>JBBGZY010000223.1:5610000-6155000 GCA_037952925.1 Lithobates clamitans
AAACACAAACCTTTCTTATATGTATTCACTGATTGGTTGATACTAGGAATATTGGGTTGGCGGACAAAAGGTTGCTTCTAAGGCACAAATAAATTCAGCCACAGGCTAACATTTTTGGAACCCCATTGTAGTGCAGGTTGTACAGCTAATTTTTGCCAGAACGCCTCATCATATGTTAACCAAGCGCAACCACTAAAGCTTCTGTAAGCCTCAAGAATAATATCTATATGTTGGAATAAGGCCGTGCTCCTTTCCGGAAACTTCTCACACAAAACACTGGAATAAATACTAAACGCTTGTAACCAGGAATAAAAGGATTTCAAGACTGGTTTATGCCTATCATCCTCTATTTTTTCATCTTTTTTATCATATTTGTGTGAGAAATCCCTAGAAGGAGGAAGCAACAAACTCAAATCAATGTATTTGTTTTTCCAGATTTTTTCCTTAATTGAGGAAGATAAATGGAAGCCAAGGGGAGATAGGACACACTGCATGCATTCCTTAATATTCTTTTCCTGGTTCCTATCCTGTAAAATCGCCAAAGGGTTCTGAGACACCACCAGATTATCAACTAATACTAAAGACCATACTCCTGCAACACCTTCTTGTTGTTTAGAACTGTCATTACTGGATTGATTCCGCATGATTTGTATCAGTTGTTCTAATGATGCAGAAATGACAGACAACTTTTCCATTGTGTTACACTTACCAATTTCAGAATTGCTGTCATTAAACGTATCCACTAAAGGGGGGCACACCGCACAGGTATAGCACTGCCGGCTTGCTCTATCCCCAACTGCTGAGACATCTCACAATCTGTATGCTGACTAAGATTTACTGGATCAAGCCCATGCACAGGCAAAGGCACTTGCATGACTGTCGCTCCCTGCTGTCCTGTAGAAAATTCCACTCCCGCCGCCGACCTGCTAAGACTAGTCCACTGTCTCTGACCTGAAGACACACCGACAGGCTGGTATCTGCCTAATGCGGATAACGACCTCCCTCTCTGGCTTCTAGAAATTTCGGGCTGTACTGGGCTTACACTCTTACGTCTCTTGCTCTGCCGCTGACACTCTTCACTGCCGACGAGACTGACACAGCGGGATTTGCCTGAAGATTTATTTGCTGAGGTAAAATGACACCTCCTGCTGCCTCCGACGCTCCGCTGTTAACTCTGCTGACCCCCGCTACCTCTTGGCTCTCAGGTAAAGATAAACACTGGCGAATCCACTCCTCACCTCCAGCTGCCTCTGCTCTTTCAATTAACTGAAGGAGAAGAGACTTCATTATGCCCGAGATATGAAATGGAGCTATATTCAAAATTTCCGCCCGGAGCTCCTTGCGACGTCTTCTTCTCTGGTGACTGGTCAAGAATCCTGTCAGCTGATTCCTTAAATAGACTCCCACCTCCCGCTTCTAGAGAGTTCTACTAGTCACCTGACATTCTTGACCAATCATAACCTGACCTCACCTTTAACATAATATTTAAACACACCTGAACTAACTTAATATAATAAAATTAATTTCCAAAACCTCCTGTATTGACCAAATTGCCGTCGCCACGGCCCCATATTGCAAAGGGGGGCCCAATAATGCTACCCCCTTTTCTCCCATTCATATAAAGTGACAAATGTGATCATATATTTCCCGGAGTAAACTCTTACACAAAATCTTGATGAAAATAAAATTTGAATAAAAATAAAATAAAAATTGTCCAAAATTCATAATATTCAAGTTCTGAAAATTGGTGTTATGTGGTGTTTTAGAAATGTCAAACTGTCCTACAGAAATAAGCAGGTAAAAAGTGACTGATGCCTTATTCCTCTTGGTGCTTTAAAAAGGTATCTTATAGTGCAAGTGCTTCATGCCGTGCTCTTCTTATATGAATGCACTTACCAGAGGGCTCTCCCCTCTAAGGGGTGTTGTGCCTTCACAGCCTCAGAGCTGTATGCTGGAACAGACCTCAGTGATGATACTACCTATCCGCCCCTTCTCCTCATTAATGCACAGAATATGCAAAGAGAGAAAGATACTCCATAGTGCAATAATGTTTGACTGTGCCATCTTGCTACACTTCTTGGAAATATACTATGTGGTAACCTAGCATCCCGGTTTGATTTGACTTGGAGGCCATTTTTCTGCAGACCATGTCCTTGGTCTCAGGAAATTCGTTGTAATACATTACTAGTATGTCTCGTCCGCGGCTATATTTGATTAGATCACTCCAATAGTTTAATAATTACTTTTCGCTGTAGATTATTCCATATATGTAATTACAGCTGCCACCTAGGATTACAATGATTGTTGAGCAAATGTAAAGGGAGCTGTTACATTATAGATATAGAGGAAGAGTGGATCACTTGGCCGTCTCATGGCTCATGGAATCCCAAAGGAGCTTATGGGGACACCACATATTATATATGTGTAATATATAAAAAATACACAATAAGTGTGACATTAAATTCATAAATAATGAATATACATAAAAGACATACAGGTTGAAAACATGGTTACAAATAAAATAAATAAATGCATGTATGTTACATAAAATTTTAATTATTAAAAATTATTAAAATAAGTGACATAAAATTAGGAGAAATGGTATACAGATGTTAATACCCTAGTTTAAATGGTAAGTCAGGTAACACTACTTAGAATATAAGGATACTATATGATTATTAATTCCTGGTTTACTGGTTTTAATGGTTTATTCCAAAGGGGCTTATTTAAAAATTGGTAATAAAACAGTTTAGATCAATGTCTATATTCAAGCCTTCTGGTTGGAGAGTATTTAACAGAAATATCCATCTGGTTTCATTCTGTGAGATCTTCTTTTTCTTGTCCTCACCCCTCCAATGTCCTGTGATTTTATTTATACCATAGAAGGTCATGAGTTATGTATTTCTCTGGTGGTGTTCACTGAAGTGTCTTGACACACTATGTTTCATAAATCCATCTTTATTGTTACAAATATGTTCACGACTTCTAACAAATAATGGTCTGGTTTTCCTCCCGGCATACTGTAATCGACCTGGACATTCCAAGACATATGTTACATGTGTACCATTGCATGTAACTAACTCTTTTATCTTATACTTTCCTGTGGATAGGGATCTGAAAGATTCTATCTTTCCGTTTGTTTATTTTTGTTTGTTCACTGGCTAATCCTACACGGTAAACATTTATTACATTTGGAAAAACCTTTAAGACTGGGTAGTACCTTTATTTGTTTTGGAGGGTCTACTACATTATGAACAAGTTTATTTCTCAATGTAGGGGCTTTTCTATAAATAAAAGTGGGTTGTGTGTTTTCACATCATTATCTGATTTTAGAATTGGACAGTGTTTTTTCACTACTTTTTCAATTTGTTTATAATGTCTGTTAAAACCTGTGAGGAAAGCTGTTTCCATATATTTGCATATTTGCTTTTTTTTTTCTTACGTTTTATCGTCGTTTCTCTATCCATCTTTTTGACTTAATTCCTGATTGTTTCTAATTTTCCTTTTCTATATCCTTTTTCAACAAACCTTTGCATTAATATTTTTGATTGATTTTCGTAATCCTGCTGATCACTGAAATTTCATTATATACTCATGAACCTATCCATTTAGGACGATGGCAGCTTTTTGTGGGTATATACCCATTCCGTCTGTTTGTTTGTAAATCCAAGTAATCTATACTATTTCAGCTTCAGTTTCCAGAGAAAGTGATACCATATGCATTTAGGTTAATTTCATCGAATAATTCCTGCAATTATTCCTCTGTACCTTTCCATATTAAGATATTGTCAATATATCTATGTTATAAGTTCAGGTTTGGCCTTACCACACTGTAGACTTGTTCTTCTTCCCACCTATTCATAAATATGTTTGCCACACTTGGCGCATATTTGGCTTCCATGGCCACTCTTTTTGTTTGTGCATGATATCCCTTGTACCAAACATAATTTCTGCTCATAGCCATTTCTAGACCTTCCAAAATGTAGTTTATTTGCTCTTGTTTCATGTCTGTATGTTTTTGCAGCGCCCACTCTGCACTGTTTAAACTATCCTTTTGTATTATATTCGTGTAGAGTGAGTTGACATCAATTGTCACCAAAAATTCTCCTTCCTCTTTTTTAAAGTGTTTTAGCTCAGATATTAATAGTCTGCTATCTTTTAAATATGATCCTCCTTCTGAAACTAGCTGTTGCAGATAATGGTCTAAATATTCTCCTAACCTTGAGAATAATGAGTCTATTTCACTGATAATAGGTCTTCCAGGAGGTTTCCCTTTGTATCTTATGACTTTCAGGGACATAATAAATTGCAGGTGTTTTTGCTACTTCTACCAGGTACCAGGTATCTTGCTTCTTTTTCATTTAAAATTCCTTTCTCTTTTCCTTTCATTAGATATGTTTTCAGTTTCTTCTTGTATCCCTTCTTTGGATTAGTTTTGAGTTTTTTTGTATGTGCCTTCCACCTTCAGTAGATTATGCATTTCTGCTTCGTAATCCTTCTTATTGAGGATGACCAAACCCCCTCCTTTGTCAGCTGGGCGTATGATCTTTTCTATCTTCTTTATTGTTGTCCAAATGTTACCTTCTTTAATCTTCCCCACTTTTAATTTCTTAATATCCTCTTCTACCATTTTCTTAAAAACTTCCAAAGTATCGTTATGTGGTGTTTTAAATATTGATCTATTCCTTAACATAGTATATTTGAACTCAGTGTTTTCTATTTTTGCTTGAGCCCCCTTTTTCAATGCAAAGGATTTTTTTTAAATATTCTGATTTCTGATGTATTTTTGCAGGTCTATAATAAACCTAAAATATATCCAATCCTTTACTTGGTGCATATTTTAATTTCCTCCTCACTAAAACTAGTGTCACTTAAATTGAAAATACCTGCTCCTGTTGTTCCCATCTTCTTTTTCTTTGCCCCTTCATTTGCCTCTTGTGCGTTACCTCTTTGCCATCTTTGGGGTCTCGGGGGTTCCCTCTTGTATTCTTCCCAATGGTTCCTCTCTTGATCCCAATTGACCTCTCTGTGGTTTGTATGTATGGGTCTTGGGGGCTGTCATGTATTGGTCCATCCTCTGTTTCTTGGGGGGCCCCAGTTATGCTTTCTTGGTGGGCCCCAGTTGTGATTTCTTGAATGTCTCGGGGGTCTGCCTCTGTGTTCTCTGGGAAAATCCCTTCTGTATGATGGTTCTCCATATGATGTGTCCTGGTAGGCATCTCTCAATGGTGAGTACCAGTTGCGATCTCTATGTATTACAGGTGTTCTAGGCTTTCTTGGAGTACACATGTTAGGTGGGTGATTCCTTATGGGGCTATTTTCTTGGTGCGGTCTGTTCCCTTGTCTGGGGGAGGTTCTTCTTCTATATGTGGCTCTTGGTGTTCTAGGTGTGGTATTTCCTATCTCAATCCATTCCTCTTCTTCCTCCTCCCTTTCTTCTGAGGTCTCCCTAGATTCTCCATTCATAGAGATATCATTATTCTCTTCTCCTCCATAGTTTTCATCCATCTTCATCCATCTGCCATTTGTATACTTGTCGGTTTTTATAATCTAATACATCCCTTCGAAATGTCTTTTGTTTTTTATGTTGGATCTGTTTATCATATTTTTGGATCTCTTCCTGGAGGCTTTTTTCTTTATCCTTGTATTCCCTGTTTTCTACAAAGGGAACCAGTGGTTCCTTGATGCCTAATATCCCTGCCTCTATTGTTTTTAATGTGTATTGTCTCCTTTTAACAATCATTTGAAGGAGTTTGGTTTCACTCTGTTTAAAGAATCTGTACCATTCTTCCATAAGCCCGCTTTCATTGACCCCATCATTGGGGGGAAATATCCCATCTCAATCTCCTTGGAGCTATTTTTTCTGAGATGTACATTTCTAGTGTGGCAATATCCCACCACACCCTCAGTTGTTTTTCCATGTTGTGTTTTAAATGTTTGAGTAAACATTCCATATCTTGTTTATTAACCACATTTTCCTGGTTGAACACTGTTTCTAAGTTAACTTTTCTGGTGTTCATTTATTTTTTGAAAATGTCCATCGCTGCAGATCAGATTGGTACTAATTACCAATAAAGTATAATAGATTGTGTGTATGTCCCGCACTGATGTTTAATTAGAATTAGTGAGAGCTGCTGCCTTTTAGGGATGAGCTTCGTGTTCGGTTCGACTCGAACATCGTCTGTTCAACCGTTTGCTGAATTGCGAACCATATGGGCCGTTCGCGCCAAATTCGTGTGGCGCATCACGGCCCATAATTCACTGCGGCATCGCAGTGCATTGCTGGCTGATGATTGGCCAAGCATGCGCTATGACCCGCATGCTTGGCCAATCACAGCGCCGTCAGTAGACAGAGCTGTAATTGGCCAAAGCCAGGGTGGCTTTGGCCAATTATGGCTCAGGGGGTTTAGAACATGCCCCACACTATATAAGGCAGCCTGCACAGCGACCCTGTGTAGTGTGTTCCGGTGTGCTGAGAGATAGAGAGAGAGACAGTGTCATTTAATTTGAGTTAGCTAGATTAGGCAGGACAGTCAGTCAGTTAGCTGCACTTACAGTGTATATATATGCATCCCAGGTGTTGTATATATATATGTATATATATATATATATATATATATATATATATATATATATATATACACTGTGTTCAGTTTAGCTAGATCCGTTCCTGTTATCTTCCTACTGACAGGCAGGCTTGTCTTTTTACAGTATTTACAGCTACCTGAAGAAAATCTAGCTACAAGTTAGTTTAGTGCGACCTCTGCACAGTGTTCAGCTAAAGCTACAAGCTAGTGTAGTGCGTCCTCTGAACAGTGTTCATCTAAAGCTACAAGTTAGTGTAGTGCGTCCTCCTCACAGTGTTCAGCTAAAACTACAAGTTAGTGTAGTGTGTCCTCTGAACAGTGTTCATCTAAAGCTACAAGTTAGTGTAGTGCGTCCTCCACACAGTGTTCAGCTAAAGCTACAAGTTAGTGTAGTGCATCCTCTGAACAGTGTTCATCTAAAGCTACAAGTTAGTGTAGTGCGTCCTCCTCACAGTGTTCAGCTAAAGCTACAAGTTAGTGTAGTGCGTCCTCTGAACAGTGTTCATCTAAAGCTACAAGTTAGTGTAGTGCATCCTCTGAACAGTGTTCATCTAAAGCTACAAGTTAGTGTAGTGCAACCTCTGCACAGTGTTCAGCTAAAGCTACAAGTTAGTGTAGTGTGTCCTCCTCACAGTGTTCAGCTAAAACTACAAGTTAGTGTAGTGCGTCCCCTGAACAGTGTTCATCTAAAGCTACAAGTTAGTGTAGTGTGTCCTCCTCACAGTGTTCAGCTAAAACTACAAGTTAGTGTAGTGCGACCTCTGCACAGTGTTCAGCTAAAGCTATAAGTTAGTTTAGTGCAACCTCTGCACTAGAAGGTTGGTGGTGTTTTCCTGATCCTATCACTACCGCAAGCAGCTAAAGTATTTACACGTTAGTGTAGTGCGACCTCTGCACAGTGTTTAGCTAAAGCTACCTGTAGAAGGTTGGTGGTGTTTTCCTGATCCTATCATTACCGCAGGCAGCTAAAGTATTTACATGTTAGTGTAGTGCAACCTCTGCACAGTGTTCAGCTAAAGCTACCTGTAGAATGTTGGTGGCGTTTTCCTGATCCTATCACTACTGCAGGCAGCTAAAGTATTTACACGTTAGTGTAGCGCGACCTCTGCACAGTGTTCAGCAAAAGCTACCTGTAGAAGGTTGGTGGTGTTTTCCTGATCCTATCACTACTGCAGGCAGCTAAAGTATTTACACGTTAGTGTAGTGCGACCTCTGCACAGTGTTCAGCTAAAGCTACCTGTTGAAGGTTGGCGGTGTTTTCCTGATCCTATCACTACCGCAGGCAGCTAAAGTATTTACATGTTAGTGTAGTGCAGTGGTTCTCAACTACAGTCCTCGGGACCCACCAACAGGCCAGATTTTAAGTATTACCTTGGGGAGTTGCAGACTAGAATACTGCAATCACTGAGCAGCAAGTGATATCACCTGTGATGTATTTCAGCTATCTTGCAAACCTGGCCTGTTGGTGGGTCCTGAGGACTGGAGTTGAGAACCACTGGTGTAGTGCGACCTCTGCACAGTGTTCAGCTAAAGCTACCTGTATAAGGTTGGTGGTGTTCTCATACTGTAGGCAGGCAGTTGATTTTGCTAGCTGCAGTATCAGATATATATATATATCCCAGCTTAGTGCAGCTACAGGCCATTAGTATGTCTGGAAGGCCAACAAGGAGAGGCAGACAGTCACAAGCCAATAAAAGAGCGCAAGCAGGCTCTGTGCCTAGAGGCAATGGTGCTGGTCGTGGAGACGGTGCATCCTCATCAGCACGTGGCCATGGGACATGCTTGGCCTTTTTTTCGGCAGCTGGCCGTGTTGAGCCGCAACATGCGGAAGACTTGGTCGAGTGGATGACCAAGCCATCCTCATCCTCCTCATCCTCCCATACACCAATACTCAGGGTACTTTGTCTGGCAAAGCAGCTGCCAATGCGGCCTCTTCCCTTGGCTCAATGGAATCAGTGACTCTTACCCTAGCCCCACCATGTCCTCCTGAGGAGTCCCTCGAACTGTTTGACCACAGTGTTGGGTACATGCTCCAGGAGGATGCCCAGCGTTTAGAAGGCTCTGATGATTATACTGAGCTAGATGAAAGCAGTAACATGAGCATAGACAGAGGGGGTGTCCAAGAAGGACAGCAATCTGGCAGTCATGCTCCCCCTGCTGCAGTATACTGCCAGGTTTGCTCCAGTGATGAGGAGGGAGGGGATGATGAGGTCACTGACTCAACTTGAGTGCCTGATAGGAGAGAGGAGGAGGAGGCACATCACCAACGAGGCAGGATGCCCTCCAGGGGCCAGCCTAAGGGCAGCACACTGACTGCATCACACCGCAAAGCTCCGCATGTGCAGGGCGCTGCTGTCTCTGCGCGTTATTCCAAAAGTTCTTTGGTGTGGGCCTTTTTTGAGACGAGTGCATCAGATCGCACCGCTGCTATTTGCAACATATGTCTCAAGCGTATCTCACGTGGCCAAAACATCTCCCGCTTGGGCACCACATGCTTGACCAGACAAATGTTGACCCGCCATGCAGTTCAATGGCAAGCGTATCTAAAAGACCCACACCAAAGAACAAAGGGGACCTCTCCTTGCTCTTCATCAGCTGAGATCTCCAACCCCACTATACCTTCAGTTCTCTCTGAGACCTGCACTGAGAGGAATGAAGGTGTAGAATTTGGTGTGTCACAGCCAAGTACTTGTGGGCAATCTGCTTTCGGTACACTGACGTCAGATTGTACCAGGCAAATTTCCCTGCCCCAACTGCTGCACCTCTGAAAGAAGTTCGCTCCCAGCCATCCACATGCCCAGTGGTTGAATGCTAGCTTGGCAAAATTGCTAGCACTTCAACTGCTACCTTTTCAGTTGGTAGACTCTGCCCCCTTCCGTGAGTTTGTGGAATGTGCGGTTCCTCAGTGGCAGGTACCCAAACGCCACTTTTTCTCACGGAAGGCGATTCCGACTCTCTACCAACATGTGGAAGGCAATATCTTGACCTCGCTGGACAGGGCAGTGAGCGGTAAGGTGCATATTACCGCTGACTCATGGTCCAGCAGCAAAAACATAAGAGAAAGAGTTCTCTAAAAGAGGGTCAGCAAGGAACACTAATATTGATACAAATCAGCTTTATTGATTACCAAATAGTATACCAAATTAAATACAAAAGAAAGTGAAAAAACCAGCAATAGTGACTGACGGTTACCACAAACCAATTAAAATGGGACAACGTTGTCACAAGGGGTGATTAAAAACATGTGGGAGCCGCGGCTTCACATCCACTCATACACATCATACATATCTCTAAATTATGAATAAGGTATAATGAGCTAAATGATATAATTCAGATTAAGTATAGCTGCCCTATTAGGGTACCAGATATATGTAGCGGTTGGCAAAAACCTGTTGTTGAGGGTCCTGTGTGGTGGGGGCAGGTCATATATCAATAGCAGAGATGTGGGTGGATGGACAATCTGGCAATTGATGAGGTATATAATAATTCAATTTAGATAAATCGATCTGCTGAGGAATAAGCAATGCCCAGTTGGTGCACACGCATTGTATGTATAGCAGCTGTTTGGATGGCAAATCAAATCATATCCCGGTTCCAGCAAGTAGATATAAATTGTGCAGTTCAAGCAGCAAAATATATGTCCATGGAGACAGGTATAGGAGGTGCAAACAATACTGACATACTTTTATAAAGACGCTGAATGAAATGGAAGGATCTCACCAGCCTCAGTAGCTCTGTCGCCAGGTTTGCAGTAAGTCCTCAGTCCGCAGTTCCTGAGTCTCTACATGGATAGGTGCCGCTGTAATAAGCGGATAGGTGCCAAGATGAAGGAACCGTTTGATGATGAAGCCGCCGTAAGGCAGGTGTCTCAGTATGGAGAGATGTTGATGAAGGAGACAAACATCAGCTGTTGAGTTGTGCAGGAATAGGCCGGATCGAATAGTGCGGGTCGAGTTGCCAGGTCGAATTGCCAGATCGAATAGCGCGCGGCTCCCAGTGACGTGCTGACGGTCCAGCAGGCATGGACAGGGACGTTACCTAAGTTTCACGGCGCATTGGGTCACTCTGCTGGCAGCTGGGAAGGATGCAGGACAAGGTGCAGTAGTGTTGGAGGTTGTTCCGCCACCACGCCTCCAAAATGCCACTACTAATGATTGTGACACACCTCTCTCCTCCACCCCCTCCTCTTCTTCTTCCTCCATGGTCTCTTCCTGTGCTTTGTCCTCGGAACCAGCGGTGCTCCGTAGGCATTCAAGGGGCTACGCAAGTACGCAGGCCAAAAGATGCCATGCGATGCTTGAGCTGGGGTGCTTGGGGGACAGGAGCCACACTGGGGCAGAGGTTCTGTCAGCTCTGCAGGGGCAGGTTCAGAGGTGGTTGACGCCACGCCAACTTAAGGCAGGAATGGTGGTTTGCGACAATTGCAGCAACCTCCTCTCCGCCCTCCGACAGGGACAACTGACCCATGTGCCCTGTTTGGCTCACGTCCTTAACTTGGTGGTGCAGATACCCGGGCTTACAGGATGTCCAGAGGCAGGCCAGGAAAGTCTGTGTGCATTTCCGCCGGTCATATAATGCCAGTGCTTGGCTGGCAGACCTCCAAAAGGAATTTAACCTGCCCAAGAACCGCCTAATCTGTGACATGCCCACCTGGTGGAACTCAACGTTGGCCATGCTGCAGCGGCTGCACACACAGCAGAGGGCCATCAATGAGTACCTGTGCGACTATGGCACCAGGACAGGGTCAGGGGAGCTTGTTTTTTTCCCCACACCAGTGGGCCATGATCAGGGATGCATGCACTGTCCTGTCACCATTTGAGGAGGCCACGAGGATGGTGAGCAGGGACAGTGCATGCATCAGTGACACTGTCCCCCTTGTCCACCTGTTGGAGCACATGCTGCGTGGAATAATGGACAGGGCACTTGAGGCAGAACAGAGGCAGAAAGAGGAGGACTTCCTTAGCTCTCAAGGCCCCCTTTATCCAGAAAGTGTTCCTGCGTTCCCGCCGATCACACAGGAAGAGGAGGAGGAGGATTGTGTCAGTATGGAGGTGGCGCCTGGCACTCAGCATCAGCAGCAGTCCTTAAGGGATCATTTAGAGTCCCAAGAAACACATGGACTTGTACGTGGCTGGGAGGAGGTGGCTGCGGACCATGTCATCCTTAGTGACCGAATGCTTCAGCAAACCTACGCTGCATGGCCTCCCTGATCCTGCAAAGCCTGCGGAAGGATCCTCGTATTCGTGGTATCAAGGAGAAGGACCAATACTAGCTGGCAACCCTCCTTGATCCACGTTACAAGGGTAAGGTTGCAGACCTTATCTTGCCGTCGCAGAGGGAGCAGAGGATGAAACATCTTTGGGAGGCCTTGCAGAAAGGTCTGTGCAACGCGTTCCCAGAGACTGGAAAGTTACAAACTCCTGTTTCTGGACAACGTGTTGCTGAGGCTTTGGTCAGTCAAAGAAGGAGCGGTGGAGAAGGTGGCCATCTGACCGATGCGTTACTGGGTCTTAAGGATGGATCACTGGCCAGAGCTTGCACAGTATGCAATTGAGCTACTGGTCTGTCCTGCATCCAGCGTTCTTTCGGAACGCACATTCAGTGCTGCTGGAGGCTTTGTAACCGATCACAGGGTGAGTCTGTCCACCGACTCGGTCGATCGACTGACCTTCATAAAAATGGATCAGTCTTGGATCACCACCAGATACCAAGCACCTGATGCTGATGTAACCGAATATTTTTTTGGGGAAATGTCGGATCCCTTCAAAGACTGCCTATGCTGATGCTGAGTGACTATCCTGAGTAATTATCCTCTTCCTCCTCAATGATCATGCTGATAGCTTGTAAGAACATTTTTGGTTCTGGGCGCTACCACCAGTGCCTAAGGCCCAATTTTTCAGCCCCTGTTTAACAGGGGCGTGTAATTACAATTTTTGATGCAATACTTTGCAGCAGGGCTCGTTCCTGCGTTCCAACTAGAGTATCTGTAAGGGGTTGAAGTGTTGTGCCACCAGCACTAGTGCCTAAGGCCCAATTTTTCAGCCCCTGTTGAACAGGGGCATGTAATTATAATTTTTGATGCAATACTTTGCAGCAGGGCTCGTTCCTGCGTTCCAACTAGAGTATCTGTGAGGGGTTGCAGTGTTGTGGCACCAGTGCCTAAGGCCCAATTTTTCAGCCCCTGTTCAACAGGGGCATGTAATTAGAATTCTTGATCTAATATTTCACAGCAGGGCCCGTTCCAGCACCCACCAAGAGTAACTGTGAGGACTTACAGTGTTGTGGCACCAGCACTACCATCACCAAAGGCCCAATTTTTCTGGCCCTGTTCAACAATACAATTACAATTCTTGATCTAATATTTCACAGCAGGGCCCTGTGAGGGCTTACAGTGTTGAGGCCACAACAACACCTATTGCCCAAATTTCTGCTGACTATATAGGGCAGGCCCCTACTTTCAAACATCCAACTTACAAACGACTCCTACTTGCAAACGGAAGGAGACAACAGGAAGTGAGATGAAATCTACCCCATAGGAAGGGAAGTACTCTCCTGTAAGAGTTAATATGGGAAACACTTTTCTCCTTTCCACTGATGCTTTATCACCAATCCTTGTTTCATAAAAACCCCAAATTTTCAAAAAACATTTGTCATTGGGACAAAAAGTGAGGTGGAATCTTCTGAAGAGGAGCACAGACAGCAAAACAAATGTCACAGGGGTGATAACCATTCCCTATGTTTTCCAAAAAGCTACACTTTAAAAATGTACCAGTTCAAAAATACAAACAGATTCTACTTAACAACAAACCTACATTCCCTGTCTTGTTTGCACCGCCTGTATACTGCTGTTCAGAGTATGTAGGGCCTGGGGGCCCCACGCCTCTCCTTTTTTTAATTTGGGTGCGGGGTTCCGCTTAATATCCATACAGGACCCAAAGGGCCTGGTAATGGACTGGAGGGTATCCATGCCGTTTGTCTCACTGATTTTCATCCATATAGCCGGGACCCGACATTACATTAAAGCCGCAAGCAGTTTTTAAATGACTTTTTTTCCTTTAAAAATGTCATTTTGTGCAGGGACTATTCTAAGCACGGGAAACACGTGCCACTTTACAGGCATACTATAGACACCCCCCCGGGTACAATATATAAAGGAATATTTCACTTTTTTTTTTTTTTTTACTTTAAGCATCATTAAAATCACTGCTCCCGAAAAAACGGCCGTTTTTAAAAGTTTTTTTTGCATTGATACATGTCCTCTGGGGCAGGACCCTGGTCCCCATACCCTTTTTAGGACAATACCATTAAAATTATCCTTTAAAACGAGCACTTTTGATTTCGAACGTTCGACTCCCATAGACGTAAATGGGGTTCTAATGTTCGTGCAAATTTTCGGTCCGTTCGCAGGTTCTGGTGCGAACCGAACCGGGGGTGTTCGGCTCATCCCTACCGCCTATGTAGATAGGGTCTGAATAGAAAAATATGGATAATAGGAATTTTGGTGGCTGCTCTAATACAGTGTGGCCTTCTGAAATATTAAGTATAAAATGACAAGTGCTACTCTGTGTTCTTAATAAATATAACATATATTTTATGAATTGGTGATACTTATATAACGTGACAAGTGTAATCATATAATCTTCACAGTGTAAACTCTTATTCATATAAAGTGACAAATGTGATAATATATTTCCCGGTGTAAACTCTTACACAAAATCTTGATAAAAAAAAAATTGAATAAAAAGAAAATAAAAATAAAAATTGTTCAAATTAATAATATTCAAGTTCTGAAACTTGGTGTTAAAACAGTCTGTTTTAGAAATGACAAACTGTCCTACAACTGGATACTTACTATAATAATTTTCTGTAGATTTTTTACTTCAGATTTACCAAAACCATATAATATGTGGTAAAACCTTAAGAGTTTCAATTTGTATGCAATCAGGCAGGCCTTTGCACTACATGGTTTTGGTAAATCTAAAAGGAAATCAAACAACAAAAGACTCCCCACCAGTGGCGGCTGCTCCAAAAGGGGCAGAGGGGAGCCGCCCACCCATCAATGTGTCCTTCCCCCTAATATACATGCAGGGCGCCGGATGCATGGATTCCAATGTTTTTTTTAAGCATGTGATTAGAGCCTGAGGCTCTAATAGGCTTCAAAAAAGGGCAGGCTCAGCACACCCACTTGTGTGACAATAGCGAATGAATATTCGCTATTGTCTTCATCATTCTCCTCCTGGCCAATCAGGAAGCTCCTATTGGCCAGGGAGTCTTAGGACTCCCTGGCCAATCGTGTTTTAGGAGACACACTTCCTGTTTCTGTGTGGACCGGGAGGAGAATGTCTCACTGTGTGATCGCCGGAGAATTTGTCAGAGCGTCATCGGCTCTTCCTTCTCCCTGCCTCCATAAAGTAAGGCATCATTCTCATGGCACATTCACAGTGAATCGCCACTGTCTGTCTCCCGTGGGGGGTGTTGGTTGATCACCACTGTCCATCTCCCGTGAGGGGGATGATTGCCCCCCCCAAAAAAAATGTGAGCACCAGCCGCCACTGCTTCCCCATTCACAAAATTAGGCAATAAATTTTAATATATTTTATGTCATCTAAGTGCTTACATACTGTATAATTTAATTTGTAAAGTTCAGGGGTAATAGCTACTGTAGTAGTGTGCTAAGATCACTTGCAAGTCGATTTTCACAAACATGAAAGTCTTTATTTTTCTACAAGGTAAAAAAGACATTGCTTTCAGAAGCAAACATAAGCATCTTTCCAGCAAAATGAAAACAACAAAAGCCTGCCTTTCTGTAGCACAAGTAAAAATAACAGTGTAACAGTCACACAAGGGTTTTATCCGCAGAAAGAAAAGTCCAGCCTGAGCCCTTTTGAGCAGCTTCCAGCAGACATGCAGCAATTCAGACAGTTATCTCCTTACCAAACTCCTCACTAGAGTAGGGCGAACGGTTTGGCCCAGGCATGAGTTTGGGCCGAACATTGGCTGTTTGCTCATTCGACGAACACCCAAAATATTGAGGCATTCCACCGCTCAGTCCGCCTAAGGACCACAATGCACTGCGCCGCTGCACAGTGCATTGGAAGCCCTGATTGGCTGAAGCAATGAAAGCTTTGCCCAAACAGGGCACATAGCACTGTAAGAGCCATGATTGGTCACTGTCATGATGACTCTATCAAATATTCTTCACATAGCAGCCATTTGCAGTGTGATATTGGCATAGAGAGAGATAGAACAGGGCTCTGTTCAGTGCTACTAGGGCGTTAGTGTGCTATAGTGTGCTATTTTGATTCTATTGTGAGTGTAAACTATCAGTTTAGTGTGAATCCAGTGATAGTGCAGTGTGAGTGTAGTGCAACCATTTCATTTTACATTAGTGTCATTTTATTTTGTCAGGGCAGGTTTCCTGCAGTGTATTTCAGTGTGTTACTGCATGTTTACTGCAGTATATTGCAATGCGTTATTGCAGGTTTATAGCAGTATATTGCGGTGCCTTATTGCAGGTTTACCGCAGTATATTGTGGTGCCTTATTGCAGGTTTACCGCAGTATATTGCAGTGTGTTACTGCACGATTAACACAGTATATTACAGAGCATTATTTCAGGTTTACCGCAGTATATTGCAGTGCGTTACTGCACGTTTAATGCAGTATATTTCACTGCAGTATTGCAGGTTTACCGCAGTATATTGTAGTGCGTTACTACAAGTTTAACGCAGTGCATTTCAGTGCATTATTGCAGGTTTACCGCAGTATATTGCAGTGTGTTAGTGCACGTTTAACGCTGTATATTTCGGTGTGTTGGTGCATGCTTACCGTAGTATATTGCAGTGCGTTAGTGCACATTTAACGCAGTATATTTCAGTGCGTCTGTGCATGTTTACCACAGTATATTGCAGTGCGTTAGTGCATGTTTAACACAGCATATTTCGGTGCATTTTTGCACATTTACCACAGTATATTGCAGTGCATTACTGCACATTTAATGCAGTATATTTCAGTGCGTTAGTGCACATTTACCACAGTATATTGCAGTGTGTCAGTGCAGTTTTACTGCAGTATTTTGTAGTGTGTCAGTGGAGTGTGTCTGTGCAGTGAGTACTCAAGTTAAAGTGCACAAAACACCACATTTTGGTATTAAGCCCCCCCCATCATGTCTGGGAGGCCAACATGGAGAGGCAAACATTCCCATGGCACTGTGAGGGGGCCAGCAAGGTCTGTGTCCATAGGCAAAGATGGATGTGGTCTGTCCTCAGACAGGGCATCATTTCCACTGTTTAGTGATGTTGCCCATGCTATCCAGTCACAGCAGGCAGAGGAGGTAGTGGACTGGTTTGCTAAACTATCCCCATCCTTCACCACCCAAGCAAAAACTAGTGTGCAGTCCACCACAGCTTCCAGAGTGACTTATTCTGCCTCCTTGTCCACAGCTACTTCTGCCATAGCCCCAGCATCAGGTATGGATGAGTCAACTGAGTTATTTGAACACAGCATCAGCCACTTGCTCCTTGACGATGCACAGCCATTACTTGATTCAGATTGGCAGAGCCTGAGGAAGGAGCACGCATGCTCCGAACGCACGTACCTCCCCGCTGACCCTGTACCTGGAAGTGACGTCACCTTCACGTGTTCGGATGCATTGCTGATCTCCGTCCCAGTCTTCCGGGAGTGCTGGGCACCACCAGTGCGACTGGATAATGGACAGTCACACAAGCATTCCAGCCAGTGACACCAGACACAAGGCAGCCCCCGGGACAGCGCGATTGACCCCAATAATTATGCTGTTTTATACCGCTCGTTTGTGAGTGTTTTCATTACAATTTTAATCTATTAAATGTCTGAATTGCTACACTCAGAAGGTGCTGCTCTTGTTCCTGTTTTTTGTTCCAGAATTTCTTATATCTGTAAGCTGCCAGTCTTTTTGGGATAAGCACATCTAACAGTCTTATATGGACTTTCTGTCGTGGACTTGATTAATTGCCCCATTTAAAGATCCCATCCCCTTGTTAATCTTTGTATAGCCTTACCCAGAGTATGCTAAATTAACCCATTGCTTGCTTGATTCAGATCTTGGTCCCAAGGTTGAGGAAGGTAGCAACATGAGCCTACAGAGAGGAGAGAACACTGGTAAACAACAAATTGGCAGTCATGTTCCCCCAGCCGCAGTGTATTGTCAAGTTAGCTCTAGTGATGATGAGGATGGAGGGGATGATGGTGAGGAGGTCACTCATGTGACTTGGGTATCAGATAGAGCAGAGGAGGAAAGTGAGGATGAGGCACAGCCTCAACAAGGCAGCCATCATGGAAGAGTAGAGATCAGCCACCCTATTCCATCAGATTGTGGAGCTGTTATCTCCCAGTCCATTTCCCAGCTGTCTGGCCTTTTAGCACATGTGCAGCCAATCGCACTGTTGCAACTTTGCCTCAAGCACATCAAGCGTGGTAAAAACACCAGCCATTTGGGTACACATGCTTGACAAGGCATTTAAACTCCCACCGCTCAGCCCGTTGGCAGGAGCACCTGAAAGCCACACAAAAGGGATGCAATTCTGCTCCTCCCAGTTATATCACATGACCTCTCAGCAGCCTTCACTGACAGGGATTATGGTATAGAGAAGGGTGTCACAGGCCCTTGCAGCACATCTGCCAATAGCACACCACCAGCTGTAGACTAAAGTTGGTACATTTCTCTGTCCCATATGCTCAGAGACGGTGTTACCACTAGGTGGACTAGGCAGCCACCTAGGGCGCACTGCCACCTAGGGCACCCGGCTGCTGGTTATACTACTCCTGCACTGTGAGTCCACTGAGCTTGCAACTGACACCAGACAGCTGCTACTCTATGACATGTGTGAAGCAGTTCCCCGCCCCCCGTCTATGCTCTGACACCCCCCGTTTCCGCTCTGACACTGTGTAACACTCTGCTCTGCGCTCTGATTCAGAGCGGAGATCATTCTGACAGTGATTGACAGCCCACCTCCCAGGGCACTCTCCACTCTGATATGATGTGTGTGTAAAGCGCCGTCAGCGCACTGCCCCAGGATGCTCTCTGCTCTCCATCGCTCTGACGTGTGACAGTATCCAGTATGCACCCCACGGAAGACACTCTGCTGGCCGTGTAACACACACTGCTGGAGCAGAGTAAATCATGATAGGACAACATAGCGTGTCGCCTGGCGGCGGCTCTCCAGGCTTGGGGACAGGTAAAGCATAAAGCAGAATTTTAGATTGGTGCGACCGTCCGAGCAAGGAACAGGCAGCAAGCAGCACAGGGTCACTTCGATACAAGTTTGCTGTGCCCAAGACCATCACCTCACATGGTGTGGTGAGTAAAAACTTTTGCTGTCTGTCTTAGATAATGAGATTATATATTATATAATGACAATGACATGCAATTTGCAAATGTTTGTGTATATGTATATTCACTGACCTGCCAAATCCCAAATGCCAAGTATAAACCGAGGCTCCCTCCCCCCGTGAGGCTGTATTGATTGGCGGTGGTGAAGCGGCGTTGATGGACACAGCTGAGACTGTATTTGATGGGCACAGGTGAGACGGCATTAATGGGTACAGTTGAGACTGTATTTGATGGGCACAGGTGAGACTGTATTTAATGGGCACAGGTGAGGCTGCATTTGATGGGCGCTGGTGGGCTGCATTTGATGGGCCCTTCATTAAAAAGGTGGGGTATACATGGGCAGGGCAAAGGGGGTGGAGTCAGGGGTGGAGCCAATAGGGGGACGGCAAAATGAGGTTTCGCCTAGGGTGTCAAAAATCCTTGCACCAGCCCTGCATCTGCTGCAGGGAAAAAATACATTCACTACCACCCACATTCCCAGCGTCTAAATTCAAGCTTGTCCAAAGCTGCTGGCTTTACAACTCCTGCTTTTCCATCTGGTATATTCTGCCCCATCCGTGATTTTGCAGAATGTCTTGTACCACAATGGCAGGTTCCCAGTCACTATTTCTTTTCACGTAAGGCCATTCTAACTTTTCTAAATCATCACGTGGAAGGCAATGTTGTGGTATCGTTAAGCAAGGCAGTCAGCCCAAAGGTCCACATTACTGCTGACACGTGGTCCAGCAAGCATTGATAGGGACACTATGAGGGTGATTTACGAAAACTGTGCGGCTTCAGTAGAGGTGCACGGCGAGGCGCAATGCACATTTGCATATTTACGAAATGGTGTGCCAGTAACAGAGTGCAAATCCCACATTTATTATAGTGATCTGGGTGCACGGGAGAATGGAATCTGTGCGCCACTATGGACATGGCGCACGGCATCTCTAATTCCATATTGGCAGAAGATGAAGTTGCCAATATTATGGGGTGATGTGAGGAAGTTTAGTAACAACTGCCCAAGTAATAAATATGCCCAAAATAGAATGAGAAAGTAACTTTTTCATAGAAAGCCTGCTGTGCCTGGAAGTACATTTAGAACTGCGTGAGATCTATGTAAGCAGTGCGCATGCACAAGCAGCTCTTGCGCTCGTTCACATGAGTTTGTTCACTGCGCGGCCAAAATCTTAGTAAATGTTAAAGCAGAGTTTTTTTTTAAGTCAGCAGCTACAAATACTGCAGCTGCTGACTTTTAAACTATGGACACTTACCTGTCCAGGGCGCCAGCGGTGTTGGCACCCGAAGCCGATCTGTCCCTCAGCTGTCGGGTGCTGCCGCCACCATCCTCGGTAAAGGAATCAGGAAGTGAAGCCTTGTGGCTTCACTTCCTGGTTCCCTACTGCGCAAGCACGACTCGCGCTGCGCTATCCCACTGGCCCCTGCTGTGTTCTGGGGCCCTTGTGTATCCCAGAATACAGAGCAGGGGCAGAAAGTGGCATAGATACCCGTGGGTGGCACGGGTATCTATGCCTGGAAGTGGGAGCAAAATACCTGCATCAGACAGGTATTTGCTCCCCCCTGAAAGGTGCCAAATGTGACACCAGAGGGGTGGAGGAACCGGAAAAGCGCAAGTTCCATTTTTGGGTGGAACTCTGCTTTAAGCAACGTACATGCAAAATGAACGGACGCACCTGTAAACTTGACACATTTTTTTTTATGCTGGTTCACCTTTATGTATTTTTTTAAGGAGATTTGCACACAGGTCATGTTAGCATGTTACGTTGCCAACATGTGACATGCACCTTGTTAAAATGATGTAAAAAACTCTTGCTCCTGTAGCTCCTCCTAAAAGGGCATTTAACCTTCCCCCTCTAATTCATATGACTTCCTTGGGCTAGCTTTTGCTTTTAAAGGGGAACTCCACACTCCATTCTCCAATGTTCTTGTCTCCCCCCTCTAATCCCTTGGATTTCCATGGGCTAACTTTTGCTCTTAAAGGGGAACTCCACACTCCATTCTCCAATGCTATTGTCTCCCTCCTCTAATCCCTTGGATTTCCATGGGCTAACTTTTGCTCTTAAAGGGGAACTCCACACTCCATTCTCCAATGCTCTTGTCTCCCCCCTCTAACCCCTTGGATTTTCATGGCCTAACTTTTGCTTTTAAAGGGGAACTCCACACTCCACTCCTCCACACTCCACTCCATTCTCAAAATGCTGTGAGCTGCCTTCACCAATCCAAACCACATTCTTTTTCAGAGCATACAACAGGGCCAACAAGGAAAAGGGGCGAGAAGAGTGATCGCCCAACCCCCTCCTGAACCAAACAAGGCCACATGCACTCAACATAGCTGGCTGCCTTTGGGGCATGTTGGGCTCAGCCCAATACCAACCACAAAGCACTTTGTACCCACTAGCTTAAAGGGACTTTCCCCATTCCGTAAAGCCCCCTGTCTGCAACCCCCCACAACTCCAGCCTAGGGTTGTGTGGAAGAGGCCCTTGTTCCCCTGAATATGGGAACAAGGTAGTTGACTTTTGGGGTGCCCGAGCCCCTCTTGCCCCCTAGCATCCACCCCCCTTTCATGGGCTGGCTTACTGTTTGTGTTTGGCTAGGGGTATGTTAGTGTGTGGGAGGGGCACAATATTTTTTTCATTTGGGGGTGGTATTTTTCACATGGGGGTTCTTATTTTAAGCCTTAACAGACCCAAATGGCCTTATATGTATTGGGGGGCAGGCTATTTTTTGTTTTGGGTTAAAATCTTGCAGCTGCAATGTAGATTTGTAAGTTTTCTCTAAAGCCGTACATCTTTGAAGCAGCATTTTGTATACATGCTACAGATGCACCACTTTACAGGCAGAGTAAGCCCCCCCCCCCCCCCAAGTTACTAGCTTTTAAGCAATTCTGCATTTTTAAAGCCACTTCTCCTTGTTTCATTTTTGGGGTAGTACAAATTGGTGAAATTGATATATGTCCCTCAGGGTGGGACCTGGGCCCCCATACCCATTGTAAGGCCAATAACTATAATATAAGCCAGCCAAGTGGGGACTAGTAAAATTAATAAATCAGTTCCCATAGACTGCAATGGTATTTGTTGTATAACATTTGAACATGTTAGGCTCTTTGTTTGCCCTCCTGAACCAGGGGGTGTTTGTCCCATTTGAAATTTTGTAGCATGTTGCATGTTTTGTAGCACTGCTGTGTGCGCAGAGGTATGTACCCGTGGTGCATATCTGGTTCCTGGAAGCGGTGGCCAGTACACAGGCATGACATCATGCCCTTCCAGTTAGTTGCCTGTACTACTGCTAATTTCTTCCCGCCATCATGCACCACTCACTGTTCTCTGAGGAAGAGATGATCCTTATTTACAAATTAAGATTATTTTTTTTTTTTACATGGGGTGGTGTTTGGGTGGGTCATGTGTGTATGTCTAAATGATTTGGACTCAAAACACACACACCTACTAACTGTATACAGATTCACTTCCGGCCATTGTATATTGCTTCCTACTTCAGTGTGTGTGTATATATAGATATATCTATAGATATAGATATATCTATAGATGTAGGTTCTTGTGTCCACCAGTAGAGAGAAGTTGGGTAGATGCCACACTCCCAATTCTGGAGGCATAATAATGGTCTAGAACAGGGGTCTTCAAACTATGGCCCTCCAGTTGTTCAGGAACTACAATTCCCATCATGCCTAGACATGTCTGTAAATGTCAGAGTTTTACAATGCCTCATGGCATGTGTAGTTCTGCAACAGCTGGAGAGCTGTAATTTGAAGATTCCTGAACACTCTAGCATGTCTTGAAAAAAGTTGTTTTTTCATGTGCCTTGTAAAATGCCCAAAAAATATCATTTGGAAAATACAAATGGGTCATGGCATATCTACATTCCAAATTTGGCACTTAAGATGGTGATGCACTATGCAATCTGATTGGCCAATCTCTGTACAACTCGATATTTAGGAAAAATAGTTAATAGGAAGATGCACTTGAACAATTAATTCAAATTATAGGAAATCAAACCTTTAAAGATAAAGATCTGAAAATATTAATTTATTGGGTTTAGAAACACTTCTCTGTTCTTTGTAATGTATTGAAAGATTTGGGTAAAAAAAGAAAAAAACACATTTCAAAGATATATTAGAAGTGATAGGAATGAGATTAGCATCAAAAGGGTTAATTAACTGAGAACACCTACTAATTGCCCAACAAGACACATTCAATGAGATGAAATTAACCAATTGTATTGGGCGTGCGCTATTATCAATGAGAAAACCGCAGTTACCCTAGCGACAGTTGCAGTTTACATATGCAGCATTTTTTTAATAACTATTTGCACCTCAATGTGCGCCGGTTCACACGTTCGATTAATGACTTTTCCGGTGCACCAATTAATGTATGAACTGGTGCAGTGCTTTCTTCTAATAAATCACCCCCTATATTTTGATCACAGCACACTGGGTAACTCTGTTTGCAACTCGGAAGGATGCAGGACAGGGCTCAGTGCTGCAACATGTTGTGCTGCTACGTCTCCATACAGCTACTAGTGATGATGCAAGATTTGTCAGCTCCACCCCCTCCTTCTCCTCCTCCATGCCCTCCTCTGCTGAATTGCCCTATGAACCACCAATACCCACTAAGCGTTCAAGGGGCTATTCAATGAGTCAGACTAAAAGGTGCCAAGCAGTGCTTCAGCTGGTCTATGTAGGGGACAGGAGCCACACCAGAGCAGAGATTCTTGCAGCTCTGCACTGGCAGGCCCCGAGGAGGTTTATGCCACGCCAGCTGGAGCCAGGAATGGTGGTGTGCGATAATGGCACAAACCTCCTGTCTGCCCTTAGACAGGGAAAGTTGACACATGTACATGCCTGGCACATGTCCTCAATTTGGTGGTGCAGAGTCTGTAGCCATTTCAGGTGGTTATACACAGCCAGTGCTTGGTTGGCTGAAATTCAGAAGGAATTCCACCTGCCCGTAAACCGCCTGAATTGTGACATGCCCACCAGGTGGAACTCGACTTTGACAATGCTGCAGCGACTGCACTTGCAGCAGAGGGCTGTTAACGAGTACCTGTGTGAGTATGGCACAACGACAGGCTCAGACCGGCTTGGCTTTTTTTCTCTATGACAATGGCTGCTGATAAAGGATGCATGCATTGTACTGTCACCATTTGAGAAGGGGACAAAGATGGTGAGCCGTGATAATGCATGCATCAATGACACAATCCCTGTTGTGTTCCTGCTGGAGCAGACTCTGCATGGCATTATGGACAGGGCACTCAAGGCAGAGCAGCAGGAGGAAGAGGAGGACTTCCTTTCCTCTCAAGGCATGCTTTATGCAGACACCATTCTTGAGAATACACAATACAAAAGAGGAGAAGGAGGATTCTGGCAGTTTTGGAGGCATTGAAGCAGAGGAAGACATACGTCAACTCTTAACAGATGGTTTTCCATCACCAGAACCCTTGGGAGAAGTACTTAGCTGGGAGGAGGCAGTTCCAGATACTGTAATCCTGCTTCTCATGCTCCCTCATTCTTCAAAGCCTGCGAAAGGACCTGAGAATATGTGGCATCAAGGAGAAGGATCACTATTGGTTGGCAACCCTCCTTGACCACTGTTACAAGGGGAACGTTTCGGAACTCATCCCGTCTCAACAGAGGGAGAAGAAGATTTAATCTATTGAGGCAAACTTAAAGAGAAGTTTATGTAATGCCTTTCCAGACTCTGGTAGGTTACAGTCTCATGGAAAATGTAGTTTTGAGGCTTCTGTTGGTCAAGAGAAGAGTGGTGGAGAAGGGGTCGCCTCAATGATTTTTTTAGTCCTTGGCGCCCAGGGTTGTCAGCTTCCCCATCCTATCAGCAGCGTCTGCATCATATGATGAGAGATTATCTAGGGGCGAAAACAGATATGGAGAGCTTTCAAGTTGACAGTCCACTGGGTCATGATAATAGACCACTGGTCAGAACTTGCCCAGTATGCAATTGAGCTGCTGGACTGCATCCAGCGTGATTTCTGAATGGGCATTCAATGTTTCCGGAGGTTATGTGACAGATTTGAGAGCACGTCTGTCCACATACTCCATGGACCAACTGACCATGGACCAACTGACATTTGTCAAAATTAATTAGTCCTGGATTAGCAGCAGCTATCAAGCCCCTGATGCCGATGTCACTGATTAAGCGCTTTCTGGATCTGGAATCTCTGAAAGACTGTCTAGGCTGCCTAACTTTGTGGTGTGTTGATTTCATCTGGAAGAAATTTTTTGGTGTAGGTTTCATGGGCACAATTAACACCAAATGACCAATTTTTCTGCACCTGTTTGACAGGTGCATATCATTTCAATTTTTGCCTTAAAGGCCAATTCTTACTTTCATCAAGAGTTCCTTCTATAGGGTTATGGTGTGCAGACACCACTGACACCCTAAGTCCAATTTTCCTGCACATGTTTGACAGGTGCATATCATTTACATTTTTGACAGCATGGTCAATTCTTGCCTTCATCAAGAGTACCTCTATAGCGGGGATATGCAATTACCGGACATCCAGCTGTTGCAGAACTACAAGTCCCATGAGGCATAGCAGGACTCTGACAGCCACAAGCATGACACCCAGAGGCAGAGGCATGATGGTACTTGTAGTGTTGCAACAGCTGGACGACTGCTAATTGCATATCCCTGCTCTATAGGGTTATGGTGTGCAGGCACCACCGACACCCAAAGACCAATTTTTCTGTCCCTGTTCGACAGGTCAAAAATTACATTTTTTTGGCTGTGTAAATGTCATTATTGCTGCAGCAATTCTATACAAGTTACAGATGTGGCACTTTACAGGCAGACTAAGGGGACCCCCAGGCACTATATTTAAAGGATTTTTTCATTTTTATTGTTATTTCTCTTTTTTTTTCTTAATTTATTGATGATTTAACAATACAAAGATATAATGAGAGTGATCATTGATACACGTCCCTCATGGCTGTACCCAGACCCCCATACCCTTTGTATGCCCAATTACTTGCATATAAGACTTCAAAATGGGCACTTTTGATTTTTCCAGTTTGGGTCCCATAGACTTCAATGAGGTATGTTATTCAGTTCCAAACTTTTGCGATGTTCAAAAGTTCTGCTACGAATCAAAAAGGGGGTCATTCGGCCCATGTCTACTCCTCACTACTTCTCCCCTGCTCTAGGAGCTTCCTGTATTTAAGTGCTGCTTAAAGAACAGAGTCTCCGTAATCAACAATGAAGGTTCTTTCCCACCTGAATACAGTATCTTTCTTTACCTCCAAATTCTGGGTCCCAAAAAGAATTATCAATGTGGAGAAGACTGTAAGTCAGTCTTCTCCTCACTGATCAGACTGTCCCAGAACCCCTCATTCTGCATGAATGAGAGCCCCTGAGTACACCTATTGCACGAAAATCACCCCCCTTAAAGGGACCACAACCTAAATATGGGTGAAACATAGCACTCGTCCAGGACACATATCATATATAATATTATTTTTTTATGTTATTTTGTATACATTTTTTATTACTATTAGGAATATTTTTATTGTTGTTCAGATTGTTATTGTGTGGATCTTGTACCTTAAATTTTATTATTGCAGCATTTCCTGTGATGAGCTGATTTTTTTTCTCTTTGGCAGTAGCTTCTGCACTATGAGTAGTGTCTATATTCTGATTCATTTGGTCCATCATTGGGAGGGTAGGAATTTCTCAGTCTCACTAGTGTTTATCATACATAACTGGGAGGGCAGTTTTCTCAGGACAACTAGCCTGCTGGCTTTATTCTGTAGGTGATAGAGAGGTTTAGTCTACAGTACTTTAGTTTGTTAATGCACAGGATAAAAGTTATTTGCAAGTTCCTACTCAAGCTGGTTGTCCCACATTTCTCAAAACTCATTGGCTGAGCAGTCATAGAGGCATCAGGGTGGCCCTTCCCCCATTGAGTTGAATGTTTTAATCATTGCAGAGGTGTAGATAATTCATGGTGGGGAATACCATTTTTACAGTTCAGATACAGTCACCACTCTGAGGAAGAGGTGGAGCCTTGAAACATGTCAGTGGCACTGGCAGCATTTTGTTTGTAAGGTTTGTGTTGTACAAAGCCCCGTAAACACGATCAGAATAACGTACCAAAAAATAACGCTTTTGAAGTGATCATACCATAATCTGATCATTATTACACAGTTTTCATCTGAAATTTTCTGAAGGGACAAACACAAAAATTATTTTATGTTGTGTTTATATAATTTGTGAATTGTAATTGTGTCCTGCGTTAATATGATTTGTTTTTAAAGCATCAATGCTTTTCAACATTTGTTTTTGGGGAAATATACATTTCAAGAAGGGGTTCCAGATGTTGTAGAATTTTTGGGATTGTGTGTATGTTTGGTAATATCAATTTTGTCAAGTCTCACTGCTTTTATAATGCTTCAGTTAAATCGGACTTTCACTCACAGTAATTTTTTCATAATGCATTTTTTTTTTGGCTGCTAAGATACAGAGGTTGTAAAGTTTAGAGCAAGAAAAAGCAGTAGAGTTGGAATATGTTTCATGAACAGAATGAAAGAGAGCTAAATGGGAAAATACTTTCCTGTTAAATTCTGGACAACTCATCATGACTCTGAAAGTTTGTCACAACAAATATACTATAGGGCTGGAAGCCAAATGGTTGAGGGCCTTTTAAAGCATGAGGAATTTGAGCATTGTATAATGTAGTTTGTCCCCCTTTTTGGTCTGATGTATAAACCACTATAAAAAGTAAAAAATGTAACTAACAAAAGCATTATAGTACACCAAATCATTTATGCTTCCTCTAAGCACCTTGGGGATTAACCAAACATTTTAGCATACTCATTTTTCATGGTCTGCTTAACTGGGGGCATGAAAGTGTCCTTTGCCTTTGTAATTTCTGCTGATCAGTGTCTCTCCTTGTCAAGTGATATGTGGCAGTGATAAGATTTTGTGTATCCGTTTTCTAAAAAGAAAATTTGTTTATATATCTTTCCAGCTTCTTGTGTCTGAAAAAAAGTATTTTTAGCTCTCAGTGCCAGCAAAAAAATACATTTCCAGCTTTTGGTGCCAGCAGAAATAATGACAGTTCATGGTGGCAGTAAAGGTTTATGGTCAAACTCTGGAATCTGTAAGTATAATGCCAATCTTTTGTGTCAGCAAATGTGCAATGTTCATCTGTAGTATTAATAAATTATACTGCCAGGCTACGTGGGATTTAAATACAATACAATCCTTTGCAATACAATATTCATAAATATTATTATTGGTGTAGCAAGGTCCCAGGCCTCCTTTGGTCTGATGAGAACCTCTAGGGCCAGGGATAACTGGCATCCCCCTGTATACAGTGGGTTGTGAGGCATAGTGGGTGCAAAAATGGTGAAAGTCATTGGGCGCCAGACACTTCTTGGATGTAAAAGAGGTTTTATTTCTCTTAACAGTCCTTTTTGTATTTTTGGGGGGAGAGAGGGTTAGGGCTAGGACACTCTTACACAGCTGCAAACTGAATTAGCAGACTCTGAGACTTCAATAGGAGGACAGCCATGCAGCGAAAGGCCTCTAGCAAGAAGCCACATCTGCATGTGCAGGAATGCTGTCTCCTATGGCAAAAGTCTTTAACAGTTCCTAACACAAAGCGTAACAGTTCTTTCAACTTCACTACAACTTCTCCTTGTAGTTCTTCCATACACTGAGCTCCCAGCCTCTCACTAGACCCTCTGATTCACTGCCACTGAACCCCTTGAGCTCTTCCAACCTTCACAGTGGAACCTTCCTCAAGCGTCACCCCCTCTTCTCTACTGGGTCCCTAGCTTGGCACTCTAGATACCTCACAAGCTTCACCCACGCTGGCCCGCTCGGTCCCTAGTTTGGCACACAAGGCTGCTCTGCAAGCTTTACCTCTACTGGCTGGGTCCCTGGCTTGATTCCCATTGAAGTTTCCTGATTCTTCACTGTCCCCGGTTGGTGAGAATGCTGCTCCGGTACTTGCTTCAGTTACTCACTGTGGTCCCTGGTAATAAGGCAGATAGTCCCTTACTGGTGACAGCTTCCCCTCTACCTCCAACCATGACAGGTTCTCTTTTTCACAGAACTGTCACTTGTGGTTGGACTGCAAGCCGCAATCCCAACCCTGCGCTGCTCTCTTGCTTCTGGATAGGCCTTCAGATAGCCTAGCAGCTAGATGTGCCAGGCATAGGCCCAATCTCTGGCCTAGCAGCCTGGGCAATACAACACACGTCCACCCAGACAGTTGTCCAGGTGGCACAGAACCTAAATCACCTGACTCCATCCGAATATATAGGTTATCCGAGAAGGCCAAGGGATACAAAAAAACCCCTGCCCATTGGCTGAGATACCCCACATACCCATAACCTGACCTTGGGTTGCCCTTCTCATATCTAGTACCACCAAGTACCCGGCCACCTAGTGGTAGAAGAGAAAAGTGCATCTGAATGTGAGTGGGATTCATTAGAAAGCAATTGAGCATGTTGTCCCTGAAGTTGATGTGTTGAAAACAAAAAAAATGGGCAAGGATTTGAACAACTTTGACAAGGGCCAAATTGTAATGGATAGATGACTGGGTCAAAGCATCTCCAAAATTGCAGCTCTGGTGGGATGTTCCCAGTTTGCAGTAGTCATGACCCACCAACAGTGGTCCAAAGAATGAAAACCAGTGACAGTCAGGAGCAGCCGAAGCTCATTGATGCACATGAAGAGTTTAAGCTGGTCCGTGTAGTCCAGTCCAATAGAAGAGTTACTGTAGCTCAAATTGCTGAAAAAGTTAATGCAGGTTCTGATAGAAAGGTTTACATAACAAATAAAATTTTGATGTGCATGGAATTGCATAGCGGCAGACCCAACAGGGTGCCCATGATGACCCATGTTCACAGTCAAAATGGGCATGTGAGCATCAGAACTGGATCATGGAAGAAGGTGGTCTGGTTTGATTAATTCAAGAATGGTTTGAGGAACACAGCAATGAGTTTGAAGTGTTGACTTAGCCTCCAAATTCTCCAGATCTCAATCTAATCGAGCACCCATGGGATGTGCTGGAAAAACAAGACTGATCCATGGAGGATCTGTTTCTTAGTGCCAGATACCACAGCATACCTTCAGAGGTCCAGTGGAGTCCATGCCTTGTCGGGTTATGTTGAGTGGTCATAATATTTTGGATGATTGGCTGATCACTGTGTGTGTGTGTGTGTGTGTGTGTATATACATATATTATATATATGTATATATAAATAAATCTGTCTGGGCTAAAATGGCACACAAAGTGGTGGATGTGTGTTTTTTGTTACTTAGAGTGCAGATCAGGCAGGTTGTGGGTCCCATGAATGTCTGATGAGGATTATAGGTACCATTAGGAGGCTGATCATAAAATATCCCTTTTGTGCCTAGGGCTTGGGCTGCAGAAGAGGGTCTGAATAGGACCTCAGTCTGGCCTCCTCGGTCTACCTACCAGGTTGCCTGACTTGTTAAACGACTGGCAAGCTCTCACAGGAAGAGACTAAACTTTGAGTTAAAAAAATCAGTGTATGATGAACTTACAGAGGTAGCTTTGCTGTTTGCCATGTTAGAAGCACTTGGAAGTTTTACCAATAAGGGTGGAACTTGTTGAGACAAAGCAAAAGCCTACTTTGGAGACTCTGACACTTGCTTAAGTAGGCAGGAATTTGTATTTTGTTTTATGTTGATGCAAAGTGTTTTGTTTTGTCTGGACACCTGAAAATGAACATTGGATAAGTACTTCCCTATATGGTTCCTTACTGCCAAGGAGCAACAACTTGAGCAAGTCCCATGTACTCAGTATGGGATGTTGAAGCCTGCCTTTCTATGTGCTTGTCCCCATCCTTTTTTTTTTTTTTTAATTACCTTTCTCCTTATGCCGAGTACACATGAGAGGACTTTCCGGCAGACTTGGTCCGACGTTCTTCCCGCCGGACTTTCCGGCGGACTACCGCCGGACTTTCTGAACGGTTGGACTTGCCTACACATGACCGGACTTTCCGGCAGGCTAGGTCCGTCCGTCTTTCTGACGGACTTTCGCTGGAGTTACGGCGGACTTTCAGAATGAACGGAATTGCCCACACATGGACAAGTCCGTTCATTTTAAATGTGACTCGGGTACGATGGGACTAGAAAAGGAAGTGAATCTCGCCATTTTTATCGGCGAGATTGACACCTTGCAAACCCTGTCGTGGGGCATACCAGGCCCTTAGGTCTGGTATGGATTTTAAGGGGAACCCCCTACACAGAAAAAACGGCATGGGGTCCCCCTAAAATCCATACCAGACCCTGATCCGAGCACGCAGCCCGGCCGGTCAGAAAAGGGGGTGGGGACGAGCAAGTGCCCCCCCTCCTGAACCGTACCAGGTCGCATGCACTCAACATGGGGGGGTGGGTGCTTTGGGGGAGGGGGCACCCTGCGGGGCCCCCCCACCACAAAGCACCTTGTCCCCATGTTGATGAGGACAAGGGCCTCTTCCCGACAACCCTGTCCATTGGTTGTCGGGGTCTGCGGGCTGGGAGCTTATCAGAATCCGGGAGCCCCCTATAATAAGAGGGCCCCCAGATCCCAGCCCTCCACCCTATGTGAATGAGTATGGGGTACATGGTACCCCTACCCATTTACCTAGGGAAACAGTGTCAATAACAAAACACACTAAACAGGTTTTTAAAGTAATTTATTAGACAGCTCCGGGGGGGTCTTCTTCCGGCTTCGGGGGTCCCTCCAGTGTGTAACATCATAAGCCACTGGCCTCTCCCTACTCATATTTTGTTTGTACAATGGATGTCTTCAGGGGATAGATTTTCACTTTTTTTTCAAGATTTCACAAGTGGACTTAAATATATGTGTTTTTTTTTTTTTAGGCTTACTCTTTTATCATGAATAAGTTTTAATTACAGTATATGTTCTGTGATGAACACTTTACCATGTATTTTGGAATATATTTTGCATTATGAAGTTTTCTATCATGAGCTCTGATTATGTATGATTTATTACTGAGTTATTAATATTTTGGGTTCACACTTTTGAAGTAGCTATTTTAGATTTTCCTTGTTTCCAAAATATATAAGTGCAGCATCATTTCTGTTTTTACCTACTTAGAATTGTCAGTTCTCCTTAAAGTGGTTGTATAGTCTTTTTTTTAACTTTTACCTACAGGTAAGCCTTATTATAAAAAAAATATCTCCTAAACCTGTACAGTTTAGGAGATATTCCCCTTGCTATGAGCCGCTGACTGCAGCAGCACATGTGCACAAGGGATTCTCGGCTGAAGGCCCAGAAACTGCCAGACCTTGCCGGGTAAGAAATCTCCCGCACGCATGCGCGGGAGTGATGACATTGCGGCTCCAGCCACTCACAGCGCTGGAACCGTGATACCCGGAAGACACGCCGAGGCAACATGACAGCTCCCTCGGCGTGGACCAGGTAAGATACCGATGCCTCGTTCTAAGGTAAGTATTTCATAATGAGCTAGTATGCGCTGCATACTAGCTCATTATGCCTTTTGCTTTACAGGGGTAAGAAAAAAAAAATTTCAGCGGGTATACAACCGCTTTAACAGCTTCAACAAGCACTAGCAATATGCTGCTATAAACTAACCCTTTTAAAGCAAGGTGGTTGGGTTATCCATTTCTTTAACCACTTGACGACCGCCTCACGCCGATGTACGTCGGCAAGGTGGCACGGACAGGCAAAATCACGTACAGGGTACGTGATTTGCCTTCCGCGGGTGGGGGGACCGATCGGTCCCCCCCCCGGTGCCCGAGGCGGTCGCCATTTGTTCCCGGGCGATCAAAGGTCAGGGGGAGGCCATCCATTGTTGGCCACCCCCTCCCGATCGCTCCCGGCGAATGAAAATGCTTCCTTCCCTCTGTAATGTAAACAGAGGGAAAGGAAGTGATGTCATCTCTCCTTGAGCCGGTCTTTTCGTCGCCGCGCCGAGGAGAGAAGACATCAAGTAAGTCTGCACAACACTACACTAACAGTAGAACACGCCAGGCACACTTGTCACCCCCCATCACCCCCCGATCACCCCCTGATCACCCCCCTGTACCCCCTGTCACTCTGACACCAATAGCATTTTTTTTTTTTTTTGCATTGGTGTCAGTTTGTGTCAGTTAAAAGTTTTAGGGCAGTTAGGTTAGCCCCCTTTAGGTCTAGGGTACCCCCCCTTAGGTCCAGGGTACCCCCCTAACCCCCCCTAATAAAAGTTAACCCCTTGATTACCCCCCGTCACCAGTGTCGCTAAGCGATCGTTTTTCTGATCGCTGTATTAGTGACACAGGTGACGCTAGTTTAGGGAGGTAAGTATATAGGTTCGCTGTCAGTGTTTTATAGCGACAGGGACCCCCATATACTACCTGCTAAAGGTTTTAACCCCCTGATTGCCCCCTAGTTAACCCTTTCACCAGCGATCACCGTATAAGTGTTACGGGTGACGCTGGTTAGATAGTTTGTTTTTTGTAGTTTATTACAGTTTATTACAGTTTATTATAGTTTTAGGGCACCCGCCGTTTATTACCCTATAAAGGTTTAACCCCCTAATTGCCCGGCGGTGATAGATTTATAGTTTTTAGGATCTGATAAGGTCTGCGTCGCCCCAGGCAGCGTCAGGTTAGCGCCAGTACAGCTAAAACCCACGCACGCAGCATACACCTCCCTTAGTGCTATAGTATCTGAACGGATCGATATCTGATCCGATCAGATCTATACTCCCCAGCAGTTTAGGGTTCCCTGAAACGCAGTGTTAGCGGGATCAGCCCAGATACCTGCTAGCACCTGCGTTTTGCTCCTCGGCCCAGCCCTGCCCAGCCCACCCAAGTGCAGTATCGATCGATTACTGACACTTACAAAACACTAAGCACACATAACTGCAGCGGTCGCAGAGTCAGGCCTGATCCCTGCGATCGCTAACAGTTTTTTGGTAGCGTTTTGATACAGTCGCCAACAGTCAGGAGCTTTTTTGCCTGTGAGTCTCACTAGTGTACCCCTAAATTTAGAGGCCAAAATGGCAAATCCAAGGTACACTAGTGAAGAGGCCTACAGGATTCTGAGTATGACAGATAGTGAAGAGGAAGTCACTCATCTGTCAAGTTCAGGCTCAGAATACGAACCTGTAGAGGACAGCGGCTCCATGACAGATAGCTCTGACGACAGAGTTGTGGTCCCTGCTAGGGTCAGGCGTACCAGACCCCGAACTTATGCTGTCCTTGAAGTGCAAGAACCGCAGGACTCTCGTATGGAGCAGAGCAGTACTAGCGCCGCTACTCCTTCTGGTGAACTGGCAAGCACCAGCGGCCTAGTACACCCTGGTCGTACATCCAGCACTGCAGTATCACGTGGTGACGTGGCGAGTCCCATAAGTGCAGTTCAAGCTGGCGAGGTGGCAAGCAGTAGTAGTGTCCCGCTGCCACCAAGAAGACAAAGACAGGCCCGTCGTGCCCATAGTGCCCTTCCTGCTGCATTGGCCAATCCGAATTGGGAACCTTCCACTTCTGCAGCACCCGTACTTCCCCCTTTCACTGGCCAACCCGGAATTCAGGTGGAAACAGTTGACTTTATGCCACTGGATTTTTATTCACTGTTTTTCACCGAAGATCTCTATAGATCTATTGTGGACCAAAGCAATTTGTACGCTGGTCAACACATCGCCACTATGCCCCAGTCCACCCTTGCCAGAGATTGGAGACCAATTACGGTCTCCGAATTTAAGACCTTTCTGGGCCTTTCCCTCCTCATGGGGTTGAATAAAAAGAGTAAGTTGCGGTCATATTGGTCCACTGACCCAATTTACCATTCATCCTTGTTCTCTGCTTCCATGGCCAGGGCACGATACGAGCAGATTTTGCGGTTCATGCACTTCAACGACAATGAACTCTGTCGTCCTCGTGGAGACCCTGCATACGATCGGCTCTACAAAATTCGGCCCCTCGTAAACCACTTCAACCAACGTTTTGCAGACTTGTTTACCCCCCATCAAGTTGTCTGCGTTGATGAGTCCCTGATTAAGTTTTCTGGCCGCTTGTCATTCAAACAGTACCTTCCCAGCAAGCGTGCCAGATACGGGGTCAAGATGTATAAGCTCTGTGACAGGGCCACAGGCTATACATATAGATTTATGGTTTACGAGGGCAAAGATAGTCACGTAGAGCCGACAAACTGCCCTGACTACATAGGAAGCGCTGGCAAGATAGTGTGGGACTTGGTGTCACCCTTATTCGGAAAGGGGTACCACTTGTACGTGGACAATTATTATACGAGCGTGCCACTTTTTAGTCACTTGTTTGATCAGCAGATTGGAGCATGTGGCACCGTGCGACCTAATCGCCGGGGCTTTCCCCAGCGGCTTGTAGATTCCCGTCTTAGGCTGGGGGAGAGAGCCTGCTTGAAGTATAATAATTTGCTCGCTATGAAGTGGAGGGATAAGAAGAATGTTTTCGTTCTCACCTCCCTTCATGCAGACACGACGACCCAAATTTCTACGGCGACTGGTGTTGTGGAGAAACCCCTCTGTGTCCACGAATACAACCTTAATATGGGAGGGGTGGACCTCAACGACCAGTTGTTGGCGCCGTACTTAGTTGCCCGTAAGGCCAGACGCTGGTACAAAAAAGTGTCTGTATACTTATTTCAATTGGCTTTGCTGAATGCTCATGTGCTATACAGAGCTTCAGGACGGACTGGATCCTTCCTTAAATTCCAGGAAGAGATCGTCAGAGCCCTTCTGTTTCCAGACGGTGCTCTACCTCACCATCCCCAACCAAATGCAGTAAGCCGGCTGCATGAGCGGCATTTTATTTATGCCATCCCGAGTACCCCTACCCAACGAGCCCCCCAAAAAAGATGTCGTGTCTGCAGCAAGCGCGGATTTAGGCGTGACACCCGGACTTATTGTCCCTCCTGTCCTGGCAATCCTGGTCTTTGCATGGGTGAATGCTTTGAACGCTACCATACATTAGTTGAGTATTAGCGTAGGGTTCAGCACTGCACAGACTAGGCACACTAACACAGGGTCTCCCAAGATGCCATTGCATTTTGAGAGACCCAAACCTGGAACAAAAGTTACAAAAGTTAAAAGTTACTAAAAAAAAGTGTAAAAAAATAAAATTAAAAAAAATTAAAAAAAATAAAAACCCAAAAAAAAATATAAAATAAAAAAAACCAAAAATAGTTGTTGTTTTATTGTTCTCTCTCTCTCTATTCTCTCTCTATTGTTCTTCTCTTTTTTACTCTATTCTATTCTGCAATGTTTTATTGTTATTATGTTTTACCATGTTTCCTTTTCAGATTTTTCATACTTTACCGTTTACTGTGTTTTGTTGGTAACCATTTTATTGTTTTCAGGTACGCCATTCAGTTGCAGCGCGGATTTATTTATCTTGACAGCAACAGCGTTTGCTCCCACGATATATAAAGCCGTGACTCCAACGCTGTCGGAGGTGATTTCACCACCACAGTTACATACTTCAGCATATATGCCGAAGCGTGGGGGCAGAAGTGGGTGGAGGAGCGATTTGCTCCTGCCTTTTGCGGGAGGATGCCCCCATGCTTCGGCATATATATATTTTAGGCACAGGTTGCGTTAAATGTTTTATTTTTTACTATTTTTTTTTTTGTATTTGCTTTGCAGGTATGGTAAGTATTACTGTTATACTGTAATGTTGCTTTGTTTTATTGTTAACCATCATTTGCTTAGCAGGTACGCCATTCAGTTGCAGCGTGGATTTATTTATCTTGACAGCAACAGCGTTTGCTCCCACGATATATAAAGCCGTGACTCCAACGCTGTCGGAGGTGATTTCACCACCACAGTTACATACTTCAGCATATATGCCGAAGCGTGGGGGCAGAAGTGGGTGGAGGAGCGATTTGCTCCTGCCTTTTGCGGGAGGATGCCCCCATGCTTCGGCATATATATATTTTAGGCACAGGTTGCGTTAAATGTTTTATTTTTTACTATTTTTTTTTTTGTATTTGCTTTGCAGGTATGGTAAGTCTTACTGTTATACTGTAATGTTGCTTTGTTTTATTGTTAACCATCATTTGCTTAGCAGGTACGCCATTCAGTTGCAGCGCGGATTTATTTATCTTGACAGCAACAGCGTTTGCTCCCACGATATATAAAGCCGTGACTCCAACGCTGTCGGAGGTGATTTCACCACCACAGTTACATACTTCAGCATATATGCCGAAGCGTGGGGGCAGTAGTGGGTGGAGGAGCGATTTGCTCCTGCCTTTTGCGGGAGGATGCCCCCATGCTTCGGCATATATAAATGGTGCATGTATGCCCATCATTAGAAGTGGGTGGATGAAGGGAGGTATTCTAATGGTGGGCATACCCAACGATCAATATCTTTTTTTCGTTCAGCCCACAGGCTGCATGAAAAAAAAGTTTACAATATATGCCTAACAAGGACCAGCAACGTACTGGTATGTTGCTGGACTTTGAGTGGTTATACCAGAATGATGCCTGCAGGTTTAGGTATCATCTTGGTATCATTCTTTTCAGCCAGCGGTCGGCTTTCATGTAAAAGCAATCCTAGCGGCTAATTAGCCTCTAGACTGCTTTTGCAAGCAGTGGGAGGGAATGCCCCCCCTCCCCCACCGTCTTCCGTGTTTTTCTCTGGCTTTCCTGTCCCAACAGGGAACCTGAGAATGCAGCCGGTGATTCAGCCAGCTGGCCACAGAGCTGATCGGAGACCAGAATGGCTCCAAACATCTCTATGGCCTAAGAAACCGGAAGCTACGAGCATTTCATGACTTAGATTTCGCCGAATGTAAACAGCGCCATTGGGAAATTGGGAAAGCATTTTATCACACCGATCTTGGTGTGGTCAGATGCTTTGAGGGCAGAGGAGAGATCTAGGGTCTAATAGAGCCCAATTTTTTAAAAAAAGAGTACCTGTCACTACCTATTGCTATCATAGGGGATATTTACATTCCCTGAGATAACAATAAAATTAATTAAAAAAAAATAAAAATGAAAGGAACAGTTTAAAAATAAGATAAACAAGCAAAAAAATAATAAAGAAAAAAAAAAAAAAAAAAAAAAGCACCCCTGTCCCCCCCTGCTCTCGCGCAAAGGCGAACGCAAGCGTCGGTCTGGCGTCAAATGTAAACAGCAATTGCACCATGCATGTGAGGTATCACCGCGAAGGTCAGATCGAGGGCAGTAATTTTGGCAGTAGACCTCCTCTGTAAATCTAAAGTGGTAACCTGTAAAGGCTTTTAAAGGCTTTTAAAAATGTATTTATTTTGTCGCCGCTGCGCGTTTGTGCGCAATTTTAAAGCATGTCATGTTTGGTATCCATGTACTCGGCCTAAGATCATCTTTTTTATTTCATCAAACATTTGGGCAATATAGTGTGTTTTAGTGCATTAAAATTTTAAAAAGTGTGTTTTTTCCCCCAAAAATGCGTTTGAAAAATCGCTGCGCAAATACTGTGTGAAAAAAAAATATGAAACACCCACCATTTTAATCTGTAGGGCATTTGCTTTAAAAAAATATATAATGTTTGGGGGTTCAAAGTAATTTTCTTGCAAAAAAAAATTATTTTTTTATGTAAACAATAAGTGTCAGAAAGGGCTTTGTCTTCAAGTGGTTAGAAGAGTGGGTGATGTGTGACATAAGCTTCTAGATGTTGTGCATAAAATGCCAGGACAGTTCAAAACCCCCCCAAATGACCCCATTTTGGAAAGTAGACACCCCAAGCTATTTGCTGAGAGGCATGTCGAGTCCATGGAATATTTTATATTGTGACACAAGTTGCGGGAAAGAGACAAATCTTTTTTTTTTTTTTTTTTTTTTGCACAAAGATGTCACTAAATGATATATTGCTCAAACATGCCATGGGAATATGTGAAATTATACCCCAAAATACATTCTGTTGCTTCTCCTGAGTATGGGGATACCACATGTGTGGGACTTTTTGGGAGCCTAGCCGCGCACGGGACCCCGAAAAACAAGCCCCGCCTTCAGGCTTTCTAAGGGCGTAAATTTTTGATTTCACTCTTCACTGCCTAGCACAGTTTCGGAGGCCATGGAATGCCCAGATGGCACAACCCCCCCCCCAAATGACCCCATTTTGGAAAATAGACACCCCAAGCTATTTGCTGAGAGGTATAGTGAGTATTTTGCAGACCTCACTTTTTGTCACAAACTTTCGAAAATTGAAAAAAGAAAAAAAAAATACATTTTTCTTGTCTTTCTTCATTTTCAAAAACAAATGAGAGCTGCAAAATACTCACCATGCCTCTCAGCAAATAGCTTGGGGTGTCTACTTTCCAAAATGGGGTCATTTGGGGGGGGTTTTTGCCATCTTGGCATTTTATGGCCTTCAAAACTGTGATAGGCAGTGAGGAGTGGAATCACAACTTAACGCCCTTAGAAATCCTGAAGCCGGTGCTTGGTTTTCGGGGCCCCGTATGCGGCTAGGCTCCCAAAAAGTCCCACACATGTGGTATCCCCATACTCAGGAGAAGCAGCAGAATATATTTTGGGGTGTAATTCCACATATGCCCATGGCATGTTTGAGCAATATATCATTTAGTGACAACTTTGTGCAAAAAAAAAAAAAAAAAAAAAAAAATTGTCACTTTCCCGCAACTTGTGTCAAAAAATAAAATATTCCATGGACTCAACATGCCTCTCAGCAAATAGTTTGGGGTGTCTACTTTCCAAAATGGGGTCATTTGGGGGGGTTTTGTGCCATCTTGGCATTTTATGGCCTTCAAAACTGTGATAGGTAGTGAGGAGTCAAATCACAACATTATGCCCTTGGAAATCCTGAAGGCGGTGCTTGATTTTCGGGGCCCCGTATGCGGCTAGGCTCCCAAAAAGTCCCACACATGTGGTATCCCCATACTCAGGAGAAGCAGCTAAATGTATTTTGGGGTGCAATTCCACATATGCCCATGGCCTGTGTGAGAAATATATCATTTAGTGACAACTTTGTGCAAAAAAAAAAAAAAATTGTCACTTTCCCGCAACTTGTGTCAAAAAAGAAAGTATTCCATGGACTCAACATGCCTCTCAGCAAATAGCTTGGAGTGTCTACTTTCCAAAATGGGGTCATTTGGGGGGGTTTTGTGCCATCTGGGCATTTTATGGCCTTCAAAACTGTGATAGGTAGTGAGGAATGAAATCAAAAATTTATGCCCTTAGAAATCCTGAAGGCGGTGATTGGTTTTCGGGGCCCCGTACGCGGCTAGGCTCCCAAAAAGTCCTAAACATGTGGTATCCCCATACTCAGGAGAAGCAGCAGAATGTATTTTGGGGTGTAATTCCACATATGCCCATGGCATGTTTGAGCAATATATCATTTAGTGACAACTTTGTGCAAAAAAAAAAAAAAAAAAAAAAAGTGTTACTTTCCCGCAACTTGTGTCAAAATATAAAATATTCCATGGACTCAACATGCCTCTCAGCAAATAGTTTGGGGTGTCTACTTTCCAAAATGGGGTCATTTGGGGGGGTTTTGTGCCATCTTGGCATTTTATGCCCTTCAAAACTGTGATAGGTAGTGAGGAGTCAAATCACAACATTATGCCCTTAGAAATTCTGAAGGCGGTGCTTGGTTTTCTGGGCCCCGTATGCGGCTAGGCTCCCAAAAAGTCCCACACATGTGGTATCCCCATACTCAGGAGAAGCAGCTAAATGTATTTTGGGGTGCAATTCCACATATGCCCATGGCCTGTGTGAGAAATATATCATTTAGTGACAACTTTGTGCAAAAAAAAAAAAAATCGTCACTTTCCCGCAACTTGTGTCAAAAAAGAAAGTATTCCATGGACTCAACATGCCTCTCAGCAAATAGCTTGGAGTGTCTACTTTCCAAAATGGGGTCATTTGGGGGGGTTTTGTGCCATCTGGGCATTTTATGGCCTTCAAAACTGTGATAGGTAGTGAGGAATGAAATCAAAAATTTATGCCCTTAGAAATCCTGAAGGCGGTGATTGGTTTTCGGGGCCCCGTACGTGGCTAGGCTCCCAAAAAGTCCCACACATGTGGTATCCCCATACTCAGGAGAAGCAGCTGAATGTATTTTGGGGTGCAATTCCACATAGGCCCATGGCCTGTGTGAGCAATATATCATTTAGTGACAACTTTTTGTAAATATTTTTTTTTTTTTTTTTTTTTGTCATTATTCAATCACTTGGGACAAAAAAAATAAATATTCAATGGGTTCTACATGCCTCTCAGCAATTTCTTTGGGGTGTCTACTTTCCAAAATGGGGTCATTTGGGGGGGTTTTGTACTGCCCTGCCATTTTAGCACCTCATGAAATGACATAGGCAGTCATAAACTAAAAGCTGTGTAAATTCCAGAAAATGTACCCTAGTTTGTAGACGCTATAACTTTTGCGCAAACCAATAAATATACGCTTATTAACTTTTTTTTTACCAAAGACATGTGGCCGAATAAATTTTGGCCTAAATGTATGACTAAAATTGAGTTTATTGGATTTTTTTTATAACAAAAAGTAGAAAATATCATTTTTTTTCAAAATTTTCGGTCTTTTTCCGTTTATAGCGCAAAAAATAAAAACGGCAGAGGTGATCAAATACCATCAAAAGAAAGCTCTATTTGTGGGAAGAAAAGGACGCAAATTTCGTTTGGGTACAGCATTGCATGACCGCGCAATTAGCAGTTAAAGCGACGCAGTGCCAAATTGGAAAAAGACCTCTGGTCCTTAGGCAGCATAATGGTCCGGGGCTCAAGTGGTTAATATATTGGCTTTTGTGACTCAACTGACCAGGAAAAGGCTGCATACTGCAATGTACAGTAGGGTGGCCCTTATTTCTGCTGGTGAACCTGCAAAGTTCTTTGCCAAAAGTTCACGATTTTCAAACGTTGTGAATTCCAGGAATATACCACCATGGTAATGCCAAAAAAACTTGCACCACATCCCTAAACAGGAGATACTGAAGGTACCCGATTTGTACATCCTTGAGGAAAAAGGGGGAAAAAAGACATAAAAGCAGACTCAGTGGATCACTTGGTCTTTTTCTGTCTTCAGTATTAGGCAGGCCATAGATAATGCATTTTTTTTTCATTCAACCAAGAGGTTGAACAAAAAAAAAAATGATTCCCCCATCAATACACTGTAATGTTGATCTCTGATATTTTTACTCTATGACTTTTAGCAGAATGTATAATAAACATCACAATTTTTAACAGCTTATACAGACTTATACAACTGGAGTGCCAATAAAAAAGGCCAAATATTGTAATTTTTCTGGCTACATATATCCTCAATCATTAAAAAAAAACACAAACAAAAAAAAAACTGTAAACAGTAAATAATGATGCCAAACTTTTTAATAAGCCCTTTATTAAAAAATATTTAAAATAAGTTACACAATGCAAATCCAATCATCTAGCAATGCAGATCTGAAATAAAACAGAAACAACTGCTGAAACAATTAATTTCCGTCACTTATGCCAAATTTTATCTCCCAGGCCCCACTGCTAAATTTAAGTAAAGAGGTGGCACTCCCAGATGAAGTCATTCACTAAATATGACTATGGCATTATATTGTCAATGTCATTGATCAAATGTAACCATGTATCCATTTTTAGTTAGTGACATCAATGTTATTATTGCCCCTTTGTTTACATGGCAGGTGACATCACTGGTTGCTAAGAATGTAGCAGGAGCTGGCACCGCTGCTTCCTTAGCAACAATTGAACGGAAGGAAGAGGTCATATATAATAGTAGTAAAAATACCCCTACAATATGATGTTTGACTCCCATCAATTGAGCAAACAGTCTGGAGTTGGGACAAATGCATGGACAGCAAACGTTCAGTCCAAGCTTGTGTTTGGACCAAAACCTTGAACTTATTCCTATCCAGGACCCAATATTCTCCCTTCAGAAGACCTCTGCAAGCCCCTCACTCTGTGGATCATCCTGCCTGGATCTTCTATTGCCAAACCAACCCAGTAAGCTGCTTGGGGCTATCAGATGCCCACAGTGTGAGTTTTTTTTAACCCTTGTGCTATGCCCCTGGTTGATCTGCCCTGTGATCCTGCTGCTTGCCCTAGCTGAGCCCATATTGCTGTTCTTGGACACTGGACTTATTACTTGTGTCCCATTGCTGTTTGTCACTCAGTGGGCACTGGAAAGTTACCCCTGGACTTAGCCCTTGTTGCTGCACCTTATTTCCATGCCCTTGATTCTGAAGAGACTCCTTGGCTGCACCGTTCTGTTAACATGCTCTACTTCTGTATGCCAAAATACCACAATTGTCACCCACACATTGGGTCCTGTGTGACTAGCGTCTGTGTTTCCTCTTTCTTGCTTTTAGTTCCTCTTAGGTGGAAACTATCAGAGGAAACCAACACAAGCACAGGGACAACATGCAAACTCAATGCAGGGGATGTGTTGGCAGGAATGCAAGACAAGGACTCTCGTGCTGCAAGTGCTAAGCTCTAGGCCGTGGTGCTGTCAAAGCACAAAATAATGATTTTCATTGAACTGGTTTTTGCAGACCTCTTATATTCTAAGAGGTTAATCAGTTGTTAGGGCATAGCCATTATAGTACCAGTCCCATATCTTGAACAGGATAGGTCTCCATGCATTGATGAATTAATTAATTAATTAATGCATCAATGCAGTTAGCATATTTAGCAAACTATGTCTGTTTTTTTTCTTACCTTGGCACACTGCTTGCTCTGTATTTTATCCTTGTATGTGTGTCTCTCTTTCTTACATCCCACAGTAGGGAGGTATGTACTGTATAATGTGATATTGGGACCTAATTTAACACAACTGTTGCAGCATTGTACATTACTTTTTTGCAGTTTGTCAAGGCTCTACTGGCTATCACAATATTGTGGTTTTATGGGTATAAACTTTTTTGCAATTGTTGTTCTATGGAAAATTTTGGGAAGAATATACTGAACTTTGATTTTAATAAGTTTAGGAACCACTGCACCATCTGCAACTGCAAGGTATGTACTGAGTCTGGCTGGACATAATCAGGGTGTTCTGGGGGTAATAATTTATACTTTCTTGCATCCTCTTTACCAGGAGTCCAGGCAAAAACTTTGGCATCTTTGCTCCTGGTGGTAAGGGAGATGCCTCCATCTTGTGCTGCCCATTCATTTGCTGATAAATCTCCTCAGGCATTCTCTTTTGCCAAGGTGGAGGGAGGGAGTGACATCACTAACAAGCAGCAAGAAGTGATCTGGTACCAGGAGAGGTACAGGGGTCATGTTGGTGGCAGGAGCAGCAGACCGTTTAATAGGAGGAGAAGCAGGAGCTCAGCAGTGTACAGCCACCCACACAGCCCCCTTTCTACACTTTAATATTAAAGGCAAATTTTTTTTCCTGAAATTAAAGCAGATTTTTTTTCCTCTGCTTTATTTTAGAATATGAGGCAGTTTTTCAAATTGTTCAAAACATCCAGAATGGAGACAATGACCATGTGCTGCTTGGCATTTTAAATTCTTCATAAATAAGTAATAACTTTTTTATAATTAACTTGTAGCATATGAAGTTATTCTGGTCTTCAATCATGTACCTATGTTCCACCAAATGTTGCTTCGCTTGACCTCTTTCCAGGGATCTTTCTATTATGATTGTGACCCTGTCGGAATTAAAATGATCAATGATGCGTATTATCATGAAAGGGAATATTTCATCTGATTACAGGTTGTAAATCAAAAAACGCACCATGTATACTGGCTTTTATCTGAAAGTGAAGTCTAAATTTAACTCAGTGTGCCCTGCTTTCTTTTGTATTTACCTCAGATTGCAAGGACATACACTTGTTTTTTTTCAAAACAAAGTTTTTGCATCCATGCAATAGTTTTCATTTGATCTTTTTGAGGTAGTACTTAAATTTTGCGTATGCGTTAAGTGTGTAGTGTAAGAAATTATGCTAGTAATGGTTTCAGTATATGTGTCAGATGTTGCTTCTCACTGACCTTTCTGTGCAATAAAAGTACTGTAGCTATGACCTAGACAATGAATGGTCAAGTCACTTTTTTGATTCCTCCTGTGTTTGGAGAGCCATATGGTGTGACTAAATCCCCATATTTTTTGAAAATGCCCAGGTGTTTTAAATAGCCTTACAGGAGGTAAGTGTAATTTTTGTACGTGTGTGCTGTAATATTTTGTTCTAATTTATATCATAGGTGTATTTTAAATGACAGAGACAGAATATCAACCAAAAATCCAGAAAGAACACATGATACAAATGTTATAAATTGAGTTGCAGTTTAGTGAGTAAAATAAGTATTTGATCCCCTACCAACCAACAATAATTCTGGCTCATGTAGTACACAGATGAGTCCTGTCAATTTAAGGTGCCCCTAACGACAATTCATTATGTGTATAAAAGACACCTGTCCACAGAATCTCTTTCCATTCAAACCTCACTAACATGGGCAAGACCAAAGAGCTGTCATGGATGTCAGGGACAAGATTAGACCTGCACTAGGCTGGAATGGGCTACAATTCCATCAGCAAGAAGCTTGGTGAGAAGGAGACAGCGATTATTTGCAAATAAAAGAAATACAAAATAACCATCAATCACCCTCAGTATAGAGCTCCATACAAGATATCGCCTCATGGGGTAAGGATGATCATGAGAAAATTGAGGGATCAGCCCAGAACTACATGGGAGGAGCTTGTGAATGATCTCAAGGAAGATAGGACCACAGTCACCAAACAAACCATTGGTAACACAGCCATGGATTGAAATCCTGCAATGCCCGCAAGGCAAATGTAGAGGCCCATCTGAAGTTTCCCAATGAACATACAAATTATTCAGAGAAGTATTGGGAGAAAGCACTGTGGTCAGATGAGACCAAAACTCAGCTCTTTGGCATTAACTCGACTCGCTGTGTTTGGAGGAAGAAAAATGCTGACTATGACCCTAAGGACACCAACCCTAAAGTCAAGCATGGAGGTGGAAACATTATGCTTTGGGGCTGTTTCTATGCTAAAGGTACAGGCCAACTTTGCCGCATTCAGGGGCCAATATACAGGGCCATGTAATATAAAATCTTGAATGAGAACCTTCTTCCCTCGGTCATAACACTTAGGATGGTTTGTGGATGAGTCTTCCAGCGGGACAAGTACCCAAAACATAGGGGTGTCTCAAGAAGAGCATTAAAGTCATGGAGTGGCCTAGTCATTCTCCAGACTTAATCCTATGGAAAATTTATGGAGCGAACTGAAACTTTGAGTGGCCAGTCGACAGCCAAGAAACGTTAAGGATTTAGAGAAAATCTAAAGAAGAGTGGACCAAAATTCCTCCTGAGATGTGTGCGAATCTGGTAACTAACTACAAGAAACGTCTTACCTCTGTGCTTGCCAACAAGGGTTTCTCCACCAAGTGCTAAGTCATGTTTTGCTTGGGGATCAAATACTTATTTTATTAACTAAACTGCAACACAATTTATAAATGTATAACATTTGTATCATGTGTTTTTTCTGGGTTTTTGGTTGATATTCTGTTTCTATCATTTAAAATACATCTATGATAAAAATTATAGACCCTTCATTTCTTTGTAAGTGGGCAAACTTAAAAATTCTGCAGGGAATCAAATAATTATTTCTATATAATCACACACATGGGTTGGACTTGATGGACGTGTGTCTTTTTTCAAAAAAGACACTATGTAACTGTGTAATTTCCCCCACTTTAAGCTTTCACAACATTTAATTGGTTAGACAATAATTTTAAAAAATAGTCACATATAAAGAAATGTATCTTACAAGCTCTGCCTCAGATAAGGTTATATTCTTCAGATAGGTTGGAATAATTTGGGCAGTTTTAATTTCCTTTGATTAGTGATGAACAAAATTAAAAGCTCTAGCTTTCCCTAAATTTTGGAAAAATGTGGGGTAGTTTGGCAAAATTTCACCATTCGATGAAATGTAGTCAATCAGAAAAGTGAGATTACAGTGATCACATGGCTTTGTAGATAAAGCACTGATGATGAATGTCTAAAGAGTTATGCCCTGTACATACAGTCGGACCTTGATCGGACATTCCGACAACAAAATCCATGTATTTTTTCCGACGGATGTTGGCTCAAACTTGTCTTGCATACACACACGGTCACACAAAGTTGTCGGAAAACCTCATCGTTCTAAATGCGGTGACGTAAAACACGTTCGTCGGGATTATAAACGGGGCAGTAGTCAATAGCTTTCGTCTCTTAATTTATTCTGAGCATGAGTGGCACTTTGTGCGTCGGATTTGTGTACACACGATCGGAATTTCCGACAACGGTTTTTGTTGTCGGAAAATTTTATAGCAAGCTCTCAAACTTTGTGTGTCGGAAATTCCGATGGAAAATGTGTGATGGAGCCAACACACGGTCGGAATTTTTGACAAGGTCCTATCACACATTTTCCGTCGGAAAATCCGACCGTGTGTACAGGGCATTAGTGAAAGCTGAATTATGTACAGTTCAAATATGCTATAAATTAATTACACTGTTCTTTTTCATATAGACTTTGGCTAAAATAAAACTTATGAAGATTAGAATGTTCACAAACCGACCTATCCTAAGGAAAACATGAGTTCAGTATGTATGCATATCAAACTTCTTTATTCAAATAATTTTGTATGTAATAGTTTTCACCAAAAGTAATGCAGAGACTTGACAACACTAACATTTACATATTGACCCCATGCAAGCCAGACATTACAAAAGTGTGGACACTGCCCAGCCTTACGCATAAAGGTTGGTGTGCACAGATATAGTATTTGTATTCTGCCTTTGGCATGCTTTTGTGAAGAATTTCAGAAAAAAATTGGAAGGCAGTGTTTGAACTTTTTATTGGTATATAGGTGGGGCCTAAAGTAGGTATTTTGTGCTGGGAGGAAATGCATACACTTTATAGCATACTGCAGTGGCGTAACTAGAAACCTCAGGGCCCCGGTGCAAGAAATCATGAAGGGCCCCCCCCGAAAAGCTTGATTTTGATACTATATTTTTTTCCACTGGTACTGGAGAGGGGTGGTACTGGAGGGGGGGTACTGGAGGGGGGGTGGTACTCCTCCTTTATCGATGACTGCTACAATAGATCAATTAAAAACATATCTCCACACACAAGAACACTGAAAATAACTGGCTTTAATTGTGGAATGTGTGCGATGGGAGTATGGACTGTGGGTGAGATATCAGGGGTCTAAACAGACCTCTGATGTTTCATCTTTGAAACAGAGAAATGAGATTGAGGACACAGCCCACAATCTCCATCTCTGCAGCCTCAGCTCCACAGAATGAATGGACAGAAATAGCTCCATACAGAGCTTCCTGTTCATTCACAAACGGAAGCATAGTAAACACAGTTTACTATGCCTCAGTTATAAATGAACTGGGTCAGTGATCCCTGCGGATCACTGACTTTATTCATTAAGACATGGGAGGAGCCGGTAAATTACACATTTACCAGCCCCTTCCCCACTCTCCATCCAGAAAGCATTCCCCCCGCAGCAACCAGGAAGGAGAGGAGAGGGGGGAACCCAACAGCACTATGGGGGATGAAGGGGGCCAAAGAGTACACAGGAGCTTGGGGCAGCAGGTGGTGGATAGCGAGGGGCGGCATATAGAGGAACAGTTCCCCTTCATTTTCCTCCTGCAGCCTTTCAGCTGCAGGAGGAAAATGAAGGGGAACGATTCCTCTATATGCCACCCCTCCTATCCAGGGTGTACAGGGGGCTGCACAGGAACCCTGGAGCATGCAATTGTGACCCTGGCAACTCCTGTACATACACCCCTGCTGGTGGGATGGGGTGAGTGACAATTTTGGGGGATGGGATGAGTGGGATTGCTGGGGGGGGTGAGTGTCAGTGCTGGGGGCAATGGGATGAGTGGCAGTGCTGGGGGGGATGGGGTAAGTGTGCTGGTGGGGGGGTGGAATGAGTGTCAGTGGTGGGGGGGATGAGTGTCAGTGCTGGGGGGATGAGTGGCTGTGCTGGGGAGGTGGAATGAGTGTCAGTGCTGGGGGGGTGGGATCAGTGTCAGTACTGGGGGGATGAGTGTCAGTGCAGGGGGGGTGGAATGAGTTTCAGTGCTGGTGGGGGGATGGAATGAGTGTCAGTGCTGGGGGGATGAGTGCCTGTGCTGGTGGGGGGGTATGAGTGTCAGTGCTGGGGGGGTGGGATCAGTGTCAGTCAGTGCTGGGGGTATGAGTGCCTGTGCTGGTGGGGGTGGAATGAGTGTCAGTGCTGGTGGGGGGGTGGAATGAGTGTCAGTGCTGGTGGGGGGGTGGAATGAGTGTCAGTGCTGGGGGGATGAGTGCCTGTGCTGGTGGGGGGGTATGAGTGTCAGTGCTGGGGGGGGTGGGATCAGTGTCAGTCAGTGCTGGGGGATGAGTGGCTGTGCTGGTGGGTGGGTATGAGTGTTAGTGCTGGGGGGTTTGATCAGTGTCAGTCAGTGCTGGGGGGGGTATGAGTGTCAGTGCTGGGGGGTTTGATCAGTGTCAGTCAGTGCTGGGGGGATGAGTGGCTGTGCTGGTGGGGGGGTGGAATGAGTGCGGAGGGGTGGGATCAGTGTCAGTGCTGGGGGGATGAGTGGCTGTGCTGGTGGGGGGTATGAGTGTCACTGCTGGGGGGTTGGGATCAGTGTCAGTCAGTGCTGGGGGGATGAGTGGGTGTGCTGGTGGGGGGGTGGAATGAGTGGGGGGGTGGGATCGGTGTCAGTGCTGGGGGGATGAGTGTCAGTGCTGGGGGATGAGTGGCTGTGCTGGTGGGGGGGTAGAATGAGTGTCAGTGCTGGGGGTGGGATGAGTTTCAGTGCTGGGCGGAAGGGATGAGTGACTGTGGTGGGATGGAATCAGCAGTGGTGGTGGGGACTGGGTTCATTGGCAGCGCTGGGTGCCGGGATCAGAGACACTTACTTGCTGTCAGTGTCCACTCGGTTTCCCCTGCATTGCTCCGTGTCTCTCTCGGCTCCCTGCGCTCCACGTGTCACTGTCTCTACTCCAGTCCTTACACAGCGGCCGCGACCTCCTGCAGCTCCCCCCCTCCTTCTCTTACTTGATGTCAGCAGTGTCCGCCCCGTCTCCCTACATTATCTCTGTCTCTGGATAGGCGGGGCGGTCCACAGTATCAGCACTGCCTCTGCCTTCTCTCTCTCCGCTCCGCGAGCGAAAGCCCCCTCCCCGCGGCGGAACAAACTGACACATGCTGCCCTCACAACAGCAGCCAGAGTGGGCGGGCGGGCCCCTCACACTAGCGAACGGACGGGCAGCGGGCTTCTCACACTGGCGGGCGGCGGGCCCCCCTGAATTGGTGGAACTACAGGGCCCAGTCGCAAGTGCGACTGCAGTGACCCTGATAATTCCGCCACTGGCATACTGATGTCTTTTATATTAATCTTGCACAGTTTGTTTGCAGCAACAAATACACTGTTCTTCAGCACTGACATAATCACTTGCCAACCAGCCACAGTACATATATTGCAGGTGGGTGGCACATGCGTACATCGCGTACATGTATGTCATTGCCCCCTAACCCCACTCCACATCTCCCACAATCTCTATGTCCACCACTGACACAGCAGATTGTGAATCCCGGTACTTGGGGCCTGCTGATCATGCGATTACTATGCGATCATATGATCACAATTTCAACTAAGCTGTTATGAATGAATGAATTCATTCATAACAGCTGTGTTCCTATATTGTGATTGGCCTACAGCTATCTTATGGTACTGGGACTACACAGCACCCTGTACCATGTGATTAGCTGTAAGTCAATCACAGACCACTAGTGATCACAGCTGTCATGAATGTAACCCATTCATGACAGTTAAAAACATTGCTGTTACAATGATCTTCATTATAACAGCAAATGTAGTGTAAAAAAAAAAAAACCCTGACCATCCCCTCAGAGTAATATAATGGTGACAATTAACTACTCTAATGAAATTATGCAAAAAAAAGTAGTAAAATATATATAAAAAAGCATTAAAAAGGAAAAAAAAGTTTAAATAATTTAATAGATAATTATTTATTTTACATACTGTCACCAGTTAGTGTCCCTGATCCCTGTCACATCAGTCATATGATGATGCTCTGCAGCACTGGTTTTCAAAAACATGGTGACAATAAACTACAACTTCAAAAAAAATGCCATGCCTCTTACTAAATGCCTCAGACTGTCTACTTTCAAAAATGGGGTAATTTGGTAGGAATTTTTGTAGCTTTTTTTAGCAGTATTACTGTATATACCATAATTTGTAGATGCTATAACTTTCACACAAACCAATTAATATACACTTATTGGAATACATTTGGCCTAAATGTATGACAAAATTTAATTGTATTGGATATGTTTTATGACAGAAATTGATTTTTTTTTCAAGATTTTGGTCTTTTTTTGTTTATTTTTCACACAAAAAAACTAAAAATAAAACTCAGTGGTGATCAAATACCACCAAAATAAGGCTCTATTTGTGTGAAAAAATTATAACAATTTAATTTTCGTACAGTATTGCATAACAGTGCAATTGCTAGTTAAAGTAGCACAATGCTGAATAGCAAAAAATGCTCTGGTCTTGAAGGGGGTAAAACCTTCTGGAGCTGAAGTGGATAAGCAATCCAGGTGATATACAGTCTCAGTGTTTTCAGTATATGTCATTGGAGGATGGCTTCTGTTATCAGGGGTAGTGTCCCTTCTTGAATAGGCAGAGAATGTTTTTCGGCTGTTTGCACTTGCTCCAGACCTTCACACTGTGCACCGGAGATTATGAAGTGAAGATAAGATGCCTTCCCTTAGCTATCCCTCCTCATGTGGAACCTGAACCTGTACCAAGCACTGTCCCTTACAAGTGGGTTCCTCTCCCTAACACTCACTCACCAGAAGCATGCCAAAATGATGCGGTTGCTTATTTAAAGGGCTTTCTCACCTAAGATGGCTTCCAAAGTCTCTCAAGAGTTTAGTGTCCAGTCAAACTACCTTCCTCTCTCAAGGCACTGCCCCATGACACTTTTCTTCCCAAGCAATATGGGCACTGTACCAACTACAGGTGAGAAGGCCAACTATATCTGCCTACAGGTTTTAATGCAATGATATGCTCTTTCGCAAATTTCCAATATAATGATGGCAGATTATGTTTAAATAATGCTGTACAGGAAGTGTGCATATGTATTGTGTATAATCCATTTTTTAATAGTTCTAAAAATGTAAACCTTTATTGAGGGGAATACATAGGCTGCCCTTACTGATTAAGTTCTAGAAAGAAGTGTCTAAAGACTTGCAAAACTGAAATGGACTCACTATGAATACATTTTTAGCATACTTATGGGTCCCTTATGCCTGGTATACACTATACGTTTTTTTTTTTTTCATTCAACATTTTTTTTTCATTAATTCAGCTGGCTATTATGTTTTTACAAGGGAGACTGACCCCCTGACCCCCCGCCCTGCCAGAACACAGTGATCTGTGCTCGCAGCTATTGGCTGCAAGCACTGATCAGATGCTGGTTTTTCAGCTTGCCCATTCGAAAAAATCTGGTCCTTAGACCAGCTTCTGTCGGACAGACTGCTGTACACACCTGCCAAATGTTGGCCAGTTTCTGTCCAACCAGCCGATATTCGGCCTAAGTGTACCAGCATTTAGTGTTTGGGCCCAGGCCACCACCAGTTCCCTTATAACTTAGGCTGTGCATGGGCTTAAAGTGGTTGTAAACACTTACGTATACCCAGTAAGGTGACTGGCCTCAGGTTATACAGGAATGAAACAAATCCTCCTACATAATTAGTACTTGTTTATCCACAGTCTTCTCTTCTCTACATCCATTCAAAGTACATCTTTTTTACAGCTGGTCTGAGTTTTAAGAAAGCAGGGGTGAGGAGCTGAAGTTAGCTGAGTTGAGCTGAGGAGAGCACACACCCTTCATACAGCACTCAGGGACAGAGATGAAGCTGTCAATCAAATACTGTGTAGTGGAGCTCCCTCCCCTGTCACCATTTTAGTTGGTGTCAGGAAAAGCTGAGAGAAATGGCACCTAACGCTCTGGATTGAGACAAGTACACATGACCAGTGTAGACCAGATGACCCCAACCTTCTTGATGCCTGCCCGACCATACTTGTACTCCGTCCCACCCCTTAAAGTTACCTAAAATTAAAGAGACCACATGTGGAATGGAGTACAAATGGCTATAGCAGCCTTTTATTAGCAAATTATTAACAGTAACATTTAACACATATTGTAAATAATTTAAAACCAAAACTATCAGTCACTCAGCCTGTTGGTCTTTGACTACACCCCAAAATTAAACTATGTTCCACTTCTACACTGTGGGACCTTTTACATTGATAGGCCTCCAGCCATAACACACCAGCTCGGAGACAACCCACTACCTGCAGTGCAATCATTACCATATTCCAGCTAAACCATGTTAACTGGAATACACCAGAGGGGGACATACCACCGATGAGTCCTCAACACTTCCATCTTGTAGGTATTTCTTGCCATCATCAAAGACAAACCACCGCCACCACAAGCAAGGGTAATATCTTACCCTTGAGAGCCCCTCTACACCCACAAAGCACACTGAATCCCATCCTACAACCCCAGGGATCATAAATCGATACCCACCGCAGAAAAGTGAACACCATCCCCCCTGAGGTACAGCCCGGTATCCTTTTCCAATTCCATATGACGGATGACCAGGCCTCCTTTACAAACAACAAATCGGCCCACCACCTTATTTACTTTTATACAGGCCTTGTTGAGCCTATTCACTGACCTTGCCAGGTCGAGCAACAATGTTGGCACACAAGACCAGCATATTTGGAAAGGCCGTGCGAAGCCACAGGAAATCAAACATGACATCCATAATGAGCTCCCTAATGGACCGAACCCCCAGATCATATACACCAACATGGAGTACCAGAATGTCAGGTGATCTGTCCAGACATGCAAAATGATGCACCTCAGGGACGACCCTGCTCCACATCATACCCGACACTCCCAACCAACCAATACACGCCTCACGCCTAGAAATACCCATCTGTCTACCATTGGGCCTAACATCAGCTTGCATGGCTCCCCAAAACACATATGAGTGGCCAATGATCCAGACGAGGCATAGCTGCTCTCCACCTGAAAGAAAAGAGCAAACACCATGGGATAACAAGACAAACAACAGATACTCACCCAACATGAGAACACAGGCATAGACATGTACCTGCAAAGACCCCCCCACCATTGTTTAATCTGTCAACAAATGCGGGCAAATATAGGTACAGAATCTCCTGGAGGCCCATCTACAAATCTGCTTAACAGCTGCCTTGTTCAACCCACAAAGGGGGGCCTCCTTGGCCGCCCTGATCTGGAAGGAGTGCGAGGCATACTGTTTGTAATCTAAACCCACTGCCCTAAGACACTTCCGAAAAACAGATATAAACTGAAACTTAGATAAAGGAGACCCAAAACCATGCAACAAAAATAGCCCAGCCAAAACTGGGTGAACCGCTAAAACCTCCCTTACCACCGCCATTGGGCACACGGGAGAACCCGGCAGAGAAAACAGCTGTACTCATGAGCCCTTGCCACACTGGTCCATCTTGGACCTGCGTAGCAATAACTGAAAGTTGTCCTTCCTGCAAATCACATCCTGAGCCAATAAGCCCCCTGGAAACCCTCCTAGATGGGCTGACCAGTTTGCTAATCCGAAAGGCTTAAAAAAAAAGCCATTTAAACAAGGAGACCTCATAAGCTGATGTACAAAACAAACCCAACTGAGCAAAAATGGCCCATAAATTAGTAAAGGACATGGGCCGTCTAGCATCCATGTGCTTATGCAACCTATGATAGAGCTTGACATATCCAAAAATCCCTGGTAAAATTGACACAGCCCTCTAATTTGAATAAAAACGCCAAACCCACCAGTTTCCACCCAATGGCAGACACCGACACCCCCTGCTCCAGGTTTCTGGAAACAAAGTAGATGACCATCAGCCTTACCTCCGGGCTATCCAGATCAACCCTGGGCCGCCGAACCATCCCCCATTATTCCTGCCATACCTTGGCGTAGGCCGCCCACGTGGCCTCACTCACCGACTGCCTGATCCATCCAGCGATGAATCCAAGGCAATCTCCCACAGCCATTCAGGACAAGGAACCCCCTAAGTGCCAGCTCTCGGAACCTGTCCCACTGAAATCGAGACAGGGTGTCAGCCAAAGTATTGTCAACCCCAGGGAAGTGGACAGCATACAGCCGTACTACATGCTGCGACGACGCTGAGATGCGGTTAATGACTTGAACCACTCCCATGTTGTCACAATTCAACCGTACCTTCAAATTCCTGAATGACTCACCCCAGATTTCCATAGCTAGCACCACCGGAAAAAGCTCCAAGAGCACCAGATTGTGGAGAAGGCCCGTCTCCAACCATGAACGCGGCCAAGGTCCCGCGCTTCAGTGACCTTGGTAGAATGTCCCATAACCTGTCGACCTAGCCGCATCCGTAAACAGCTTCAAGTCAAAGTTACTCACCGGGCCTGACATCCAAACTGATCTTCCATTGTAGGTGTCCAAAAATGTGTGCCATACCCTCAAGCCCTCTCCATGTTCCCTATTGAGACCGATAAAATGGGTGGGAGAACGGACCCCGCTGTAGCCACTGACAGCTGTTGGCAAAACACCCTACCCATGGGAATAACGCAACAGGCAAAATTCAACTTACCAAACAAAGATTGTAGCTTCTGAAGCTGAATCTTGCAGATTTCAAGATCCCACGAATCTCCGTTTTGAGTGCCATCAGCTTATCCTCCGGCACTCCATGGCACCCGAGTCGATAACTATGCCCAGGAAACTTAGAGCAGTAGTCGGGCCCTCCGTCTTATCCTCAGCCAAAGGAATCCCGAATCTACCCCCTATGTGCTGAAACGTGAATAGAAGTACCACACACACACATTAGGTGTGACACACATGAAGGTGGCCCCATGCATAGGAAATCACCCAAATAATGAATGACAGAATTTAGCCCCAATACATCACAAACCACCCATTCAACAAAGGAGCTGAACACCGCGAACAAGGCCCAGGAAATGGAGCAGCCCATGGGCAGGCAATGATCCACCTAATATTCCTCTTGCCAGCAGCACCCAAGAAGCCGGAAGCTGTTCGGATGGACCAGGAGCAAGCAAAATGCGGATTTAATGTCAGATTTTGCCATCAGTGCCCCCTTTCCATAGCGGTGAACCCAGCTGCATCGAAAGAAGTGTAAGACACTGTACACGCCTCCAGATCTATTGCATCATTGACTGATCCGCCACTCAGAAAAGACAGGTGGTGAATAAGTCCAAACTTTTGTGGCTCCTTCTTGGGCACCACCCCCAGAGTTGAAATCACCAAACCCGGAAAAGGCTTAAACTGAGAAAGGCCCAACCATGCGACCCAGTGCTACTTCCTTACCCAAGTTTTCCGAGACCACCCCAGGATGCTGCAAGGCAGAATGCAAATTCCGCGCCATAGGTGGGACAGTAGCCGAGGAACATGGGATCTGAAAACCCTCCGAGAATCCCACACCCAATAGCAAGGCAGAACGCAAATTCTGTGCCATGGGTGGGAAGTAGCCAAGGAACATGGAATCCGAAAACCCTCCGAGAATCCAACACCCAATAGCCGGGCATCCTCCCAATCCGGATATCTATTTAGTAAAGGTTGCATCCTCTACCCCCTGTGTCATCCCTCTTATTAGAAAACACTCCAGAATGGCCCTTCCCTTTTTTGAAGCAGTGGGACACGGGATGAGAACCTCCACACCCGGAGCACTCATGTTTAAAGTGGAATGCCCCCCCAAACTTACAGGATCCCTCGTTGTACTGCCAGCAGAAACCCCATTTCTTTGAGGCCGGTTGTCCAGGGTAAGCTGCACCACTGGGCACCCATGGAAAAAACTGGTCCGGGTCCGCGCCGAGGACATCAGCCTCATCCAGAGGCTAATGTCCTTGTGGTCCCAGCGCAAGGATGGATGGATGGCTCTACGCTGCCGGAACTGCTTGGAAATTGCTGCATCAGCAATCCGAACCGAATCCATTCTGTTCCCCAGCAGGGAGGACATTTCGCTGTGTAGCCACTTGGGGCCCTTGGTTGCGGCAGCTGCCCATAGCTGGGCCAGGATAAGATCCACATCGGTCATGCTGTTACATAGTTACATCAAGTCCAACCTATGTGTGTGATTCAGGGGCGGATCCAGAGCCTAGTCTCGGAAGGGGCACTGCCAGAAAATATGTTTTTTGGGGGTAAATTTATCGGGGAAATGGCTGGTGTTAGCGCTTCAATCATCATGGCACCATGGTTTTTATGGTGTCAGGATGATTGAAGCGCATTATTACTATAATTACATTGTTATAAAAAAGGAAATGGTTGAACTCACCATGATGCAGAATCAGTGGGAGCCCCGAGCGTGTCACTTGCCATTGTCACCTGCCACATGTTGCGGATTGTCACTTGCCACGTCACCTGTCACCAAATGCAGATTGTCACTTGCCACGTCCCTTGCCACACGTTGCATATTGTCACTTGCCACGTCCCATGCCACACTGATCACTTTATTAGTGTCACTGGTCCCCAAAATGTCAAAAGTGTCAGTTAGGTGTCCGATCTGTCCGCTGCAATGTTGCAATACCGTTAAAAATCACTGATCGCCGCCATTACTAGTAAAAAATAATTAAATATAAATGCCATAATTCTATCCCATAGTTTGTAGACGCTATAAATCAATATACGCTTATTGGGATTTTTTTTACCAAAAATATGTAGAAGAATACGTATTGGCCTAAACTGTGGAAGAAATTGTCGCTCTTTTTCGGTTTATATCGCAAAAACCACAGAGGTGATTGAATACCACCAAAAGAAAGCTCTATTTGTGGGAAAAAAGGTCATCAATTTTATTTGTGTACAACGTCGCACGATCGCGCAATTGTCAGCCAGTCAAAGTAACACAGCGCAGTATCACAAAAAATGGCCTGGTCATAAGGAGGGGTAAAACTTTTTGGAGCTGAAGGGGTTAAGATCAAGACTAAAAGGGCATTTTTTGTTTCATACATAATGACACACATGTATTGCGATTTGACTCATGACATTCATTCATTCTTTTACTCACGTTTAGTCAATTGGTGCTCTGGTGAGGGTAGGGGTTTCCAATTCCCATGCAGGAGCAATGGTGGAGTGGAGTCTGTGGAGATGGATTGGATGGATCCAGTAATCTTCTCAATAAGTCTTCTTGACTTATTTTCAATTCACTCCGCTCTGCAGACTGCCCAAGGTGGAGAAGATGGAGAAGGTGGGTGGAGCCAACACTAACTCAGGGCGGGCGGAGATGAGGCCTGTAGTGTGGACAACATGGAGGGAGGAGGGTGCCGGTGGGTGGGGCCAACACAGTCAGGGGCAGAGAAGAAAGAATGCTGGTGCTCTGCCGCCACTGACTGTGGACGCTGGCTGGCCTGGACTGGACATGTTAATGCAGTTACTGTGGGTGAACGGAATAAACTTTCAACAGACTAAAGTGCAGTGCAACTGGGCCATATTTGAGGCTCCAGCAGCTCCTCTCACTGTCATGTCGGCTCTGAGACTCGAATCCGACGTGACTCACTGACGTCACTCGTTGCTAACGCCTGGGCCGCCTGGCATCTAGCAACGAGTGCAGGGAAGAGGCTCCACCCACCTCCTCCTTGTCAGGCAGTGAGTGACCGTAACATAACATTAGACACGAGTCTCTCTCTCGGCGCTGCTGATTGGCTGATGTGAGAGAGAGACTCGGAGTCGGGCAGAGGCAGCGGGAAGCAAATGAGTGACTGTTATGTGTATGTATGTGTATGTTATTACAATATCAGTGCTATTATTTTGGGGGGGGCAATTGCCCTGTTTCCCCCCCCCTGGATCCGCCCCTGGTGTGATTATTTGTCAGTATTACATTGTACAGTATCTCACAAAAGTGAGTAAAACCCTCACATTTTTCTAAATATTTTATTATATATTTTAATGTGACAAAACTGAAGAAATGACACTTTGCTGAAATGTAAAGTAGTGAGAGTACAGCTTCTATAACAGTGTAAATTTGCTGTCCCCTGACAATAACTCAACACACAGCCATTAATGTCTAAATCGCTGGCAACAAATGTGAGTACACCCCTAAGTGAAAATGTCCAAACTGGGCCCAAAGTGTCAATATTTTGTGTTGCCACCATTATTTTCCAGCACTGCCTTAACCCTCTTGGACATGGAATTCATCAGAGCTTCACAGGTTGCCACTGGAGTCCTCCTCCACTCCTCCATGACGACATTACGGAGCTGGTGGTTGTTAGGGATGAGCCCCCCTGTTCGGTTCGCACCAGAACATGCGAACAGGAAAAAAGTTTGTTCGAACACGCGAACACCGTTAAAGTCTATGGGACACGAACATGAATAATCAAAAGTGCTAATTTTAAAGGCTTATATGCAAGTTATTGTCATAAAAAGTGTTTGGGGACCTGGGTCCTGCCCCAGGGGAAATGGATCAATGCAAAAAAAAGTTTTAAAAACGGCCATTTTTTCAGGAGCAGTGATTTTAATAATGCTTAAAGTCAAACAATAAACGTGTAATATCCCTTTAAATTTCGTACCTGGGGGGTGTCTATAGTATGCCTGTAAAGGGGCGCATGTTTCCCGTGTTTAGAACAGCAAAATGACATTTGAAAGGAAAAAAGTTATTTAAAACTACTTGCGGCTATTGCATTGCCGGTCCGACAATACACATAGAAGTTCATTGATAAAAACGGCATGGGAATTCCCCACAGGGGAACCCTGAACCAAAAGTTAAAAAAACAAACGGTGTGGGGTCCCCCCAAATATCAATACCAGACCCTTTTCTAAACATGCAACCTGGCAGGCTGCAAGAAAAGGGGGGGGACACGAGAGAGAGCCCCTCCCTCCTGAACCGTACCAGGCCACATGCCCTCAACATTGGGAGGGTGCTTTGGGGTAGCCCCCCAAAACACCTTGTCCCCATGTTGATGAGGACAAGGGCCTCATCCCCACAACCCTGGCCGGTGGTTGTGGGGGTCTGCGGGCGGGGGGCTTATCGGAATCTGGAAGCCCCCTTTAACAAGAGGACCCCCAGATCCCAGCCCCCCCCCGTGTGAAATGGTAAGGGGGTACAAAAGTACCCCTACCATTTCACTAAAAAACTGTCAAAAATGTTAAAAATGCCACAGGGAAGTCCCATCATTTCCCGTGCGTCAGAGGAGGGCGGGGTCACCGGGTGGCCCCGCCCCCCATTATTTAAGAACCGTCAGAAGAGGAGACGCATCACACAGCGGGAGCCTCCCTCCATGCCAGCATGGGTGCGGAGCGGCCCGGAGAAGAAGATGAAGAAGAGAAGAAAAGAAGAAGATGAAGAAGAGAAGAAGATGAAGAGAAGAGCGGGAGCCTCCCCCCATGCCATGGGTGCGGAGCGGCCCGAGGAGAAGAAGATAGAAGACGCCGCGGAGGAGATGCTGGATGAGAACACCGGAGGAAGAAACAGAAGAGCCAGAAGAAGAAGAAGATTAGGGAAGAAGAGGCATTTAAATAAAGGAATTGTCAAAAACTGTCTCTTGTTATTTTTAACATTTTTGACTGTATTTTAGTAAAATGGTAGGGGTACCCCTTACCATTTCACACAGGGGGGGCCTGGGATCTGGGGGTCCCCTTGTTAAAGGGGGCTTCCAGATTCCGATAAGCCCCCTGCCCGCAGACCCCCACAACCACCGGCCAGGGTTGTGGGGATTAGGCCCTTGTCCTCATCAACATGGGGACAAGGTGTTTTGGGGGCTACCCCAAAGCACCCTCCCAATGTTGAGGGCATGTGGCCTGGTACGGTTCAGGAGGGGGGGGCTACTCTCTCGCCCCCCCTCTTTTCCTATGGCCTGCCAGGTTGCGTGCTCGGATAAGGGTCTGGTATGGATTTTTGGGGGGACCCCATGACGTTTTTTTTTTTTTGCCGTGGGGTTCCCCTTAAAATCCATACCAGACCTTAAGGGTCTGGTATGGAATTTAGGGGGACCCCCACGTCATTTTTTATTTTAAATTTTGGCCGGGGTTCCCCTGAATATCCATACCAGACCTGAAGGGCCTGGTATGGAATTTAGGGGGACCCCCACGTCCTTTTTTTTTTAAATTATGGTTCGGGGTTCCCCTGTGGGGAATTCCCATGCCATTTTTATCAATGAACTTCTATGTGTATTGTCGGACCGGCAATGCAATAGCCGTGAGTAGTTTTAAATGGCTTTTTTCCTTTCAAATGTCATTTTGCTGTCAGACTGTTCTAAACACGGGAAACATGCGCCCCTTTACAGGCATACTATAGACACGGCAAGGAGAACGTGCCCTGATCGTGACGTCACCCGCGCTCCGCTCGTCCATCCTCTATGGGACATCCATTCCTTCCATGCTTTTATCCTCCGCACTGGGGTACAGTGCATTTTATTGTGAGTTCTTTCGCTTTTTTATTAAATTGATTTGATTATCATTCAGAGAGCACTAGATTCCTTCCTTATCTTTTACATGTGATCATTGCCTGTCTGTTGGTTGCTGAAAGCTGCTGCTGCTGATGCTTTACGGTGCACTCATCTCCTCCTGATTAATTCCCTGGTGAGGGAACTGCTGTGTTTGACCTGACTGATTAACTCAGGGGTCCATCCATTGAGGTGAGCGGCTAGTATCACTGAAGGTGGAGGTCTACGTTTGTCACCACAGTCACCCTGCAACATTTTACCTTATGTCACTATTATCACTGGAAGAATCACTGGATTTTGCCTGCATTTTGTTTATACTGGACTCTATGTTTTGTCTATATATTTAGTTTAATTTATGCGCTGTACTGCTTTTTTCTTTGATACTATAGACACCCCCCAGCTACGAAATTTAAGGGGATATTACACTTTTATTGTTTGACTTTAAGCATTATTAAAATCACTGCTCCTGAAAAAACGGCCGTTTTTAACCACTTCAGCCCCGGAAGGATTTACCCCCTTCCTGACCAGAGTACTTTTTACAATTTGGCACTGCGTCGCTTTAACTGCTAATTGCGCGGTCATGCAATGCAGTACCCAAATGAAATTTGCGTCCTTTTCTTCCCACAAATAGAGCTTTCTTACGATGGTATTTGATCACCTCTGCTATTTTTATTTTTTGCGCTATACACGGAAAAAGACTGAAAAATTTGGAAAAAAAATGATATTTTCTACTTTTTGTTCTAAAAAAAATCCAATAAACTCAATTTTAGTCATACATTTAGGCCAAAATATATTCGGCCACATGTCTTTGGTAAAAAAAATGTCAATAAGTGTATATTTATTGGTTTGCGCAAAAGTTATAGTGCCTACAAACTAGGGTACATTTTCTGGAATTTACATAGCCTTTAATTTATGACTGCCTATGTCGTTTCTTGAGGTGCTAAAGTGGCAGGGCAGTACAAACCCCCCACAAATGACCCCATTTTGGAAAGTAGACACCCCAAGGAAATTGCTGAGAGGCATGTTGAGCCCATTGAATATTCATTTTTTTTGTCCCAAGTGAGTGAATAATGACAAAAAAAAAAATTACAAAAAGTTGTCACTAAATGATATATTGCTCACAATGTGGAATTGCACCCCAAAATACATTTAGCTGCTTCTCCTGAGTACGGGGATACCACATGTGTGGGACTTTTTGGGAGCCTAGCCGCGTACGGGGCCCCAAAAACCAATCACTGCCTTCAGGATTTCTAAGGGCGTAAATTTTTGATTTCACTCCTCACTACCTATCACAGTTTTGAAGGCCATAAAATGCCCAGATGGCATAAAACCCCCCAAATGACCCCATTTTGGAAAGTAGACACCCCAAGCTATTTGCTTTGAGGCATGTTGAGTCCATGGAATATTTTATATTTTGACACAAGTTGCGGGGGAAGTGACAATATTTTTTTTGCACGAAGTTGTCACTAAATGATATATTGCTCACACAGGCCATGGGCATATGTGGAATTGCACCCCAAAATACATTCAGCTGCTTCTCCTGAGTATGGGGATACCACATGTGTGGGACTTTTTAGGAGCCTAGCCGCGTACGGGGCCCCGAAAACCAATCACCGCCTTCAGGATTTCTAAGGGTGTAAATTTTTGATTTCACTCTTTACTGCCTATCACAGTTTCGGAGGCCATGGAATGCCCAGGTGGCACAAAACCCCCCCAAATAACCCCATTTTGGAAAGTAGACACCCCAAGCTATTTGCTGAGAGGCATGGTGAGTATTTTGCAGCTCTCATTTGTTTTTGAAAATGAAGAAAATTTTTTTTTCTTTTTTCAATTTTCAAAACTTTGTGACAAAAAGTGAGGTCTGCAAAATACTCACTATACCTCTCAGCAAATAGCTTGGGGTGTCTACTTTCCAAAATGGGGTCATTTGGGGGGGGGAGGGTTTGCCACCTGAGCATTCCATGACCTCCGAAACTGTGATAGGCAGTGAAGAGTGAAATCAAAAATTTACCCCCTTAGAAAGCCTGAAGGCGGTGCTTGGTTTTCGGGGTCCCGTGCACGGCTAGGCTCCCAAAAAGTCTCACACATGTGGTATCCCCGTACTCAGGAGAAGCAAAAGAATGTATTTTGTGGTGTAATTTCACATATTCCCATGGCTAGTTTTAGCAATATATCATTTAGTGACAACTTTGTGCAAAAAAAAAGAAAAAAAAAAAGAAATTGTCTCTTTCCCGCAACTTGTGTCACAATATAAAATATTCCATGGACTCGACATGCCTCTCAGCAAATAGCTTGGGGTGTCTACTTTCCAAAATAGGGTCATTTGGGGGGGTTTTGAACTGTCCTGGCATTTTATGCACAACATTTAGAAGCTTATGTCACACATCACCCACTCTTCTAACCACTTGAAGACAAAGCCCTTTCTGACACTTTTTGATTACATGAAAAAATTATTTTTTTTTGCAAGAAAATTACTTTGAACCCCCAAACATTATATATTTTTTTAAAGCAAATGTCCTACAGATTTAAATGGTGGGTGTTTCTTTTTTTTTTTCACACAGTATTTGCGCAGCGATTTTTCAAACGCATTTTTTGGGGAAAAAACACACTTTTTTAAATTTTAATGCACTAAAACACACTATATTGCCCAAATGTTTGATGAAATAAAAAAGATGATCTTGGGCCGAGTACATGGATACCAAACATGACATGCTTTAAAATTGCGCACAAACGTGCAGTAGCGACAAACTAAATACATTTTTAAAAGCTTTTAAAAGCCTTTACAGGTTACCACTTTAGATTTACAGAGGAGGTCTACTGATAAAATTACTGCCCTCGATCTGACCTTCGTGGTGATACCTCACATGCATGGTGCAATTGCTGTTTACATTTGACGTCAGACCGAAGCTTGCGTTCGCCTTAGCGCGAGAGCAGGGGGGACAGGGGTGCTTTTTTTTTTTTTTTTATTATTTTTTTTTTTTTTATCTTATTTTTAAACTGTTAATTTCATTTTTTTTTTAAAACATTTTTATTGTTATCTCAGGGAATGTAAATATCCCCTATGATAGCAATAGGTAGTGACAGGTACTCTTTTTTGAAAAAATTGGGGTCTATTAGACCCTAGATTTCTCCTCTGCCCTCAAAGCATCTGACCACAGCGAGATCGGTGTGATAAAATGCTTTCCCAATTTCCCAATTGCGCTGTTTACATCCAGCGAAATCTAAGTCATAAAATGCTCGTAGCTTCCGGTTTCTTAGGCCATAGAGATGTTTGGAGCCACTCTGGTCTCTGATCAGCTCTATGGTCAGCTGACTGAATCACCGGCTGCATTCTCAGGTTCCCTGTTGAGACAGGAGAGCCAGAGAAAAACACGGAAGACGGTGGGGGGGGCATTCCCTCCCACTGTTTGTAAAAGCAGTCTAGAGGCTAATTAGCCGCTAGGATTGCTTTTACATGCTGGATACAAAAGAATGATACCAAGATGATACCTAAACTTGCAGGCATAATTCTGGTATAACCACTCAAAGTCGTGAATGGTGTACCTGAAGACCAAAAAATGGTTAACAATAAAGCACAGTAAACGGTAAAGTATAAAAAATTGCATACCTGAAAAGAAAACATGATAAAACATAATAACAATAAAACATTGCAGAATAGAATACAGTAAAAAAGAGCAGAACAATAGAGAGAGAACAGAGAGCGAGAGAACAATAAAACGACAACTATTTTTTTTTTTTTTTATATTTTTGTTTGTGTTTTTTTTTTTTTCTTTTTTTACACTTTTTTTTGTAACTGTAACCGGTTCCAGGTTCGGGTCTCTCAAAATGCAATGGCATCTTGGGAGACCCTGTGAAAGTGTGCCTAGTCTGTGCAGTGCTGTACCCTACGCTAATACTCAACTAGTGAATGGTAGCGTTCAAAACATTCACCAATGCAAAGACCAGGATTGTCAGGACAGGAGGGAAAATAATAGCGGGTGTCACGCCTATATCCGCGCTTGCTGCAGACACATCTTTTTTGGGGGGGGTTCATTGGGTAGGGGTACTCGGGAGGACATAAAGAAAATGCCTCTCATGCAGCTGACTGCATTTGGTTGGTGATGTGAATGGGGGAAGTACGGGCGCTGCAGAAGTGGTGGGTTCCCAATTAGGATTGGCAAATGCAGCAGGAAGGGCACTATGGGCACGACGGGCCTGTGTTTGTCTTTTCGGTGGCAGCGGGACACTACTTGTGCTTGCCACCTCACCAGCTTGAACTGCACTTATGGGACTCGCCACGTCACCAAGTGTTACTGCAGTGCTGGTTTGACTACGACCGGGATGTACTAGGCCACTGGTGCTTGCCAGTTCACCAAAATGCTACCAAAAAAACTGTTAGCGATCGCAGGGATCAGGCCTGACACTGCGAACGCTGCAGTTATGCGTTTAGTGTTTTGTAAGTGACAGTGATCGATCGATACTGCACTTGGGTGGGCTGGGCTGGGCCGGGCAAAACGCAGGTGCTAGCAGGTATCTGGGCTGATCCCGCTAACACTACGTTTTTGGGAACCCTAAACTGCTGGGGACGCCATTATAGATCTGATCGGATCAGATATTGACCCGTTCAGATACTATATCACTAAGGGAGGCGTATGCTGCGTGCGTGGGTGTTAGCGGTACTGGCGCTAACCTGACGCTGCCTGGGGCTGGTGCTTGCCAGTTCACCAAAACGCTACCAAAAAAACTGTTAGCGATCGCAGGGATCAGGCCTGACTCTGCAAATGCTGCAGTTATGCGTTTAGTGTTTTGTAAGTGACAGTGATCGATTGATACTGTACTTGGGTGAGCTGGGCTGGGACGGGCGGAGGGGCAAAACGCAGGTGCTAGTAGGTATCTGGGCTGATCCCGCTAACACTGCGTTTTTGGGAACCCTAAACTGCTGGGGACGCCAGTATAGATCTGATCGGATCAAATATTGATCCTTTCAGATACTCTACCACTAAGGGAGGCGTATGCTGCGTGCGTGGGTGTTAGCGATACTGGCGCTAATCTGACGCTGCCTGGGGCGACGCATATCACCGCCGGGCGATCAGGGGGCTAAACCTTTATTCGGTAATAAACGGCGGGTGCCCTGACACTATAAAAAATAAACAAACTAACCAGCGTCAACCGTAACAGTTATACGGTGATCAGTGGTGAAAGGGTTAGCTAGGGGGCAATCAAGGGGTTAAAACATTTATTAGGTAGTATATGGGGGTCCCTGTCGCTATAAAACGCTGATGGCGAACCTAAATATTTACGTCCCTAACTAGCGTCACCAGTGACACTAATACAGCGATCGAAAAAAAATGATCGCTTAGCGACACTGGCGACGGGGGGTGATCAAGGGGTTAAAACTTTATTAGGGGGGGTTAGGGGGGTATCCTAGACCTACAGGGGGCTAACCCTAACTGTCCTAACACTTCTAACTGTCACAAACTGACACCATGCAGTAATCAGGAAAAAAATAAAATAGAATAAAAAAAACACTGCTTGGTGTCAGTTTGACAGGGGGGGAGGGGTGATTGGGGGGGATCGGGGGGGCATCGGGGGTGTAAAGTATGCCTGGCATGTTCTACTGTGTGTGTGTGTTGTGCACTCACATGTCTTCTCTCCTCGGCGCCGGAACGGAAACTGCCGGGCCGAGGAGAGATGACATCACATCCTCTGCCTCTGTGTACAATACAGAGGCAGAGGATGTTTCTCATTGGCTGGGAGCGATCGCGAGGGGGGGGCCATGATCGGATGGCCTCCCCCTCATCTCTGATTGCTGCCAGACAAAAGCCGACTGCCGCTGGCACAGGGGTGGTCCGATCGGACCCCCCGCCCGCGGGAAGGCAATCACGTACCAGGTACATGATTTTGCCTGCCCGTGCCGCTCTGTTCACGTATATATGCGTGAGGCGGTCGGCAAGTGGTTAAATCTTTTTTTTGCATTGATCCATGTCCCCTGGGGCAGGACCCAGGTCCCCAAACACTTTTTATGACAATAACTTACATATAAGCCTTTAAAATTAGCACTTTTGATTTCTCCCATAGACTTTTAAAAGGGTTTTCTGCGGCATTCGAATTTGCCGCGAACACCCCAAATTGTTCGCTGTTCGGCGAACTTGCGAACAGCTAATGTTCGAGTCGAACATGTGTTCGACTCAAACTCGAAGCTCATCCCTAGTGCTTGTTATAAACCTTGCACTCCCCCACCGTCCATTTGAGGATGCTGAGGGCATGTGGCCTGGTACGGTTCAGGGGGGGTGCTCTCTTGTCCCCCCCTCTTTTCCTGCGGCCTGCCAGGTTGCGTGCTTGGATAAGGGTCTGGTATGGATTTGGGGGGGGACTCCCACACCATTTTTAAAAAAAAAATTAGCACAGAGTTCCCCTTAATTTCCATATCAGACCCGAAGGGCCTGGTATGGATTATAAGGGGACCCCCACACAATTTTTTTTTTTCATTTTGGTTCAGGGTTCCCCTTAATATTCATACCAGACCCAAAGGGCCTGGTAATGGACTGGGGGGGGTCCCATGCTATTTTTTTCAATGAGTTTTCCCTATATTGCCGAGACCCGACAATTCATTACAGCCCCAATAAGTTTTAACCAATTAAGCCCCGAACCATTTGGCTGGCCAAAGACCAGAGCACTTTTTGCGATTTGGCACTGTGTCGCTTTAACTGACAATTGCGCGTTCGTGCGACATGGCTCCTAAACTAAATTGACGTCCTTTTTTTCCCACAAATAGAGCTTTCTTTTGGTGGTATTTGATCACCTCTGCGGTTTTTATTTTTTGCGCTATAAACAAAAAAAAATAGTGACAATTTTGAAAAAAATGCATTATTTCTTACTTTATGCTATAATAAATATCCCCAAAAAATATATAAAAAAACATTTTTTTCCTCAGTTTAGGCCGATACGTATTCTTCTACATATTTTTGGTAAAAAAAAAAAAAAAAAATGCAATAAGCGTTTTTTGATTGGTTTGCAAAAAAGTTATAGTGTCTACAAAATAGGGATAGTTTTATGGCATTTTCAGTGATATTTTTTTTTTACTAGTAATGGCAGCGATCAGCGATTTTTATCGTGACATTATGGCGGACACGTTGGACAATTTTGGCGCAATTTTGGGACCATTCACATTTATACAGCGATCGGTGCAATTCAAAATGCATTGATTACTGTGTAAATGTGACTGGCAGTGAAGGGGTTAACCACTAGGTGGCGCTGTAATGCCCCGTACACACGGTCGGACTTTGTTCGGACATTCCGACAACAAAATCCTAGGATTTTTTCCGACGGATGTTGGCTCAAACTTGTCTTGCATACACACGGTCACACAAAGTTGTCGGAAAATCCGATCGTTCTGAACGCGGTGACGTAAAACACGTACGTCGGGACTATAAACGGGGCAGTGGCCAATAGCTTTCATCTCTTTATTTATTCTGAGCATGCGTGGCACTTTGTCCGTCGGCTTTGTGTACACACAATCGGAATTTGTCGGAAAATTTTATCTCCTGCTCTCCAACTTTGTGTGTCGGAAAATCCGATGGAAAATGTCCGATGGAGCCCACACACGGTCGGAATTTCCGACAACACGCTCCGATCGGACATTTTCCATCGGATAATCCGACCGTGTGTACGGGGCATAAGGGTTAAGTGTGTCCTAGGGAGTGATTTTAACTGGGGGGGAGGGGATGTGTGTGCCACTACACTGATCACCACTCCCGATTATAGGGAGCTGTGATCAGCGAGAGTGTCATTAAGCAGAACGGGGAGAAGCTTGTTTACAGTATCATCTCTCCGTTCTTCCTCACCGCGAGACGATCGTGGGTATCCCTGCAGACATCGGGTCCGCTGGACTCGCGAACACTGTCATGGAGCTCCTGGCGGGCGTTCGCACGCCCGCAAGCTGCCTCTTAATGGGCAACGTACAGGTATGTTAATCTGCCTGTACGTGCCCTTCTGCCACAGTATATCTGCGTGAGGCGGTCGGGAAGCGGTTAAATGACAATTTTTTCTTGAGACTTTGCTGCGGTACTGTTCTTTTTTTTTTTTTTTTTAAATATAATTTTATTGAGTTTACACATGTGTTACAGAAATGAAAGCATGAAAGTAAATGTCACGTATTAGCCCATAGCCAAGTAAAACAATATATCATATTGCATGACATTATAAGTACTATAACTTAGTATGAACAACAGAACAAAGGAGCTACATTCAGAAATTTTGTAGGTGATATCTTACGTGGTGGGGGAATAAGCCTTGATTTATGGTAAAATATATCTGTAAGATTCCCGTGTCGTTAAACTGCATTACCAATGTGGTATGAGAAAGAAAAAAAAAAAAGGAATAAACCATAGTACGCTATCATCCCAGACTATAGGTATTTATGTGTTTACATCTACATCAAAGGCAAGGTGTGTATTATATCAGTACAATGCAATTATATCTACCTCCGAGTCAGGGTGTGACTTAGGTCGATAAAATTGGAATTTAAGGTAGTAGTTTAAATGAAAATCGTTGTTAAAGCGTATTGTTATGTTTTCCGTTAATTCATATCTCCAATTCCTCCGTTCTCTTCTCCTTATCATCCCGTCTACAACCTACTCTGTTCCCCTGCTTTCTTTCCTAAAGTCTTTCCTTGTCCTTAACCGACCTTGGTTGCTCAGTTCCACCTCTGGGCACCCCTATTGGGAGCAATCTGTGCCCATTGTGGGACAAATGAGGACAGAGGAAACAAAAGCATGTCGGGTCTGCCTAGTTAGTTTGAAAAAAGGTGTAACTGTGAAGCCTATCAGGTCTCAGAACGGCAGCGAGGGATCATTCAGATCATTAGTGATCCCTTGGGTGGTAGAGAGGGTCCTACGAGGGAGGGGAAAGGGGGAAAGAATGATGGAAGAACAATGTAAGCCCAGAGATAGTTCCATGGATTAAGCAGTTGATTGCGTGTGTACTGTCTCCCCATTCCTTTGAGGGGTGGGGTCAGTGGAAGTGTGCGGGATGTGGGTTGATTTGAAATGGGTCCAACAGGCCCATATATGTTCATACTTGGATGGTGTATCATTGGATTGATGAATAAGGTGTTCCATTTCAGCTATTCTGTCTACTCTCCGGATCCATTCCTGAATAGTAGGGGGAGAGGTGTCTCTCCAGTGGACAGGGATGCATAAGGTAGCTGCGTTGATAAGGTGGAGAACCAGGGATTTCTTGTAGGTGTGTTGTGGAAGGGAGGTGTGATGAAGTAGGTATTGGGCCGGGGTGAAATCAGGCGAGTAAGTCGTAATCTGTGTAATTAGGCGATGTGTATCTATCCAGTAATTTTGTATTAGGGGACAATCCCACCATATGTGGAGGAGAGTGCCCCTGGATGCGTGACAACGCCAGCAGAGGGGGGGAAGGTTTGGGTGGAATTTGTGTATCCTGTCTGGAGTTCTGTACCATTTTGTAAAGATTTTATATCTGTTTTCCTGTGTGGAGATATTGAGAGAACCCTTGTGTATATGAGTAAGGGCATGTTGCCAGTCTTCTGCAGTGAGGTCTAGATTTAAGTCCCTTTCCCATTGTAAAATCAGACTATCGGATTTGATTTCTTGTGATGTGAATAAGAGTTTATATATAGATGAGATAAGGTGTCTTTGGGGCTCTGGGTTATTGCAAAAGCTTTCAAAGGGTGTAAGATCTCTGTGTAAGTCTGCCGTAAGTTGGATGCTATTAGCGAAGTGGCATATCTGCAGGTATTTATAAAAGGGAATGTGGTAGTCTGGAAATGTCCGAGTCATGGTCTGGAAAGACATGAGAGTTCCCTGTTGGAACAATTGGTGTAGTTTAAGGTTGGGGCGATTCATATCCGTCTTTGGGGTCTTATTATGTATTCCTGGTATGAAGTCAGGGTTGTTTTCCAGAGGTGTCAAGGGACCCGGTGTGGGTGTCAATTGGAGTAGTTTGCAGGCTGCTTTAAAAGTGTTTAGAGTTGCATTGATGAATTGGTTATGTGTGGCCCCCTCAGGTATTTTATTTTGCTTAATCCATGGTAAAAGATGTAGAGGTATTGCGGTAAAAGCATTTTCTACATGTATCCAGTCTTTGTTAGGCCTGTTATTGTGCCAGTCAACTATCCTAGCAAGGTGACAGACCCAATAGTATTTTTGTATATCTGGTATGTGTAAGCCTCCTTGGAGTTTAGGAGATGTTAATCTGTTCCAGTTCAGTCTGGGTTGTTTGGAAGACCATACAAAGTTCCTACATGTTCTCTTAAGTATGCCAAAGAAGAAAGGAGGGAGTTGTATAGGGATGGTTTGGAATAAGTAGAGCAATCTTGGAAGTATGTTCATTTTTAGGATCGCCGTCTTTCCGAACCAGGAGAACGGTCCCGAGCTCCATTTTCGTAGTTCTGCTTGGACGGTTTGTAAGATGGGTAAAAAGTTTAGTTTATATAGGTCTGTCAATTTGGAGGGTATTTTGATGCCAAGATACGTGAGTGCATGAGGTTCCCAGTCAATCGGGAAGTTAAGTTTACATTGTGTGACTATATCATCAGGTAGAGATATGTTTAGTGCTTTGGACTTAGAGAAATTTATTTGTAGGTTAGAAAGAAATTTGAAGTGAGTAAATTCTTTAAGTAGGTTAGGAATGGTAATGAGCAGGTCAGTGAGGAACAGTAGGATATCGTCCGCATAAGCGGCTATTTTAAAGTGTTTATTGTCGATTTCCAGCCCTTTGATGTTCGGGTTATCCCTGAGTTTGCAGGGGAATGGTTCTAGAGTGATAATGAAAATTAGTGGGGATAAGGGGCATCCCTGTCTGGTACCGTTGGACACGGAGAAGGCGCTCGACAGGTGACCATTCACCCTCACCTTTGCTGTGGGGGAAGAATACAGTTGCATGATCATTTGAAGTAAATGTGGAGGCAGACCTATGCAGCGCAGGGTAGCCTCCATGAAGTCCCATGCCACCCTGTCGAACGCCTTCTCCGCATCGAGGGACAAGAGGAAGCCTTTGGAGTTAGAGGTGGTGATCCAATGGTGGATGTTTAGCGCTTTGGTGGTGTCTCGGGCCTCGCGACCGGGGACGAAACCTACCTGTTCTGTGGATATTAGTTTGGGGAGTAGAGGTATTAGACGGTTAGCAATGGCTTTGGCAAACATTTTGATATCTACGTTTAGTAGAGAGATAGGGCGGTAGTTGGTGACCATGGTTTCATCTTTACCTGGTTTCGGGATAAGGGAGATGTGTGCTTCTAACGTGTCTCTGATAGCGATACTAGAAGGCGGGAAGTTGTTGTATGCTTTAGCTAGAGGTGGGATTAAAATGTCAGTAAAAGCTTTGTAGTATCCTACCGTGAGTCCGTCTGGACCCGGGCTTTTGCCTGGTTTCATCTGTGTTAAAGCTAGCGTAAGCTCCTTTATCGTTAGAGGAGAATCTAGTGCCTCTGAGTCCTCTGCCGTGAGTGGGGTCAGGGCGTACTGGGCTAGGAATTGGTTGATAGCTTCCTGTCTATCCTCTAGGGAATTTGGCGTATGGGAGGGTCGTAAGTTATATAATTTTGTGAAATATTGGACAAATTGATGTGCTATGGCTTCAGAGGTAGCATGACGTGTACCAGAAGGGTCTTTGATTGTATGTATGGTATGTGCGGCTCTCTTGGCCTGCAGTGCTCTTGCGAGGAGCTTTCCTGACTTTTCACCAAATTCATAAAAACATTTCCGCTGTAAAATGTATTTGCGCTTTACTCATTTGTGCAGTTCTTCTAGTAAATCATTTCTGGCTTGCGTCAGGTCGGTAAGTGCCTCAGAAGCTAAGGATTGTTTGTGTTTTTGTTCTAAATGCGCGATAAGTTCAGTCAGTTCATCTATTTTCGCTTTTCGAAGTTTGGTGCGATGTGCAGCTGCAGATATGAGTATGCCTCGTACCACACATTTGTGGGCTGCCCAAACCACTTCAGGTGTGGACTCTCCCTCGCCATTTTCCATGAAGTACTTGGTAAGTTGATGGGAGATCGAGTTTGTGACAGCAATGTCAGATAGGAGGGAATTATCTAAACGCCATATTGGGGAGTGCATTCTTTTGGCAGGCAGTTGTAAAGTTAATGATATGGGGCTGTGATCTGATAAGACCGAGGGTTCAATGGAGGATTTTTTGACCATTGGTAGGTCGTCTTGGGAAATGAAAAAATAGTCTAACCGTGAGTACTTAGAGTGTGGCGGGGAATAAAAGGTGAAATCTTTTTCATTAGGGTACAGAGTACGCCAGGTATCGTGCAAAAGTAAACCTCTCAGTTGTTGTTTTATGGCCCGAAGGGCTCTGTATGTGAGGGAGGGGTGACCGTTGGATGTATCAAGGTTAGGGTTTAACGGGACGTTAAAGTCACCTCCAAGTATTAACAAACCCGATCGAAAAGACGTGAGTGTCTGAAGAGTGTCGCGGAAAAAGGAGACTTGTCGCGAATTTGGGGCATACAGGTTTGCTATAGTTATTGGTTGCTCATAAAGGGTGCCTTTTAAGAAAATGTATCTCCCAAGGGGGTCCCTATGGGTATCTGAAACAATAAGTGGGCAATTTTTAGATATGAGGATGCACACCCCTTTCGATTTGGCCTCATCATTAGAAGCGTGATAAATTGTCGGGAAATGCCGGTCCTGTAATTTGGGAATTGTGTCCGTTCTGAAATGTGTTTCTTGGATCAGAGCAATATGGGTCCGGGACTTGTGTAGAGAGGAAAGTAAGAGGGAACGTTTTTCTGGTGTGTTCAGACCGCGTATGTTGACGGATTGAAGATTTAGAAGAGCGGGAGATAGCTCCTTATCAGCTGGTGCGTGATTAAGGTCCATAGCCTTCAATCACAAAAAAAAAAAAAAAAGGCAGGGGGGTTTTTGATTATCCGAAGAGATTACGGAGATAATCAATACCTTGATTATCCCGCCTTCTCGAGTCTAGAAAAGGGATCGGAATTGTACAGCGTGGGTGCAGCGCCTATCCTGTGGGAAACGGGTTATTATACTGCACCGTTGCCGTGTGGGGGTTGGTGTAGACCTTGCACAAATGAGGTGGTGTGTGAGTGAGAGGGGTGTAGGCCCCGCCATCACGTGACCATGAAAGTTAAATGAAGGAGGGGTACACTAACAGTGTACTATCCGTTGACGTTGGGCTTCACCAGGGAGAGCAAAAGAGGTGATAGTTGAATCACCTCAGTGACCCTGTAGAACATCCTGCGTGTGCTTTACTCGAAATAGAGTACCATGTTTTTTGTTTCGTTAAGAGTCACTCAGACCTCTGGAATCGCAGCATTGTCTGAGGGGATATGCAGCAAAGATTCCAAGGTGTGAGATTGAGCATAAGATAAAATCTACATAGTATAGTAAATGAGCTTAAGACCTACTCTATGCTTAAGTCTACTAACCATTACAATATAAGGCTCAACATACCTTTGAAAAACATTAGTCAAACTATAGAATTTAGTCAAAATGCAGTCCATACCAGTAGTGAATGCCTCAGGTAAAGTGCTCTATGAGGCGTACCTGTGAAGAAAAAAGGGGTTAGAGGAATCATCTGTAGTTAGACAGCAGCTTTGGTAGTAGGCAACTTCGGCTCCGTAGTGTGTCCTTATTTCCCATAAAATCTCAATATCTGAAGCACCCGCTGTTGATCTGAGATCAAAGTGTGAAGTGGGATGTCCTTCAGCATTAGGGATCTGAAATCCATCGGCCTGTCGGTATGGTGGTATCAGTGTTCCCATGGGATTAAGCAAGCAAGACTGTATGGCATGGTGGTCATCTTTTCTTGGCCGTTAGTTGTTAGGTCCGGAACAAACGTGTACTGCGGTGTATGCTGCGATTGAGCCGTATATCGGATATATTCTTCCCAAACTTCTTGGAATGTGGGGGCTCACTGGGGGAAGCATGACTTCAGTACATAGTGGGAATCCGGAACTTGAAGTCCTATTGCCTTTGTTGAGACAGGGACTATGAGGTGCGCTAATCAGGGAGCACTTGTTCTTTCCGCTGCCGGCAGGAGGGCAGGTGGTCATTACTGGGATCAGCGCTAAAGGCATCATGGGGGTTGTATGCAGCCGCTCGTACCTCAATCTTTCTAGACAAGGGGTATGCTGCTAAGGTGGAGCACACAATCCCATTGGCGGATTCCAGACAAGGCCTAACGGTCTGTGCTTACGCGGCAAGTCTAGCCCTGTGATGACCGTTTTAGGAACGTTATCAGCAGTGGAGCACAAGCCCTCGCTATTCTGTTTTGATAAAGATAAAGGTAACTGGTCGCCTAACATGGCATAACTATGTGGTTGGGCATCTGTGACATTAGGCGCTTCTCTAACCTGTTATCGGTCCCGTCTGGCTCTTCTCGAGGTGGGCGAGGTTGCTGCACTGATTTCCCGACGTTGATAGCGGGAGGTGCCGTGGTACGTCGGGGCAGAAGGCGACCGTCTCCTCCTGTGTCCTGCATTCAGGGCCTCCATAGGTTCTTCAGGCTGGCGTTCTCTACGGACAGCCGAGCGACGAAATTCCGCATACCACTCCGGTACCTCCACGGTGGGGATGTTCAAGGTTTCACAGAACTGGGGAAGATCCTCAGGTACTCTGAGGAACGCCGAGCGCCCCTGCGAGGATGCCGCGAGGCAGAAGGGGAACTTCCATTTGTATGGTATGCCTCTGGTACGTAGAGTGTCTAGGAGCGGCTTCAGGTCTCTACGGTGCTGTAGGGTTATGCCAGAAAGATCCTGAAAGAGTTGTACCGTCTTTCCTTCATGGACGATTTGCGGGATGCTCCTGGCCTGGCGTAAGATGTCTTCCTTAATCTTGTAGTCCACCAGACAGCAAATCACATCCCTGGGGGGTTCTGTAGCTTTTCCTTTGGGTCTCAGTGCGCGGTGGATTCGTTCGAATTCAACCGGTGTCTGCTGCGGCCTATGCATTATGCCATTGAACAGGCTAGTTACTGAGGGCAAGAGTTGATCCCCCTCAATCGTCTCAGGGAGCCCCCGTATCCTTAGGTTCCGTCTTCTGCCCCGGTTATCGAGGTCTTCGAGATGCCTCTGCATATCCCTCATTTGGAGGGTATGTGTGTCTACTTGTCTGGTGGTTTTGCGGAGTTGAAGGTCTTGCTGCTCTGCCGTTTGTTCTGTCACCGCTACCCTATCAGTCAGGGCACGGATGTCCAAACGGAGTTCGGATACGGCTGCTGCAAGGGCGTCTTTTATGTCCGCGGCGATCATCTGTAAGTCGCTTATGTTTAAAGGATGTCGGGGGAGCTCTTCTGTAACATTCTCCCCTATTTGGCTATTAGGTAGGGCTACTGATGGTGTGCCCTGTGAGGAAGATGTGGCCTGGGCGCTTCTATGGCGGGAAGACGCCATGTTTCCTCTGCTCGATCGGAACATGTCCGGGATATTGTGCCCGGGGTTATCAGGCTGTTCCCTCGGCGATCGAGAACGGGATGCGGATGTGTTCCTGGATGCGGTCCCCATGTTTTAGGAAGGTTGTAGCTCAGTTTAGCCTCCGTTATACTGGTCGTAGGTCGTGTGATGGCGGGAGCTGAGGAGTTAAGCTGCCATTGTCATTGAGGGTCAGGCCACGCCAAAAGAAAAAAAAGGTTAGTAAAAGTGACCCACCGAGTTTAGTGAGAGTAAGGTCCACTTGGTATTAGGAAGGGTGGAAGAAAAATCCGTTGAGGCGTTCCAGGATTGGCAAGATGGCCCCCGTCGGCTGTATGTAGGCCAGAGCCTCAGCCTTTCCTAGGTGGTGGTCTGAAGAAAAGGCTGTGGGTGTCCGAGATCGGTTTTTCCTAATCTTTCCCGGCCATCAGGGTCTCTATAGCATTCCTCTATTGTCCGGAGGTATCTGTAATAGGAAGGAGCGGGATGGCTATCGCTCGTGCCGCCAATTGCGGAACTCGAGCCCGGGGACGCTGGAGGCTTCACAGGCCTCAAGATGGCGGCGGGCTGCTAGTGGTCGGATGTATTTTCAACTATGTTTGCCGGCTTGTAATGTGTCCGTTCCCCTGCCGAACCTCCCCCGGGAGAGTATTAATATCTTTTGGCGAGACGATGTCTCTTAATTCGGCCGATCACGGCACTCGAGCCTGGGGATGGTGAAGGCCTGTGGGCCGCAAGATGGCGGCGAGTCTCAGTTATGAGGAGCCGGCCACGGCCTAATAGCAGCACAATCAGCCAGCCAAATTCGATAATTTCCCCAGGGGCAGATGCATCCAGTGTCCAGTTACTGATGTGTGAAGTTTTGAGGCTCACCAAGGTATGTAATTCGTAGGATGGCGATGGATTGGCAAGATGGCCACCGTCTGCTATATGTAGGTCAGAGCCTCAGCCTTTCCTAGGTGGTGGTCTGAAGGAAGGGTGGTAGGCTGTGGGAGTCTGAGGTGGGCTTTTCCTAATCTTTCCCGGCCATCAGGGTCTCTACAGCATACCTCTATTGTCCGGATGTGTCTGTGATAGGAAGGGCCGGGATGGCTATCTCTCGTACCGCCGATTGCGGAACTCGAGCCCGGGGACGCTGGAGGCTTCACAGGCCTCAAGATGGCGGCGGGCCGCAAGTGGTCGGAGGTATTTTCAGCTGTTTGCCGGCTTGTAGTGTGTCCGTACCCCTGCCGAACCTCCCCCGGGAGAGTATTGATATCGTTTGGTTATTCGATGCCACTTAATTCGGCCGCTCACGGCACTCGAGCCCGGGGATGGTGAAGGCCTGTGGGCCGCAAGATGGCGGCGAGTCTCTGTTATGAGGAGCCGGCCGCGGCCTAATAGCAGCACAATCAGCCAGCCAAACTCGGTAATTTCCCCAGGTGCAGATGTATCTGATGTCCAGTGACTAATGTGTGGAGTTTTGAGGCTCACCAAGTTATGGATTTCGTAGGATGGCGTTGGATTGCCGAAAGCTCAGTGGAGCTATGGAGCAGTACGTCTGGTCTCCTCAGTGTCCCGCCCCAGAATTCTCTGTGGTACTGTTCTAAACATGGGGAAAATCTGCCATTTTACAGGCATACTATAGACACCCCCCCAAGCACGATATTTAAAGGAATATTTCATTTTTATTGTTTCACTTTAACCTCCCTGGCGTTATTCCTGAATCTGGCTCGGGGTGGATTTTTAGTACCAAAAGCGGTAACCTCAAGCCAGACTCTGGATCGCATCACAGGATCCATGTAGAGGTTACTTTCCTTGTCCCCTGGATCCTGCCATGTCTCCCTGCTGTGATCTGCGAGCCGCCGTGTCTCACTCGATTCACAGTGCCGAGCTACGTTCCCTGCAAGCGTTGCGACGCACAGGGACGGAGTTTGGCGCCAAATTCAAAAAGTAAAAAACACAGTATAGATATAGTATACCGTAATCTTACAGATTACAGTACTGTATCAAATAATTACACATCCCCTTTGTCTCTAGTAGCTTGTCCAGTGTCCTGCATGCAGTTTTATATTATAAATACTATTCTTTCTGCCAAGAAACTAGAAACTGTCCATAGCAACCAAAAAATGTCCGTTTACGTCAAAAGTGCTTTTAGACTAGCTAGAAAACTGTGATAATAAATTAGAATCACTTGCAGAATTGAGCGATAGTGATTTGTGGGGAAATCCGTCAAACACTAAAAGTAACGAAAGCGACAATTCTGTAACTGAGCAAATTTCAGTGTTTTTGATTTGATTACATTATTGAATAATTTTATTATTATTATATTATTATTTGTTATAATTATTTATAGTTATTTATTATATTATAATTTTTTATTTAGTTTTTCAAACTTTATCATACCAGGGATGTCTACTAGACTCTTGTTTGGACAGATTTAAGCGAGTTATTCCTAAGAATTACAGGCCTACAATATAAAACGCAAAATTTCCGTGCAAAATAATTGTACCGCTTTCAACATCAAAAATCTGAAATAATCATACCGCCAGGGAGGTTAAGCATTAAAAAAAAAATCACTGCTCCCGAAAAAACGGCCATTTTTAAAAAAATGTTGTTCATTGATACATGTCCCCTGTGGCAGGACCCAGGTCCCCAAACACCTTTTATGACAATAACTTGCACACAAGCCTTTAAAATGAGCACTTTTGATTTTTCATGTTAGTGTCCAATAGACTTTAACGGTGTTCTGAATTTTCCCCGAACACCGCATATTGTTCGGTATTTGCAGAACATCTGAACAACCAAAGTTTGGCCCGAACTTATGCTCAGGCCGAACCGTTTGCCCATCCCTATTTGCCATGTAGTTGCCCACCCCATTAATTTGTTCAGATCTTTTTGAAAGGTTTCCACATCCTGAGGAGAAGTTATTGCCCTGCTTAGCTTAGTATCGTCCGCAAATACACAGATTGAACTGTTTACCCCATCCTCCACGTCGTTTATGAACAAATTAACCACTTCAGCCCCGGAAGGATTTACCCCCTTCCTGACCAGAGCACTTTTTACAATTTGGCACTGCGTCGCTTTAACTGCTAATTGCGCGGTCATGCAATGCTGTACCCAAACGAAATTTGCGTCCTTTTCTTCCCACAAATAGAGCTTTATTTTGATGGTATTTGATCACCTCTGCCGCTTTTATTTTTTGCGCTATAAACAGAAAAAGACCGAAAATTTTGAAAAAAAAATGATATTTTCTACTTTTTGTTATAAAAAAAATCAATTAAAATCAATTTTAGTCATACATTTAGGCCAAAATGTATTCGGCCACATGTCTTTGGTAAAAAAAATGTCAATAAGCGTATATTTATTGGTTTGCGCAAAAGTTATAGCGCCTACAAACTAGGGTACATTTTCTGGAATTTACACAGCTTTTAGTTTATGACTGTCTATGTCATTTCATTAGGAGCTAAAATGGCAGGGCAGTACAAAATGACCAAATGACCCCATTTTGGAAAGTAGATACCCCAAGGAAATTGCTGAGAGGCATGTTGAACCCATTGAATATTTTTTTTTTTTGTCCCAAGTGATTGAATAATGAGAAAAAAAAACAAAAAAAAAACAAAAAGTTGTCACTAAATGATATATTGCTCACACAGGCCATGGGCATATGTGGAATTGCACCCCAAAATACATTCAGCTGCTTCTCCTGAGTACGGGGATACCAAATGTGTGGGACTTTTTGGGAGCCTAGCCGCGTACGGGGCCCCGAAAACCAAGCACCGCCTTCAGGATTTCAAAGGGCATACATTTTTGATTTTACTCCTCACTACCTATCACAGTTTTGAAGGCCATAAAATGCCAAGATGGCACAAACCCCCCCCAAATGACCCCATTTTGGAAAGTAGACACCCCAAGCTATTTGCTGAGAGGCATGTTGAGTCCATGGAATATTTTATATTTGGACACAAGTTGCGGGAAAGTGACAATTTTTTTTTTTTTTTGCACAAAGTTGTCACTAAATGATATATTGCTCAAACATGCCATGGGCATATGTGGAATTACACCCCAAAATACATTCTGCTGCTTCTCCTGAGTACGGGGATACCACATGTGTGGGACTTTTTGGGAGCCTAGCCGCGTACGGGGCCCCGAAAACCAAGCACCGCCTTCAGGATTTCAAAGGGCATAAATTTTTGATTTTACTCCTCACTACCTATCACAGTTTTGAAGGCCATAAAATGCCAAGATGGCACAAACCCCCCCCAAATGACCCCATTTTGGAAAGTAGACACCCCAAGCTATTTGCTGAGAGGCATGTTGAGTCCATGGAATATTTTATATTTGGACACAAGTTGCGGGAAAGTGACAATTTTTTTTTTTTTTTGCACAAAGTTGTCACTAAATGATATATTGCTCAAACATGCCATGGGCATATGTGGAATTACACCCCAAAATACATTCTGCTGCTTCTCCTGAGTACAGGGATACCACATGTGTGGGACTTTTTGGGAGCCTAGCCGCGTACGGGGCCCCAAAAACCAAGCACCGCCTTCAGGATTTCTAAGGGCATACATTTTTGATTTTACTCCTCACTACCTATCACAGTTTTGAAGGCCATAAAATGCCAAGATGGCACAAACCCCCCCCCCCCAAATGACCCCATTTTGGAAAGTAGACACTCCAAGCTATTTGCTGAGAGGCATGATGAGTACATGGAATATTTTATATTTTGACACAAGTTGCGGGAAAGTGACAATTTTTTTTTTTTTTTTTTTGCACAAAGTTGTCACTAAATGATATATTGCTCAAACATGGCATGGGCATGTGTGGAATTACACCCCAAAATACATTCTGCTGCTTCTCCTGAGTACGGGGATACCACATGAGTGGCACTTTTTTGGAGCCTAGCTTCATACGGGGCCCCGAAATCCAATCACCGCCTTCAGGATTTCTAAGAGCGTTAATTTTTGATTTCACTCCTTACTACCCATCACAGTTTTGAAGGCCATAAAATGCCAAGATAGCACAAAACCGCCCCAAAATGACCCCATTTTGGAAAGTAGACACCCTAAGCTATTTGCTGAGAGGCATGGTGAGTATTTTGCAGCTCTCATTTGTTTTTGAAAATGAAGAAAGACAAGAAAAACGTATTTTTTTTTTCTTTTTTCAATTTTCAAAAGTTTGTGACAAAAAGTGAGGTCTGCAAAATACTCACTATACCTCTCAGCAAATAGCTTTGGGTGTCTATTTTCCAAAATGGGGTCATTTGGGGGGGGGGGGTTGTGCCATCTGGGCATTACATGGCCTCCGAAACTGTGATAGGCAGTGAAGAGTGAAATCAAAAATTTACGCCCTTAGAAAGCCTGAAGGCGGTGCTTGGTTTTCGGGGTCCCCTATGCGGTTAGGCTCCCAAAAAGTCTCACACATGTGGTATCCCCGTACTCAGGAGAGGCAACAGAATGTATTTTGGGGTGTAATTTCAAATATTCCCATGGCATGTTTGAGCAATATATCATTTAGTGACAACTTTGTGCAAAAAAATAAAAATAAATAAATAATTTGTCTTTTTCCCGCAACTTGTGTCACAATATAAAATATTCCATGGACTCGACATGCCTCTCAGCAAATAGCTTGGGGTGTCTACTTTCCAAAATGGGGTCATTTGGGGGGTTTTGAACTGTCCTGGCATTTTATGCACAACATTTAGAAGCTTATGTCACACATCACCCACTCTTCTAACCACTTGAAGATAAAGCCCTTTCTGACACTTTTTGTTTACATGAAAAAATAATTTTTTTTTGCAAGAAAATTACTTTGAACCCCCAAACATTATATATTTTTTAAAGCAAATGCCCTACAGATTAAAATGGTGGGTGTTTCATTTTTTTTTTTCACACAGTATTTGCGCAGCGATTTTTCAAACGCATTTTTTGGGGAAAAAACACACTTTTTAAAATTTTAATGCACTAAAACACACTATATTGCCCAAATGTTTGATGAAATAAAAAAGATGATCTTAGGCCGAGTACATGGATACCAAACACGACATGTTTTAAAATTGCGCACAAACGTGCAGTGGCGACAAACTAAATACATTTTTAAAAGCCTTTAAAAGCCTTTACAGGTTACCACTTTAGATTTACAGAGGAGGTCTACTGCTAAAATTACTGCCCTCGATCTGACCTTCGCGGTGATACCTCACATGCATGGTGCAATTGCTGTTTACATTTGACGCCAGACCAACGCTTGGGTTTGCCTTTGCGCGAGATCAGGGGGGGACAGGGGTGCTTTTTTTTTTTTTTTTTTTTTTATTAATTTTTTGATGTTTTATCTTATTTTTAAACTGTTCCTTTCATTTTTATTTTTTTTAAATCATTTTTATTGTTTTCTCAGGGAATGTAAATATCCCCTATGATAGCAATAGGTAGTGACAGGTACTCTTTTTTGAAAAAATTGGGGTCTATTAGACCCTAGATCTCTCCTCTGCCCTCAAAGCATCTGACCACACCAAGATCGGTGTGATAAAATGCTTTCCCAATTTCCCAATGGCGCTGTTTACATCTGGCGAAATCTAAGTCATGAAATGCTCGTAGCTTCCGGATTCTTAGGCCATAGAGATGTTTGGAGCCATTCTGGTCTCTGATCAGCTCTATGGTCAGCTGGCCGAATCACCGGCTGCATTCTCAGGTTCCCTGTTGGGACAGGAGAGCCAGAGAAAAACATGGAAGATGGTGGGGGGGGGGGCATTTCCTCCCACTGCTTGTAAAAGCAGTTTAGAGGATAATTAGCTGCTAGGATTGCTTTTACATGAAAGCCGACTGCTGGCTGAAAAGAATGACACCAAGATGATACCTAAACCTGCAGGCATCATTCTGGTATAACCACTCAAAGTCCAGCAACATACCAGTACGTTGCTGATCCTTGTTGGGCATATATTGTAAACTTTTTTTTCATGCAGCCTGTGGGCTGAACGAAAAAAAGATATTGATCGGTGGGTATGCCCACCATTAGAATACCTCCCTTCATCCACCCACTTCTAATGATGGGCATACATGCACCATTTATATATGCCGAAGCATGGGGGCATCCTCCAGCAAAAGGCAGGAGCAAATTGCTCCTCCACCCACTGCCCCCACGCTTCGGCATATATGCTGAAGTATGCAACTGTGGTGGTGAAATCACCACCGACAGCGCTGGAGTCACGGCTTTATGTATCGTGGGAGCAAACGCTGTTGCTGTCAAGATAAATAAATCCGCGCTGCAACTGAATGGCATACCTGCTAAGCAAATGATGGTTAACAAAAAACAAAGTAACATTACAGTATAACAGTAATACTTACCATACCTGCAAAGCAAATACAAAAAAAAACCATAGTAAAAAATAAAACATTTAACGCAACCTGTGCCTACCTAAAATATATATATGCTGAAGCATGGGGGCATCCTCCCGCAAAAGGCAGGAGCAAATCGCTCCTCCACCCACTTCTGCCCCCACGCTTCGGCATATATGCTGAAGTATGTAACTGTGGTAGTATGTAACTGTGGTGGTGAAATCACCTCCGACAGCGCTGGAGTCACGGCTTTATGTATCGTGGGAGCAAACGCTGTTGCTGTCAAGATAAATAAATCCGCGCTGCAGCTGAATGGCGTACCTGAAAACAAAAAAATGTTTAAAACACATTAAACTATAAAAAAATTACATACCTGAAAAGCAAACATGATAAAACATAACAATAAAACATTGCAGAATAGAATACAGTAAAAAAGAGCAGAACAATAGAGAGAAAATAGAGAGAGAGAGAACAATAAAACGACAACTATTTTTGGTTTTTTTATTTTATATTTTTTTGTGTATTTTTTTTTTTTTACTTTTTTTTTTTTTTTTTTTTTCTTCCACATCAGCAAACTTTTAGAGAGATTTTAAGTCAGCTGCGTCATTTACGCTGCGCCCCCTCTCTTTTTCGCATCATTGTGGCTTAGGGAAAATTGTGGTCTCTTTAATACCAAGACTTTTTACCAATATTTCCCTTTCCTTTTTATCCATTTGAAGTGTCAATATTTACTTATCTGCTTTTGTCTGCTTTTTTATTTCCCCTACCCTCCTCCCACCCCCCAAAAAAAAAAAAAAAAGGAAAAAAAAAAGCCCCTCCTCCCTCTCTCCTCCATGATCCTCAAGCCTCCATAATTGTCAAATACTTTTCTGTGTTCCTATACTCATGCCATCTTGCCCACGTCTTAGAGTATTTATCTCGCCGGCCTTCCATCGTGTGTTTTGCTTCTTCCATTCCTCTAGCCCATTCTACCCTTATTATCCAATCCTTCATCCTTGGGGCTTCTACCCCTTTCCAGTGACAAGGGATCAGTGCTTTAGCTGCATTTAGGAGGAATGGGGTTACTGACTTGATGTATTGGGGGATCTCTCTTTCCGTGTCATGGAACAGACACGTCCAAGGATTTTTATTAACCTGCTCCCCCGTTATCTGTTGTATTTCACCCAGGATTTCTCCCCAGTATTTCTGGATTTTGGCACACTCCCACCAAAGATGGGCAAGAGTGCCCATTTCTCCACACCCTCTCCAGCAAGTTGGGGGGGTCTCAGCATCGTATTCATGTACCTTCCGAGGCGTCCTATGCCATCTTGCTATCGCTTTATAGGCCATTTCATATGTCCGGGAGTCTCTTGCTGTTAAGTGAACCATCTTTAGTATCTTACTTCTGTGTGCTTCTCCTTCTAAGCCTCCTATTTCTTTTTCCCACTTATCCAAGAAAGTGGGAGGTCCTTTACTAGCTTCCCCCCTAAGAACACTATATAATTTTGAGATACTTCCTTTCACACACGTGGGGGTATTTAATAGTTTTTCAATATCTCTTAACTGATCCTTTCCTCTTAGTGGTTGTGGCAGTGAACGTGTAAAGTGCAGTATCTGTGCATACCTCCACTTATCTAGTGATTTGTTCCCCCAAGCCTGTGTGATTTCAGTGTAAAGGTACAATCTATTTCCTTTCATCACGTCTTGTAGTTGTATTACGTCTTTTTTTGCCCATCTCGTAAAATATAGGTGCTCCTCCTTCTCAGGTAAAAAATAATCCGTGTTTAATAGTGATAATAGTGGTGAGTTGAATTCCCAATGGCAACTCTTGCCTACCCTATCCCAGATTCTAAAAGTGTTCTTAGTCAAAAAATTAACTCTATTTCCCAAATCCCTATATTGTGGTGGGATCCATATTAATTTTTCTATATCCACCCCACTCAGTGTTGCTTCAATATTCACCCAACTTTTCTCTTGTTTACTATGTAGCCAGTCAGTTATTCTAGAGATAACAACCGACTGATAGTACCTTCTAATATCCGGTGCACCTACCCCTCCCAATTTTTTATCCTTCGACAAAGTGTCATATGCTACCCTAGGGTGTTTACGTGCCCATATAAATCTTAGGATTAATGACTGCAGTTTAGCAAAAAATATAGGGGGGATTTCTATTGGGACCATTTGGAAGGTGTATAGTAACATGGGAAGCACAAACATTTTGATCGCATTTATCCTGCCGATCCAAGACAGGGCTTTATATCTCATCCTACCTAGTAGATCTTTAGTTTTATTAAGTAAGGGTACATAGTTATCGGCAAAGAGGTCCCCCGGTGAGGATGATATTTTTATACCTAGATAGACCAATTCCCTCTCACACCATACAAATGGGAGCCCAGCTTGAAGTGCCCTCTGTTCACGCTTAGGGATTGATATATTTAGGAGTTCTGACTTACTCATGTTTACTTTAAAGTTTGCCAAGCCTCCGTAGTGCTCCAATTCCTTGAGCACCGTGGGGATTGTCGTTCTAGGTTGGGTAACGAAACAAAGCAAATCGTCAGCAAAAGCTGCTATTTTGTACTCCTTTGTTCCCACCTTGATTCCCTGAATATCTTCGTTCCTACGAAAAGTCGCTAAGAGTGGCTCCAAGGATAGAATAAACAAAATTGGGGAAAGAGGGCAACCCTGTCTTGTCCCGTTAGACAGTTCAAGGGGACAAGACAGGGTCCCATTCACTCTAATCCTCGCCTTGGGATGCCTATATAGTGAGAGGATCCATTTCATCATCCTTTCCCCCAATCCTAGATGTTTCAGGGTTTCAGTCATAAAGCCCCAGTCCACTCTATCGAATGCCTTTTCGGCATCGATAGATAGCAGGGCTGCAGGGGTATTGCTCCTGATTGCTTCTTGCATAAGAAGAATTGTTTTCAGTGAGTTGTCTCTCCCCTCCCTACCCGGGACAAATCCCACTTGATCACTATGAATCCATTGTTTTAATCCAGTTTTCAGCCTATCTGCAAGTATTTTAGCGAAAATTTTTGTATCTACGTTTAAGAGCGAGATTGGTCTGTAGCTACCGGGTGAGGCTGGATCCTTTCCTTCTTTCAAGATGAGAGTAATATACGCTAATAGGGATTCTTCTTGGGACTCTTCGTTCTCCCCGAGGGCATTCAGATAGTCGCACAGTTTGGGTACAAGTATTTGAGAAAATTTTTTGTAATAAGCTACGGAGTATCCGTCGGGGCCCGGGCTCTTTCCCAGGGCAGTGTCTTTTATCGCCTTTTCTACCTCCCCTTGGGATATGGGTGCATCGAGGCGCTCAACCACATCCCTCTCTACCCTGGGAAGGTCTAGTCCCCGAAGGTACTCCCTTATCCTTTCCTTCTTGTTGTCACTCAATCTCTCCCTCCATCCTACCTTGTAGAGTGCACTGTAGTAAGAGTGAAATATTCCAGCAATTTTTGGAGTAGAGAATTCAAGGTTCCCCTCTTCATCTCTTATTTTAGGTATAAAAGTCCTATTCTTTTTTTCCCTAATCCTTTTAGCCATCCACCTTCCTGGTTTATTCCCTTCTCGATACATGTCTCTATTTATCATATCAAAAGCGCAGCTCCTTTCCTTCTCCAGCAACTCATTTAGGTCTCTTCTTTTCTTAATTAGCTCCTGCTTTTCTGGGAGACCCTTAGGTCTTGTACTTTGTTCTGCTTCCTGAATCTCCCTGAATAGACGTGTCAACTTTTCTCCCCTCTCTTTTTTTTTCCTCGTTCCAATGGCAATCCAAATCCCTCTTATATAGATTTTGTGTGCTTCCCACAGAGTGGATCTGGATATGTCCTCTGTATCATTAGTCTCGAAGTAATTTTTTAGTTCCTGCTCTATTTTCGCAACTGCATCTGGGTCCCGTGTGAGGGAATCATTAAGTTTCCAGTTTATCCTAGGCCGGTCCACACCGGTGATCTCTACTTGGATTTTCACCGGTGCATGATCAGTCAGGGTAATAGCCTTAATTTCTGCTGCCCTCAGCAAAGGGACCATCTGGTGTTCTATAAAAATGTAGTCTAACCTCGAGAATGATTTATGAACAGGGGAAAAGAAGGTGTAATCCCGATCTTTTAAGTGGCTTATTCTCCATGCATCCATTAATTGGAGATGATTTAACATTTTTTTTAGTGTCTTACCCTGTGAACCCAATCCTGCTCTTAAATCGCCCCTTGACGTATCCACCTCAGGGTCCATACATAGGTTCAAATCCCCTGCGACTATTAGTCTGCCTTTTCTAAAAGATTCTAGTTTCGACAGAATTCTCTTTACAAAGTTCTCCGGGTTTCTGTTAGGGGCATAGATGTTCACCAGTGTGAACCACGTCTCAAACATTTTCCCTTTAACAAACAGAAACCTGCCCCCGGGATCGGCCAATCGCTCTTCCTCTTCAAACATCATTGTTCTATCAAACCCTATAGCCACTCCCCCTGAATGTACTGATCCAGCATCCCCATAAAACCATTTAGGGAACAGGTGTGATGTCAGTCCCTTACTTGTGTGCGTTACATATGTTTCTTGCAGGAACACCACGTTTGCGCCTAGGAGTTGTAGCTCCTGATTGATTTTGTATCTTTTTTTTTCCGTGTTCAGACCCCTCACGTTATATGTGACGAAACTAACTACTCCCATTTTTTATTGCTGAAGAGAGCGTCCGGCCAATCCCGTGTGGCATAGCAGGAGAGAGAGAGAGAGAGGGAGGAGAAAAGAAAAAAAAAAAAAAATAAAAAAATAAAAAAAAAAAAAAAAAAAAAGGAAAAGGGAACCCCCCCACCCCCCCACCCTTCCTCCCCCCATCCCTTCCCACCCCCATCCCTTCCCACCCCCAACCCTTCCACCCCCCCACCCCCCCCACTGGAACAGATCGCCTATTACTGGCGGGGCAAACTCCTCTGTTCAAAATATGGGTCAGGTGGATTCCCTCAATCAAATGCCACCCTGCACCCATATTCCCCATAGGGCTCATGTCGTGAGGACTCCCCGTATTGCCCCAGCGCCCTCCCACCTCCCCCCGCCCCCCGCCCCGCTCATATCGGTGCTGCCCCTCATCCCCTAGCTAAGCTTCTTGGTTATTAGCTTACAATACTCAATGTGCCCCTCCCCTCCCTCCACCCTATTGTGTCTCGCGCTGGAACTGCAGTCTCTTCCGCACCCCAGCCAGGGATATGTGGAGGGGCAATGTCTAGCTTGCGACAAAAGTCCTCAAGATCTTCTGGGAATCTAAGTACTGCCGTTCGCCCATTCCTTTTTCCAATTAGGCAAGCCGGAAACCCCCATTGATATGCTATTTCTGTCGTTTTCAGTAGGCCTGTTAGCGGCTTCAACAGCCTCCTTCTTGTGAGGGTCTCTGCTGATAGATCTGAATAAACTTGTATCTCTGCCTCTTCAATGCATAAGCCTGGTTGACGTCGCAGTTTTCCCAAAATTTTTACCTTTTCCTCCTCATAGTGGAACTTCACTATCACATCTCTTGGACTCTCTGATGTATTTCTGGGATATCGTGCGACCCTATGGGCTCTGTCTACTTTCAGGGGGGTCGTTATTTCTCTATCCAGCAATGGGTTTAGCATTTGCTGCAGTGCCGGCGCCAGCTCTTCCTTCCCGAATTTCTCTGGGAGACCCTTAAGTCGCAGATTTTTGCGTCTACTGCGATTCTCCTGATCTTCTAATTTATAGAGGAGGCTTCTGTTTGCTCTTTGCATGTTTCTTATTTGCATATTCATACCCTCTAGTCTCCGCTCGTGTTCTTCCAATCTGTCTTCCGTCTCCTCCACCCTTTTCAATACGTGTCCAATGTCTGCTCTTACAGTCGCAATCTCTTTTTTAAGGGAGGTCTCTAGTTTCAATAGCAATTCGGCGAGCATCTCTTTAATGTATGGGGCTTCCTCCTGCGTATGCTGCAGTGGTGGTTTATTCCCCCCTGCAGTGATTTCATCCTCAGATCTCTCATACGGACCTTCCTGTGTCTCAGGGCCCAACGTCTGTTGGCTTCCACTGATCCTTACTCTTGCATTTTTGCTTTTATTCTCCTCTAATGCCCCTCTATGTTTGTTAATTCCTGGCCGTGAGGACGCTCCCAATCTGGGACTCCCTTGAGGTTCTTCCAGCATGCTGGCTTCAGCTGACATGTAGCGCTGGATCCCACCTGGGCTTGGTGCATTTACCGCTCCTTTACTACCTTTAGTTGCCTTCCCCCTCATTTCCACAGGCCTCTAATACTCCGCTCTACCCTGAGAGAAAAAAAGAAAAATACAGGCCTGGGTATAAGCCCTAGTAGTTCTACACAGGTTGCTCCTTGGCAGGGTCGGGGGCCGACTCCCTCAATTCCCTCTCATAACCCTCTTATAACAATGTGTGGATCACTTGTATCTGCTTATGCCAAGAGTCCTATATTAGTTCCACGGGGGACCTCCCGGGCCCACTTGGGTCTATGGGGGATCTCGCGTAGAAGCCCTATCCGCCACTGACCACCCTGCTCATCAGGTCCGGGCGGGAGCGTTCATCTCCCACACAAACCGCAGGGCTACTATCAGGCTCCTTATATACACTATTTGTCGGAGTGAAAAAATGAGTTTTGGCCCTCAAGCCCAGGCTTAGGATGTGGTTCTTCTTGGGTGAATCTTACGCCTACCTCTCTACCCTTCTATCCCTATGCCAAATGTTCACTATTTAGTCCAAATAGTCCAGGAAAATCAGTGTTTAAGCCGGCTACTTAGAGTTTCTTAACCTTAGGCATCAAAAAAAGAAAAAAGAAAAAAAGTCCGGGATGGTCCGGGATGATCCCCCCGTTGAAATATCCGTGGAGGGGGGAAAGGAGAGGAGGAGACTAGAGAAACTGCAGGGATCCACGGGGGAGGGGGTGTAGGTGCATGCAGGGGCTCACACTGGATAAACGAGTGAACAGTTCATCAATATATAGACACATGCGCCTCAGACACCTCACGTCTGTTCCTTATTGTTCTAAGGGTTGTTCATTCGGCTTTTTAATACATGTCATGAATCTGAGTGTCTTAATCATATGTGGCAGGGTTAATTTTGTATCAAGATAACAGTTTTAAGTTCATACCCTGTTTCCCAGCTGCTTTCCCACCATAGGCTTATCATGAGTCCAAATGCTTCAATAAAATATAGCGGTGTGTGGCAGAGTTGAATTTATAACAAGGATACAGTTTAAGTTCTTACCCTGCTTTCCATCTGCTTTCAGACCATAGACACTTCAGTAGGGGGGCAGGTGGGGCACCAGAGGGGATATTCGCCTATACACAGCTCTCATACTCTCTCACCTTTCCCAGCTCTCTTTTCGCTGTGTCCCTTTACAGGCTCACCCCCCTCCAGCTACAGCGTTACCTTGCTGTTGTTGAGCCAACCTGTACCTCCAGAGCCGTTCGCGGTCTCCTCCCTGTCCGTTGCTTCGGAGCTCCCAGCTCCCAGTGTCAGAGTCAGCGGCGGTGTTGTGGTTCGTAGCGGCAGCCAGGGCAACGCGGGACTCGCACTATCTCACGCCGGGCCACGTCGAACACATCTCGCGGTGCCAGACCTCCTCCTCTCTGTTGAGCGGGTGTGCGGGGAGAGCAGTGGCGCCAGGCCTCCTACGGAGCGCTCCTACGTAACGACGCTCCGCCCCATTCCCCCTAGAATTCTACTTTTTTTTTTTTTATAACTGTAACTTTTAAAACTGTAACGGTTCCAGGTTTGGGTCTCTCAAAATGCGATGGCATCTTGGGAGACCCTGTGGAAGTGTGTCCTAGTCTGTGCAGTGCTGTACCCTACGCTAATACTCAACTAGTGTATGGTAGCTTTCAAAACATTCACCAATGCAAAGACCAGGATTGCCAGGACAGGAGGGACAATAATACCGGGTGTCACGCCTAAATCCGCGCTTTCTGCAGACACAACATTTTCTTTGGGGGGCTCGTTGGGTAGGGGTACTCTGGAGGACATAAGGAAAATGCCTCTCATGCAGCCGGCCTACTGCATTTGGATTGGGAAGGTGAGGTGGAGCACCGTCTGGAAACAGAAGGGCTCTGACGATCTCTTCCTGGAATTTAAGGAAGGATCCAGTCCGTCCTGAAGCTCTGTATAGCACATGAGCGTTCAGCAAAGCCAATTGAAATAAATAAACAGATACTTTTTTGTACCAGCGTCTGGCCTTACGGGCAATTAGGTACGGCGCCAACAACTGGTCGTTGGGGTCCACCCCTCCCATATTAAGGTTGTATTCATGGACACAGAGGGGTTTCTCCACAACACCAGTCGCCGTAGTAATTTGGGTCGTCGTGTCTGCATGAAGGGAGGTGAGAACGAAAACATTCTTCTTATCCCTCCACTTCATAGCGAGCAAATTATTATACTTCAAGCAGGCTCTCTCCCCCAGTCTAAGACGGGACTCTACAAGCCGCTGGGGAAAGCCCCGGCGATTAGGTTGCACGGTGCCACATGCTCCAATCTGCTGATCAAACAAGTGACTAAAAAGTGGCACGCTCGTATAATAATTGTCCACGTACAAGTGGTACCCCTTTCCGAATAAGGGTGACACCAAGTCCCACACTATCTTGCCAGCGCTTCCTATGTAGTCAGGGCAGTTTATCGGCTCTACGTGACTATCTTTGCCCTCGTAAACCATAAATCTACATGTATAGCCTGTGGCCCTGTCACAGAGCTTATACATCTTGACCCCGTATCTGGCACGCTTGCTGGGAAGGTACTGTTTGAAGGACAAGCGGCCAGAAAACTTAATCAGGGACTCATCAACGCAGACAACTTGATGGGGGGTAAACAAGTCTGCAAAACATTGGTTGAAGTGGTTTACGAGGGGCCGAATTTTGTAGAGCCGATCGTATGCAGGGTCTCCACGAGGACGACAGAGTTCATTGTCGTTGAAGTGCATGAACTGCAAAATCTGCTTGTATCGTGCCCTGGCCATTGAAGCAGAGAACACGGTGAACATTGGGTCAGTGGACCAATATGACCGCAACTCACTCTTTTTGGTTATGCCCATGTTGAGGGAAAGGCCCAGAAAGATCTTAAATTCGGAGACCGTAATTGGTCTCCAATCTCTGGCAAGGGAGGACTGGGGATTAGCGGCGATGTGTTGACCAGCGTACAAATTGCTTTGGTCCACAATAGATCTATAGAGATCTTCGGTGAAAAACAGTGAATAAAAATCCAGTGGCATAAAGTCAACTGTTTCCACCTGAATTCCGGGTTGGCCAGTGAAAGGGGGAAGTACGGGTGCTGCAGAAGTGGTGGGTACCCAATTCGGATTGGCGAATGCAGCAGGAAGGGCACTATGGGCACGACGGGCCTGTCTTTGTCTTCTTGGTGGCAGCGGGACACTAGTTGTGCTTGCCACCTCGCCAGCTTGAACTGCACTTATGGGACTCGCCACGTCACCACGTGATACTGCAGTGCAGGATGTACGACCAGGGTGTACTAGGCCGCTGGTGCTTGCCAGTTCACCAGAAGGAGTAGCGGCACTGGTACCTCTCTGCTCCATACAAGAGCCCTGCGGTTCTTGCACTTCAAGGACAGAAGAAGAAGATCGGGGTCTGGTACGCCTGACCTTAGCAGGGACCACAACTCCGTCGTCAGAGCTATCTGTCATGGAGCCGCTGTCCTCTACAGGTTCGTATTCTGAGCTTGAACTTGACAGATGAGTGACTTCCTCTTCAATATCTGTCATGCTCAGAAACGTGTAGGCCTCTTCACTAGTGTACCTTCTATTTGCCATTTTGGGCTCTAAATTTAGGGGTACACTAGTGAGACTCACAGGCAAAAAAGCTCCTGACTGTCAGCGACTGATTCAAAGCGCTACCAAAAAACTGTTAGCGATCGCAGGGATCAGGCCTGACTCTGCGAACGCTACAGTTATGTGTGCTTAGTGTTTTGTGACAGTTATCGATCGATACTGCACTTGGGTGGGCTGGGCTGGGCTGGGCCGAGGAGCAAAACGCAGGTGCTAGCAGGTATCTGGGCTGATCCCGCTAACACTGCGTTTTTTTGGGGGACCCTAACTGCTGGGGAGTATAGATCTGATCGGATCAGATATCGATCCGTATAGATACTATAGCACTAAGGGAGGTGTATGCTGCGTGCGTGGGTGTTAGCGGTACTGGCGCTAACCTGATGCTGCCTGGGGCGACGCAGACCTTATCTGATCCTAAAAACTTAACTTCTATCACCGCCGGGCAATTAGGGGGTTAAACCTTTATAGGGTAATAAATGGCGGGTGCCCTAAAACTGTAATAAACTACAATAAACTACAAAAAACAAACCAACTAACCAGCGTCACCTGTAATAATTATATGGTGATCGCTGGTGAAAGGGTTAACTAGGGGGCAATCAAGGGGTTAAAACCTTTAGTAGGTAGTATATGGGGGTCCCTGTCGCTTTAAAACACTGACAGCAAACCTATATACTTACCTCCCTAACTAGCGTCACCTGTGTCACTAATACAGCGATCAGAAAAACGATCGCTTAGTGACACTGGCGACGGGGGGTGATCACGGGGTTAAAACTTTATTAGGGGGGTTAGGGGGGTACCCTGGACCCTTAAGGGGGGTACCCTAGACCTAAAGGGGGCTAACCTAACTGCCCTAACACTTGTAACTGACACAAACTGACACCAATGCAATAAATCAGAAAAAAAAACCTGCTATTGGTGTCAGAGTGACAGGGGGTACAGGGGGGTGATCAGGGGGTGACTGGGGGGTGACAGGGGGGTGACAGGGGGGTGATAAGTGTGCCTGCGTGTTCTACTGTTAGTGTAGTGTTGGTGCACTTACTTGGATGTCTTCTCTCCTCGGCGCCGGACGAAAAGACCGGCTCGAGGAGAGATGACATCACTTCCTCTGCTTCTGTTTACATTCACAGAAGCCGAGGAAGCTTGTCATTGGCCAGGAGCGATCGCGAGGGGGGGCCACGAATGAGTTGCCTCCCCCTCACCTTTGATCAACCTTGACCTCGATCCGACCGCCGCTGGCACCGGGGGGGGTCCGATCGGACCCCCCACCCGCGGGAAGGCAAGGACGTACAGGTAGGCCCTTTTGCCTGCCCGTGCCGCTCTGTCGACGTACATCGTCATGCGGCAGTCGGCAACTGGTTAAATAGGTTTGGGCCCACCACAGAACCCTGGGGGACCCCACTACCCACCCCTGACCATTCGGAGTACTCCTCATTTATCACCACCCTCTGAACTCGCCCTTGTAGCCAGTTTTCAATCTATTTACTCACTCTATGGTCCACGCAAATTGACCTTATTTTGTACAGTAAACATTTATAAGGAACTGTGTCAAATGCTTTTGCAAAATCCAGATACACTACGTCTACGGCCTTCCTTTATCTAGATGGCAACTCACCTCCTCATAGAAGGTTAATAGATTGGTTTGGCAAGAATGATTCTTCATGAATCCATGCTGATTACTGCTAATGATACTCATATTAAAATCATGTATATCGTCCCTTATCATCCCCTCCAACAGCTTGCATACTATTGATGTTAGGCTAACTGGTCTGTAATTCCCAGGGATGTATTTTGGGCCTTTTTTAAATATTGGTGCTACATTGGCTTTTCTCCAATCAGCTGGTACAATTTCAGTCAGTAGACTGTCAGTAAAAATTAGGAACAATGGTCTGGCAATTGCTTGACCGAGTTCCCCAAGTACCCTCAGGTGCAAGCCATCTGATCCCGGTGATTTATTAATGTTAAGTTTCCCAAGTCTAATTTTAATTATGTTCTCTGTTAACCATGGAGGTGCTTCCTGTAATGTGTCATGAGGATAAATCCTGTTAAGTGAGCCTGCAGCAGGGAAACTGTTTCCAAACTGTTCCCTGTCACAGCTGCCCTCCAATGATGCCCAGGGAGCCCCATCTCCCTTTACATAAACTAAACCCCTCCCTGCCCTGCTGTTCTCCACCAATCCTGTATTCCCTCACTTGTACCTTAATATCTTTAACCCCATGTTGTCTTCCCTCCTCACACTGTCATGCCGGCCCTTCACTAGCTCCTCTTTTTTTTTCCTCTCGCTCTGGGCCTCACTCTATAGAGGGATTTACTTTGTTCTTTTTCATGTCAGAGGTTTACAACCACTTTAAAGTAATACTCAAGAACAAATTGTATTTGATAGTCCAACTCCAGAGAGCAGTAAGAATGGCTCTTGCAGCTTCCCCTCTCAACCGGTTTAAATATTAATTTAGTGGAGAAAAGGAACAGGAAGTAATATTTTCTTTATTCCTCCCACCTGCGAGCTTCCTCCTAGCTATAAGCTTGTTTCCCTGAAGCCGCCCTCATTTCCACTCCACTGTTTGCAGGCTTTCCAATGTCATCACAGTGAGGGCCCACTGACATGCTGGAACAATGGAGAGTGGAAAAGTCTACTGAGGAAGTGAGAAACAAGGTTAAGTGTTACTGCTTATTCTTCTAATCCTAGAATAAATAAGAAGATTACCCTAGCAGTGTGGGGATAGAGGTGATCATTGCACGGGTGATTGTTAAGCTATTCATAACTTCAGCTTTAAGCAATGAGACTAAAATGTTTTGGAGAAGGAATTTTAATATTGCTCCAGCTGTGTATCGACATGTACAGAATGTTGAATGATATGCCCACATATCCAAATAGTTCCTTCAGTGTGGCAAATGGTCAAAGCATGACAGCTCTAAGTAATTGAAGGTCTAACGTAAACCACTTAGGAATCTTTAACCACTTCAGCCCCGGAAGATTTGGCTGCTCAATGACCAGGCCATTTTTGTGATACAGTACTGCGTCGCTTTAACTGACAGTTGCGTGGACATGCGACGTTGTACACAAACAAAACTGACGTCCTTTTTTCCCATATATAGAGATTTCTTTTGGTGGTATTTGATCATCTCTGCAGTTTATATTTTTTACGCTATAAACAAAGAAAGAGCGACTATTTAAAAAAAAAAAACACACTATTTTGTACTTTTTGTGTAGCAATAACTCTCGGTGGAGCTGCTGGTTTAAAGCGGGCTGTTACCTTTACTCTTGATACCTCTGTTTCACCGGCACCGGGTCTAGGGTTCCGTTGAGTTTACCTCTGGACGATGTAGACACCAACACTTGAGTAGATTTTTCAATGCTTTAATGAACAAATAATGCAGGAAGTAGCAGGAAAGAGGCAGAAGGAAAGCCGCAGGGAAGCTCAAATACGTTTCCTTAGTATTCTTTAGAACTTTCTCTGGAATTGAACACTTGTGGTTGAATACGCTCCCCTTGTGGGACTCAATCTTTGCCCGCCTGGATAGACATCTCTCACTTGCCTAGCAGCCAGTACATAGCATGAACAAAAGTCTCTGCCACAGACTTGTTTGGAATAAAAACCCATACGATCCTCTGCCACAGGATGTATTGGTTTAGGATGAATGTCAGACACAGTACTTGAACCTTTAAGCCAACCCGGCAGTACTATGCAGTAAGATTACTTCAGGATACGTCCTCCAACCGAGTCACCAGGCCCCTCTCCAGACCAGCACTCTGCATGATCCTTCCATGATGGGTGCTCCCCTGGGATCTTCTCGGTTGTCCAGCTTCTTCACTCAGGATAGACAGCTCAGGACCGTTCCTCTGCTGCTGTGGTAGGCCCCAGACAGGCTTCTGGGCCCACCCACAGGCCGCAGCGATGTGGGCCTCCGGAACAGAGGACCATGAGGTGGTACTCTTAACGCATAACTGTCGGCCAGGAGGGCCAGCAGGTGACTGGAAAAACGAACCCCTAAACATGGCGTCTGTCCCATAAATACCCTCTCCCAGAATGCAACTCTGAGGACCACCTCCACTAAGTTGTCTCTGGGACAGAGGAGTACTCATATGCTTCAACACGTTGCTTTTCCAACACCAGCCGATGGTGACAACGACACCCACCGGCACAGTGTGGAACTACGTGGAACTTCCAGCCAAGCTGGAACAGAGGCAAATCTAACTTCCTCTAACAAGTAACCCACAAGATTTACCTATCAGCGGTAGATTAAAAAATCTACCAGTGCTACATTTGCTATAATAAATATCCGCAATTTTTGTAAAAATTAACACATTTTTTCTCAGTTTAGGCCGATATGTATTCTTCTACATATTTTTGGTAATAAAAATCGCAATAAGCGTATATTGATTGGTTTGCGCAAAAGTTATAGCATCTACAGCGTAAAGAACCCAAGGATACACTGGGAGGTACCCAACCAATCTTCTCATAAGGAATCAAAGGGAACACTAGCTGTTACTCAGGCAATGAATTCAGTTTAAATAGAAGGGGAGATGGTCTGGCTGGGTTGGGCTTGGCGTGTAGCTTACTGAATTGTGGTTAATGAAGTTTGATAACAGTAAACAGAAGAACCTTGCAAGTTAAGCTGGATACACACTATACAACTTTTGTTGTTCGATTTCCTTTAGATTAACCTTCAACCATGTAGTACAAGGGCCTGCCTGATTGCATACAAATTGAAAGTGTTTAGGTTTGACCTCATATTATATTATTTTGGTAAATCTAATTGAAAAAAAAAATTGTATAGTGTGTATCCAGCTTTATTAGAGTTATGAAACTATATGTACCAGCATGCCTGTTGATCTTTGGGAATAGAGGAGACAGATCTGCAGCAAAGCTGCAGAACCTGTGAGAATTATGGCATACATTTACATGATGGTAAATGCAGCGCATACCCCTGCAGAAGCAGCTGGATATGATGGGTTCTCTGTTCTGTCATGACTCTTAAGACTTGTACACACGGTACGATTGTTGGACAACTGAGCGTCTTATTTTTGTCAAAAGGGCACGTGCCAGGATCTTGTCTTGCATACTAACTTTGCACAAATTGTCGTGCCACAAACACGAATGTAGTGACGTACTACGAGGAATTTATTTCAGCTCTTGAGCGCCACCCTTTGGGCCCCTTCTGCTAATTTCGTGTTCAGTGAGCATTGATTCCGAGCATGCGTGTTTGTACTTTCGACTTGTGTGACAGATATTTGTACTGACCATCCGAAAATCTGACGTGGAGCTGTCCTTTGACGAAAATTTACTAGCCTGTCATCCCAAATTTGTTGGCTGAAAATTGGAAAACAATTGTACTAACGGTAAGAACTTCGGACAACAGCCAGTCAAACGACAATCCCCTTCCGATTTTCGTACCGTGTGTACGAGGCTTAAGCCCCCGTTCACATCAGTGTGATTTGACATGCAATTTGACAGGTCAAATTGCATGTCAAATCAGAGCCTATTGCCAGCAATAGGAGTGTCCCAACCCGTGTAATGCCGACTTTTGTGGCACTGAACCGATTTCCAAAAGGAGTTCTTGCACTACTTTTGGTGGCTTTGGGGGCAATTTCAATAGACATCTGTGCATGAACATATGCCTTTCAAGTCGCCCCTGAAGTCAAACTGAAATGCGGCTTTGAAATCACATGATTTCAAAGCCTTGTTCAGTGTGAAAGAGGGCTGGTCAGTCCCCACTCACACATATGGTGGTAACTTGGAGGCTGCTCTCACCTGTGTAAGGCTTGACATACATTATACATTTTTCTTATTCAATTTCCTTTTTGATTTACTCACAACTATATAGTGTAAGGGCCTACCTGATTGCATACAAATTGAAAGTGTTTAGGTTTGATCTCATATTATATAGTTTTAGTAAATCTAAAGGAAAAATGTACAAGATAATTGTATAATGTATGGCCAGCCTAACTTAAAGTGTTTGTAACCCTAAAAAAAAAAAAAAAAAAAAAAGGTTTCTGTTCCTTTAACCGCTTCAGCCCCAGACCATTTAGCTGGTTAAAGACCAGAGCACTTTTTGCAATTCGGCACTGTGTCACTTTAATTGACAATTGCGCAGTCGTGCGACGTGGCTCCAAACAAAATTAACGTCCTTTTTTTCCCACAATTAGAGCTTTCTTTTGGTGGTATTTGATCACCCCTGCCGTTTTTATTTTTTGTGCTATAAACAAAAAATAGCGACAACTTTGAAAAAAACGCATTATTCTTTACTTTTTGCTATAATAAATATCCTCGAAAAATAAAATATATAAAAAAAAATTTTTTTTCCTCAGTTTAGGCCAATATGTATTCTTCTACATATTTTTGGTAAAAAAAAAAAAAAAACGCAATAAGCGTACATTGATTTGTTTGCGCAAAAGTTGCGCAAAAGTTATAGCGTCTACAAAATACAGGATAGTTTTATGGCATTTTTATTAATAATTTTTTTTTTTACTAGTAATGGTGGCGATCAGCGATTTTTATCATGACTGCGACATTATGGCGGACACATCGGCAAATTTTGACACCTTTTTGGGACCATTGGCGTTAATACAGTGATCAGTCCGATTAAAAATGCACTGATTACTGTAAAAATGTCATTGGCAGTGAAGTGGTTAAAACTAGGGGCAGTGAAGGGGTTAATGTGTGTCCTAGTTTGTGTTCTAACTGAAGGAGGATGGGGACTGTGCAGGGAAACTAACAGATCACTGTTCATACTCTGTATGAACAGACGATCTGTCAGTTCTCTGCTCAGAGAACTGGAAACTGTGTGTTTATACACACAGCTCCTGGTTCTCCGTGTGCCCGAGCGATCGCAGGAGCCTGGCAGTGATCAAGACCGCCGAGCACTCGCATCGGCTTAGGGAGCGTGTGCGTGCCCCCTAGGGGCCGTCTATGTTACCGACGTAACATAATGGCGATTCGCGCAGCCGAGCCATGTTGCCGCAGTACAATTGCGGTGGCTGGTCGGCAAGCGTTAATGCATGAACAACAGCAAAGTGCTTGCGGTGTCATTTGGTCCCCTGTATCACCTGAAATACCCGGCTGATCCTTCCTGCGGCTGTCCTACCTGATGTAAACTGACCACAGTTTATCATGGCTGCTGAGCCCTGACACCATGATCAGTTTGAGTGATTCCGTCATCCGCAGCTCTCCTCTGTCCTCTTTTTCCCCTCCCTCCCTGCCTGTCAGTTCCATCTGCTCCCCGGCCCTCCCCTCCTGCTGGTAAAATAACTCAGTGTTCTTTCTACCATCCCCTCTGTTATAGTAACTGATGTGCCCAGTGTATTTGGTTTTTTAAAAATAAGTTGCTATACCTTTTTCATAGTGCTGCTCGCCTCTCATGTAACCGGCCATCTCTCTCCTCTCCTCCCGACTGACGTCAGCAGGGGATTCTCAGCCCCTCCTGCTTTGTTGTCAGATCGAGAGAGGAGAGAGGCAGCCGGTCACGTGAGCGCTGAGTGGCGCTAAAAAATAAGGTATATAGTGGCGAATTAAAAAAAAAAAAAAAACACATACACTGGGCACATCAGTTACTATAACATAGTGGATGGTAGAAAGAACACAGAGTGGCTTAACAACCACTTGAAACCTTAATATGCTACCACTCTATAATAGTACACAGAAATAGACCACAAGCACTGTTGGTAGATTAAATTGATGTTGAAAGGCAATGCAGTTAAACAATGCATAAATCATTACCAAGCTAAATTAACAGATTCAAAGATGCTGTACTAGGTAAAGCGAACACTAACCCACAAGATGGTGATTAACTAAACTATAGCAATGTTAAACCAAGTCACCCCCTCCTGGTACACAGGGGTCCAGTCCAGGTCACTTGTGGGTCTGCGGTCCTCTGAAGTCAGGTCCCGAAGGCTTAGTCTCTCAGCAGGTCTGGTCCTTAGCAACTTGCAAGTTGAAGGGAAGGACCTTCAAGGTGATATTCTCTGAAATATTGCCTGTGCCATGCAAAACACAGGAAAGGCAGGGGGTGATTAGAGAATGCATGGCTAAAGACCTGGTGTAGAGAGGAGGGATTTGGGTTTGTAGAGCACTGGACTGACTTTTCATTGGGGTGCAACCTATATGCTAAAGACGGTTTGCACTTGAATGGAAGGGGTTCTGCTGTGCTGGGGGAGAGGTTTATGGGAAGGCTGGAGGAGTATTTAAACTAGGATTGAGGGGGGAGGGTGAACTAGAATTACATTGGGGATAGATGGTGGAGGGTTATGGCAGGTGACAAGAAAGTTCTCATGTTGCAAACAGCCATTGGAAACTATAGTGCCATTTGTACTACTAAAAATGATATGAAAAACACCAGAGCAAAATATAATAATGCATTAAAGTGTTTGTTCACCAATGCCAGAGGTCTGCCAAGCAAAACAGGTGAGTTGGAAGCTCTGGTGCATGAGGAGAGCTATGATGTAATCGGTATTGCTGAAACTTGGCTTCAATCCTCACATGACTGGGCTATTAATATTCCTGGCTATGCACTCTTTCTGAGAGACAGGGTAAAAAGGAAAGGTGGCGGGGTGTGTCTCTATGTGAGAAGTGATCTCAAAGCAAGTGTGAAAGACGACCTGGTTGATGGAGAATGTGATGAGTCTGAAGCATTATGCGTGGAACTGCATATAGATGTGTGTAGTTCAAAGTTAATCATTGGAGTTTGTTATAGATCACCCAGTGTTAACGAGGAGGTGGAGACTCAGCTCCTTGCACAGATGGAAAAGGCTGCAAGGTCTGGGACAGTGATAATAATGGGGGATTAACTACCCAGAAATTGACTGGAGTAATGGCACTGCTGGGACAGTTATAGGGCAAACATTTATGAACCTATTACAGGACAATTTTATGGTACAGTTTATTGAGGCCCCAACTAGAAATGAAGCTCTGTTGAATCTGGCAATCTCAAACCATGCAGAGCTTATTATTAATGTTCAGATAAAGGAACACCTGGGTAGCAGTGGTCATAACATGATCTCATTTGATGTTAGCTGTAAACAAGAAATACATACGGGAAAGATAAAAACACTTAACCTCAAAAGAGCAAATTTTATAAGGATGAGGGCTGCTTTCCAGGATTTAGACTGGAAGGGAATATTGGCATCGATAAACACAGAACAGAAATGGGTATTCTTCAAAAAGACTGTTTGGGACCTCACTGCAAAGTATATTCCAATGGGCAATAAGCATAGGCGTGTGCACAGGGTTGCCAGGTGTGCCTGGGCACACCCTAATCGCCCTTTGTGGTGCAGATTCCTGGGGTTTAGACCCCTGATAATTCACTAAAGCCTTCTAATGGGGCTCCTAAAAAGAATTGTAAAAAAATAAAAATAATAAAATTGTAAAAAATAGTAAAAAATAAAAAGTGCTGACATCGTCCACTGCCTTACTGACACCAACCTCTGCCTTACTGACACTGTCCACTGCTCTACTGACACCGTCAGTATATATATACACATGTGCATACATGCATATGTGTTTGAGCTTTGAGGCGCACACCCTAATGCAATAGGCTGTGCACACCTATGGCAATAAGCTTAAAAGGCTAAAAATAAAAAAACTTATGTGGGTCACGGTCAAAGTTAAAAAAGCTATAAACAATAAGAAAAGAGCTTTTAAAAAATATAAAAATTAAGGAACACTAGTATCGTTTAAATGTTACAAAGAATTTAACAGAGTATGTAAAAAGGAAATCAAGGATACAAAAATTCAAGATGAACGACAGATTGCAAAAGATAGTAGGACAAACCACCAAAAAATCTTCAAATATATTAATAGTAAAAAGGTCAGGTCTGAGCATGAAGGCCCTTTACAAAATAATCTAGAGTGGGTGACTGAGGATAAAGAGAAAGCTAATTTATTAAATACTTTCTTCAGCTCTCTGTATACAAAAGAGCATGGGGGAGCTCATATCCATAATGGGGGTGGTATTGACACAGCCCTGAATGATCCACAATGGCTCAAAAGTGATATGGTCCAGAAATATTTAGATAGAATAAAGGTGGATAAAGCACCTGGACCTAATGGCTTCCACCCACGGATCCTAAAAGAATTGTGCTCTGTAATTTCAAAGCCATTGTATCTAATTTTTAGGGACTCATTAATGACGGGAATAGTACCACTGGATTGGCGCAGGGGAATGTGGTGCCTATATTTAAAAAGGGATTAGGGATGAGCCAAACACCCCCCTGTTCGGTTCGCACCAGAGCATGCGAACAGGCAAAAAATTTGTTCAAACACGCAAACACCGTTAAAGTCTATGGGACTCGAACATGAATAATCAAAAGTGCTAATTTTAAAGCCTTATATGCATGGGAGGTGATTTACTAAAGACCTGCGCCTGTGGTGCAGTGGAGAAATTGGAGCAATTGCACAAAAAACGGGGCTCAAGACATTTATCAAAAATGATGGTGCACTTATATGCACCAAACCATATTTACATAGGAAGCGCTAATAAGCACTTGCGCAATCCTTTGCGCCTACCATTAGCAAGTGCAGCCAATGTAATTTTCTACATTTTTGTCTGAATACTGTGAATAACTTTACTACAGTTTACCATCTTCTGTTACCAGGCTAAAAAGTATGTATATAATATTGTTTAAATGCACAAATTCTGTCCAGAACATGTAGATCTGTCTTACAACTAATCAAGCCTTTTTACACCCTTCTTTCAACTTACTCAACTGCACATGCACATTGTTTTTTTTATAATTGTATTTTTATTAGATTTTTTAACAATATACAATGAACAAGTACAGCAGTAATGTTGTACAATAAAAAAATATAAAATATAAAGTTTTGATAGTATCTTTATAGCAAAAAACAAAATAAGTACATAAGAACAGAGTTCAGAATTACAGAGCACAAACCGCTCTGTACTTTTGTCCAGGATACAGAAAAATATTATTCCTAAAATAAAAGTGCAGGATCAGAAGTGTAAAATTAGTTACATAAGAGAGAGGAACATAGATTCTATGGAGGACATGTGGTATGTGGTTATAAGTTCTAAGTAAAACATATGAAAATGGGGCAGGTGGGGGGGGGGTGGGATATCATAACTTAAAGAACGGTGTTTAGCATAGGAGTCCCAAATTCCGACTCATCCCAGGGTTTCCACAATTTTTCAAATTGGGGGATAGTATCATGTACTGAGGCCGTTAGATATTCCATCCTTCGGATATCAGTTACTAATTGTAAAAATTTGGGCCAAGGGGGAGGAGCATCGGACAGCCAACACAGGGGGATAAGTCGTTTGGCAGCTAATAGTATATAAGAAAGAAGCCGGTTAGCTCTTTTGGTTAAGTCAGGGAAAGGAAGGCCCAACAAATAGTGTAATGGGTCCAATGGGAGAGATTTATCCAGCACTTTCTGTATCAGGAGCCCCACCTCCCCCCAGAAAGGTTGTATCTTTGAACACTGCCAAAATATATGGAATAAAGAACCCGTGTCAATCCCACAACGCCAACAGCGCGGCGGGACTGAGGGGTCGTATTTATGAATAACATCAGGGGTTCTATACCAGAACATAAGAATTTTCATAGAAGTCTCCCGTTGGGCCACACACTTAGAAGATTTGGAGACAGAAGACCAAATCTTGTCCCATAGCTGAATTGATATAGCTCTGCCCAACAAATGGGACCACTTTCCCATATAATGATGTGTGGTCTCAGTCAGAGGTGTCGACTCATGAAGGATACGATGGATGGAGGATATTAGGTGTAACTGGTGGGGTCCCTGAGCACATATGTATTCGAAATTAGTTGGACTTTCGAGTGATAATGATGAAGATTTGGAGTGGAAAAAGTGTCTGACCTGCAGGTAGAAGTAAAAAAGTTGGTTGGGGATATTAAATTTCTCACGTAAGGTGTCAAAGGAATGTAGCTTTCGCGTAACCGGGTTTACTAAATTTCGAAGTTGAAAAAGGGAGGCGTTAAGCCATGGGAAGATCCTGCTCAAGGACAAACTGTCTGGTATGAGTGGGTTTAACAGTACATTGATGAGCGGGGAGCAGGGTGAGATGAGTTGGTATTTTTTGAAACATTTACGCCAAATAGTTATAGTAAAATTCATTGGGCCAGTGCACTGGTGTCTAAAAGTGGGATCTATAGGAAAGGAATCATCCCAAACCAAGGTACATGGGTGAACCGGGTATATCACACCCTTCTCAATAGCGGACCATTGATTTGGAGCAAAGAGGGATGTCCAAGAAATAATAGGCCTTAAATGTGAGGCATAATAATATTTGAAAATGTCCGGGGCACCCATTCCACCCCTGGACCTCGGAGCAAACACCACTGAACTGGCTATACGGTGGGCCCTTTCGCCCCATATGAACTTTAGAAAGTTACGTTGAAGTGTCTTTAATTGGGATGAGGGTAAAGCAATTGGTAAAGTTTCAAAATAGTATAACAGTCTAGGTAAAATAGACATTTTTAAAACATTTATCCTGCCCAATAAGGATAATGGGTATTTAGTCCAAGACCTCAAGGATTTATTAATTTCCAGAACTAAGGGAGGAAAATTAGCAGAGTATAGAGAAGAGTAGGATGGGGTGAGAAGGATACCTAAATATTTGAGAGAGGTTTTACACATTTATAGGATAGGACTCTTTGAGTTGTGATAGTATGGGTAATGGGATATGTATGGGCAGAGCTTCAGTTTTAGACGTATTAATTTTATAGCCCGAGATGGCCCCAAAGGAAGACAACAATTTGTGTAGAGAGGGGAGGGAAATCATTGGATTAGTGATCGTGAGCAAGATGTCATCTGCGAAGAGTGATAGTTTATATTCCCCTTGTCGCATTACCACCCCCTGAATATCCGGATGGGTGCGAATGGACTCGGCCAGGGGTTCTAGGCAGAGAATAAAAAGCAATGGCGACAAAGGACAGCCCTGTCGAGTACCGTTAGTCATAGGGAAGCTTGGCGACATGAAGGATGACATCTGTACTTGAGCTGTGATTGTTGAATATATAGCCTTCAAAGCCTTCAGATAAGGACCCCCAAAGCCATACATCTCTAAAACATTGAACATATAGGGCCAGCTTAACCTATCAAAGGCCTTTTGTGCATCTAAACTCAAGATCAATGCTTGTCTGGAGGTTCTATCTAGAAGGTCTATTAAGTTTATTGTACGACGGGTGTTGTCCCCCGCATGCCTGCCAGGCACAAAACCCACCTGGTCCCTATGGATCAATTTGGGGATAATCCTAGATAACCTGGATGCAAGAATTTTTGTAAAAATCTTATAATCTGAATTTAGAAGAGCTATCGGCCTATAATTATCTGGGATAGAGGGATCCTTACCTGGCTTTGGAATGACAGAGATAAATGAATGAGAGAATTGTGAGATAGGGGATATACCTTTGAGCAGGGATTCATAGAGGGTTAGCATATGTGGAGATAGAATATCAAAAAAAGATTTGTAATAAAAGTAGGGTAAACCATCAGGGCCGGGCGATTTATGTAGTGGGAGTTTCTTAACTATGGACAGAAGTTCTTCAGTCGTTATATCTGTATTCAAACTGTCCAAGTCTGCAGAAGTTAGCTTCGGGAGTTTTATCTTAGAAAAAAATTTTTTTAATTTTTCTTGAGTAAAGTTAAAACCATGCTCAGGAGTGAGGCAGTTGTATAATTTATGGTAGAAATTGCCAAAGACACTAGACATTCCACGGGGGCAGTAAACTCTAGATCCATCTGTCTGCTGAAGGAAATCAGGGAATGAGTTGAAAGGGCGTGGATGGAGTTTGTTAACTAGCATTCTATGCGGTTTATTTGAGTACTCGTAAAACTTCTGTTTTGTCCATAGCAAAGATCTGACTGCCCTACCCAGATGAAGTGATTTGATTTGCTCCCTAAGAGAGGTTACCCTTCGTAATTTTGATACTGTAGGGACTCTCAACAATCTCCGCTCTGCAGCAACCAGAGCAGCGGTAAGAGACTGTAAAAGACTATTTCTATCTTTCTTTATCCTGGAGCTTTCGGATATGCAGGCACCGCGAAAGACAGTTTTATGTGCTTCCCAAAGTGTGGAGAAGTCTGAAACTGATCCTATGTTGTGTTGAAAAAATTCTTCTAAATTTTTTGCCAGTATATTACGTGAAACTTCAGATTGTAGTAGATGGTCATTTAGACGCCAATGACATGACTTAGGGTGGGCCTGAAAAAGCGCAAGATGTAACATGATGGGAGCATGGTCTGACCATGTAATAGGTGATATATCAACCTCAGTCACATAAGATATGAGTGGGGCCGATATAAAAAAATGGTCAAGGCGTGAATACATTTTGTGGGCTGAGGAATAGAAGGTGAACTGTTTAGAGGAGCGATGTCGGATCCTCCATGAGTCGAATAACCTATGAGATCTAATGCATTTGCGAAAAGAGTTAGCTTGGGATGGGAAGGCACGGTATTAAAAAGGGTTTGTCTGTCTCTATTGGGGGACATAACCAGATTGAAATCACCTCCTATAATCATGAAAGGTTGCGATGGGTAGTGAGGAGAATCAAATAATGTGTTAAGGAATTCAATCTGGCCAGTATTAGGAGCGTATACATTAATGAGAGAAAACGATGTAGTTGCATAATCACAATCTAGGATGAGATATCTACCGAGAGGGTCAGCATAAGATCTTTTTACCTTAATGGGACATGCCTTCCTAATCAAAATCGCCACTCCCGCCCTGCCCGAGTGATCCGAGGCAAGGAAGGAAGTGGGGAAAAACCTTGAGGCAAATTTAAGCGTACCAGTAGACTTAAAATGGGTCTCTTTAACCATTACCACATCTGCGTCAGAGGCCCTGAAATCCTTCAGGGCCATCCAGCGCTTACGAACAGAACCTAGACCTTTGACATTATACGATATAATTTTCAAAGCCATATATATAGACCCAATAGATTCGCTTTTGTAAGGTTGCAGACACCAAGGGATAAAGAAACACACTCACATGTCAGCAGACATAACCTATAATAAAACTGCATTTGGTTAGAAAAGTAAGAACGAAACATTTGTATCCTTAGCACCAGAGTGATATCCTTGAACATGAAAAAAACAAGAAAAAAAAAAAAACAAGAACCAACTTGAAAAACAGTAAAAACAAAAACAAAAGTTCTCTCAGGCCTGAGAGGCAATTGCGTCTCAGGAGGCCTTGAACAGATGTCAAGGCCAGGTAGGGGCGTATACGGACTTCCATCAGGAGATTCCAGGTAGAGAACTAGGAAGTACCCGCCGCTCACCCTATGAGTTCGTTAGCGTAAAAATAGATTCTGCCATTACTAAAGTGATTAGCAAATCAGCGAGGTGTATTAAACGGTATGTCAACTGAGTCACTCATGACCGGGGAGAAAAATGAGTATTAGCTATAAGACTACGTAAATTAAAAAAAAACAAAACCAAAAGGAGCAGGGTGAGTGCCAAAAGAATCATAACAGATCAGAGTATTAATTTCTACCACTCTAAAAACATGTAAAATGTTCCGAGTAGTGCAGTATGGATCCATGGAAAACAAGTGTTGTGCTTTCAAGGAGGTTGCTTGGAGTTACGAAGATGCTGAGGTGTAGATAAGCATTTCCTGGACCTGTCTCTCACTGGGGTCCAGATGCGGCTGGGTGTATTGGGAGGAGGACGAGCCTGATTATTTGGGGGGATTAAGTCCTCTTCCGGGAGCGGTGGCAGGCCCAGACTTTTCAAAAATGCCTCACCTTCCAATAACTCACGTAGAGTATGCTGTACTCCATCTTTAGATACGGTGAGGCGGAATGGAAAGCCCCAATAATATGGGATCTTGTGATGTTGTAGGTGGAGTGTGATTGGGCGTAGGCTCCTACGTTTGGCAAGGGTAATGGGAGACAGATCGCTGAAAATTTGAAGTTTTGCCCCCTTGTATGTAAGTTGGGGTTTGTGGGTGGCAATAATGAGTGTTTCTTTGCTTTCGAAATAATGAAATTTCACTATGACATCTCTGGGTCTGGCTCCCGCCGGAGGTCTGGGGGCCAGGGACCGATGTGCCCTATCAAGGCGCCAGTCAATATCCACCACTGTAGGGGCCAGAGTATTAAAGAGACCCAGAAGGTAGGTACGTAGATCTGAGTCTCCCACCGTCTCCGGGATACCACGAAAGCGTAAGTTTTGTCTCCTTTCTCTATTTTCCAAATCTTCCTGCTGTAACTGCAATTGAGAAACTGATAGACGCAAATTGTGGTTTTCTTCTTCAATCGCTTGCACATAATTTATCATCTCATCAAATTTATTTTCGAGTGTATCAGTGCATTCACCGATTTGATCGATCTCTCCTCTTAGTTCCGTAGCTAACTTATTTACCTCTAACGAGACATTATTTGTAATTTGTTGTAACAGGAGCTGTAACTTGGCATCAAGCTTGGCGTCTAGTATGTCTGGGGTAAGAATCTCACGTGGGGTAGAAGAGTCGAAATTTGGACCTTGAGCAACAGTAGATAAGTTTACAGTGTTTTCTGCTCCCATGGGTATGTCCTTCCCCACAGAGGGGTCTGAGGGGGTATTTGAGGTCATAAGTTGTGTTTTGGTGACATAGCGTTCCATATTTGGACCTTCACGTGACCCGAATAGGGGTTTATATGTTCGCTGTTGTTGGCCAACTTTGCCCATGTAATAAAGAGGAATTGTGGCAGGAAATCTAGCTTACCTCTGAATCTATAGGTGCTTAATATGGCGTAGCAGAGGTCTCAGTGAGCAAACGGGTCTCCAAGCTCATTTAATGCACATAGTTCATTCTCAGCGGAACTGCCATCATTCGTTCGTTAATTACATCTGCTTGAGACACTGTAGGGTGGAGTGTTTGAGGTACTGTGGTGTAAGATGTGCTCAGATCACCATTTAAATGCAGGGGTATATTGCGAGCAGAGCAAGACAGGTAAGGTGTGTATAGAATCTCGTCCCCACACAGGCCTATTAAGATATTATAAGTATCCAGATTTAGATTAACAACAAAGCTGTGTGTGTAAAGGATCTTGCTGTAGGATGAGTGCAGAGGGAGAGATTTAATGAATCAGTGGAGCAGAGAGGCTGGAGGGGTACTTGGAGTACCAAGATGGCCGCCGTCCTCCAGAGGTAGGCCGAAGCCGGGGACTTTCCTAACGGCTGTAACCGGCCGGGTGAGCGCCGCTGTTATTAGAGGATGTGGAGTGAGTAAGGGGGGGAAGTGCTACTCACTGCGGCCCAAAGAGATGCAGATCCACTGTGCGCCAGCTCCGATATGCAGATGGAGCAGATCGGATGTTTCTGGAGGCTTCTGATAGTCTGCAGGCCGCGGGATGGGACTAGGCCTCCGTGGAGCCGGACAGAAGGGCCGGGATCGCTGGCGCTTTCTCTCTTTATTATCCCGGGGGGACGGAGGGTTGTCTGACCGGGACGATCAGTCACACAGTGCCTGGTTCACAGTGGGAGGCTTGCCAGAGGCAGCGATCGGGTCGTAGGCCCCAAGATGGCAGCGGGCCTCTCCGGCGCGGAGCAGTCTGCAGGCCCGGGAGAGAGAAGCAATCCGGGAAATAGTTCTCCAGCCGTGCAGCAGAATAGCCCAGGATGCCGCCCAGGTGTAAGACTAGGCTCCCAGGGAGGATTGGACCCTGGATGGTGCTGGATTGACCAGGCCTTGGAGGAGCTCAGCCGAGACACGTCCTCTCCTGTGTACGTCCAGACACGCCACGCACATGCACATTGTTAAAGCACACCATTTCATCCTCGCCTGACAGGGCGCACACACTTTAGCTTGTTAAATATGTGTGTTGCACACAGGCGCATCTGCGTTCTCCAGCGTGCACAACTGCTTATACATTGGGCACTTGCTCATTGTAGTTCTAATCATGTTAATGAGCTTTTCCTTATCACATGGAGAATATTGCCTCCATTTTTATTCCATTCATTCACTTCTTTTTGAAACAACTCAATATTCATTCTAGAGATCTTCCTCCTATCAACAACTGTAAGGATGTTCCCTGGACTTGTAATTGTGCATTTTATGGTGATCGTCTATAATCATTGGTGGAGCCAAAACTTCCATGAAAACATCTTTTCAATACATGTCTGTGTATTGTGCATTCTGGACAATTCATTTCCCCATACACAGTGCAATCTGATTGGATAACGTATAAATCTACTCATCTGTCTGAGCAATTCTTTCCCCATACACTGTGCAATCTGATTGGATGACGTTTAAATACACTCATTTGTCTGAGCAATTCATTTCCCCATACACGAAGGCTAATTTACGAACAGTTTGCGCCATGAGTTGAGGTACATGCTGAGGCGCAACGTACGTTTTGGTATTTATGAAATGTTTGTGCCGGTAAGGCTCGATTCACATCTATGCATGTTGCTTTTAAGAGTTTCTGCAGTGCTTTTTGCGGTGCTTGCCGCGTTTTTGAACATGCGTTTTTGTGGGGTTTTTTTACAGTTTTTTTTATACTGTATACAGTGTAAAAAAAAGAAAGAAAAAAAACGCAAAACTCGGCAAAAAACGCTGTACTTGCGTTTGGATGCGGGTCCATTGAATTCCAGAGCCTCTCCCATCCTCTGGAACTCGCTACCTCCATCTATCCGGCTATCCCCTACTCTTGCTACCTTCAGGCGATCCCTGAAAACTCATCTCTTCAGGAAAGCCTATCACGTCTCCAACTAATCTCCTACCACTTCCACCAGCTCATTCCCCACAGTTACGACCTTTTGTACCACCTGCCCCACCCTATTAGATTGTAAGCTCTTCTGAGCAGGGCCCTCTTAATCCTATTGTATTGTATTGTATTATAACTGTATTGTCTCCCTTTTATATTGTAAAGCGCTGCGTAAACTGTTGGTGCTATATAAATCCTGAATAATAATAATAATAATATTACATGCAAAATGCTGCTTTTTGCATGAAAAAAAGTCCTCGACCCTTTCCAAAAACGCAGAGGCACAAAAATGCATTGATGTGAACATGTTCCATAGGAACCCATGTTAAAAAATTCCCATGCATTTCTGCAAAATGCAAAATGCATCAAAAAACGCATTAGTGTGAATAGAGCCTAACACAGCACTATTCCCCATTTACTACAGTAATCTCGGCACATGGGAGGAGGCGATCAGTGCGCCACTATGGACATCTTCAACTAAAAATTAAAAGAAGATGGAAGTGCCAATATTATGAGGGTGATGTGGGGTGACGTGAAGAAGTATAGTAATAACTGCCCAAGTAACAAATATGCCCAAAATAGAATGAGAAAGTAACTTTTTCTGAATAAGTTTGCTGTGCCTGCAAGTACGTTTAGAACTGTGTGGGGTCAATTTAAGCACTGCGCATGCGCAAGCGGCATTTGCGCTAGTTTAAATGCGTTGGTTCACTGCGCAGTCAAAATCTTAGTAAATGTCAAGCAACGTAAATGCATTTGCGTGGGTTGAACAGGCGCACCTCTAAACTTGACATTTTTTTTTTTTTTTTACGCTGGTTCACTTTTATGTGTTTTTTTGTCGGATATTTGCACACAGGTCATGTTAGCGTGTTATGTTGCCAACATGTGACATGTACCTTGTTAAAATTATGTAAAAAGACTCTCGCTCCTCTAGCTCCTCCTAAAAGGGCATTTAACCTTCCCCCTCTAATACATATGATTTCCTTGGGCTAGTTTTTGCTTTTAAAAGGGGAACTCCACACTCCATTCTCCAATCTCCAAAGGCTGTGAGCTGCCTTCACCAATCCAAACCACATCCTTTTTCAGAGCAAACAACAGGGCCAGCTAGGAAAGGGGTGAGAAGAGCAATCGCCCAACTCCCTCCCGAACCATACAAGGCCCCATGCACTCAACATAGGTGGCTGCAATTGGGGAATGTTGGGCTTAGCCCAATACCAACTACAAAGCACCTTGTACCCAATAGTTTATAGGGGGCTTTCTACATTCTGTAAAGCCCCCCTGTCTGCAGCCCCCCACAACCCCAGCCTAGGGTTGTGTGGAAGAGGCCCTTGTCCCCCTCAATATGGGGACAAGGTGGTTGAATTTTGGGGTGCCCGAGCCCCTCCTGCCCCTAAGCACCCATCCCCCTTTCATGGGCTGGCTTGCTGTGTTTTGCTAGGGGTTTGTTAGTGCGTGGGAGGGGCACAATATTTTTAGATTTTGGGGTGGTATTTTTCAGGTGGGGGTTCTCATTTTAAGCCTTTACAGCCCCAAATGGCCTTGTATGTATTGGGGGGAAGGCTATTTTTAGTTTTGTGTTTAAAATCTTGCAGCTGCAATGTCGATTTGGATGTTTTCTCTAAAGCGGTACATCCTTGAAGCAGCATTTTGGATATATGCTACAGATGCACCACTTTACAGGCAGAGTAAGCCCCCCCCCCAAGTTACTAGCTTTAGGGCTAGTTCACTCCATAGAAACGCAGTCCAGATGCATGTGCGTTTTTGATGCGATCCAGTGCATTTATGATACGTTTTTGGTGCATTTTTGATGCAGTCCAGTACTTTTTTCAACCTTCTTTTTTCTTAACCTTAATTAAGGACATGCTAGATGATGTGTTTAATTTTGGACAGGGGGTTGGCTTATTTGGTGCTAGCTGCATTTGGGTTGGTCTGGGCATGCTCAGAGACTTTAGTTTTTTTTTTTTTGTGTGAACAGCACTTGGATGTTTCTGGGCATGCTCAGAGAGTGTGTTTGTTGGGTTAGTAATTTTAGGACATCCTTAACAGGTGTACCCACTTTGAAGTTCTCTCTACATTGGGTGAACTTGCATTTTGTGTGTTGCATGGACTGTCCATGTGTTTTCAATTGCCTCATTAGCACACAAACCTATGTTATATAAAGCTTGCAGATAGCATTCTTTACCTTAGGCAAGATTGTGTGTGTGTGTGTGGGGCCAGCAAGAGAGTACATTTGGGTGTCCTTAACACCCAAATGTAACACATGTATTTTCTCTATGTATTTTCTTTATGTCTTTGCAAAACAGATGTGTTTTCGAGACAGTTTTTCTTTTTACTTTGGTTTATTGTATTTTTTGGGTGGGTGGTATTTTCCCTTGAAATATATTTGATGTCAATGAGTGTCGTTTGTAGGTTGTTCACTTTGATTTAATTGTCTGTGCTGCATTATTTTGCAAAAAACGTTCTCAAGATGGTGACTAATGTTTAAACCCTTAATAGATATCCATTTGTGGGCGCACTCCTTTTAACTCATGTTAACCATATTCTAGTGTCTCAAATTAACATGCATGTGTTTTTTGCTTTCCTTGCTCTTTTCCAAGTCCTGTTTTGTTGACTAATAAAATTTGTAGCAAATTTTTATGTTTTGTGTTTTTTGTTACTTTTCATGCAACACATTTTACAGCTGCAGCTTAACTAGGCTGATTGGCATGGCAAATCCCAAATATGTGTGCTTTGTCTAAGTTACTTTCCTGGTGCCTTCATGGTAGCATATGCATGGATTGTGTGTATGCTGCCATGGATAGGCACCAGGAAAGAAATTAGAGAGGTAAGTATTCAATTTTCCATTTTAGTGCAGTGCTTCTCAGCCTCAGTTCTCAAATACCCCTGACAGGACATGTTTATGGAATTTTATCTTGGCTAAACTAGCTGTCCAAAATACCAAGCCATTGACTGATTTAAAGCACTTGTGCAAGATGAAGGAAAACCTGCAAAAATGGCCTGTTTGGGGTACTTGAGGACTGGGTTGAGAAGCACTGATTTAGAGCACTGATCTAAAATTGAGCTCCAGACAATCCTATTCTAATTTAGGGCATTTTAGGGAAACCAAGTGGGTGTTAGAAACCCTGCTTGTCTTTTTTAGGTTGGGCTTTGTGTCCCTTTTCTTAAAATTGGCTTCACTTCCTGTCACATAGCCAAACAGGCAGTGAGAGTAAAACCCTACCAATGCCTTCCCCTGGGGACACACAGGTCAATCTAACTAGTGTCCCCATTAGGCAAATTGCACTCTAGCACTTTGTGTACACCCCAAATTCTTAGGCATTTTGGGGTTTATTAAAGGCAAATCCACTCTGCAATACAATTGTAGTCACTGAAAATCTGAGGGGAAGCACTGGTGATTTTAACATCCAATCATGTAGAAGCAAAGATGCTGTTTTTTTTTTCCTTGCATGGCCTCCTCAGATCTCCACCAACTGCATTTAGTAGTAGTGCAAAACGGAAAATTGAATACTCACCTTTCTGTAATTTTCCTTTCCTGGTGCCTGCCCATGGCAGCATACCCATGGTTGGTTGCTCTGCCCCCTACCAACCCACAGGACCATTTTAACTCTATAAAAAAGACTTGCTCTCCTCAGTCAGTATTCTTGTAACTAGTATTCATCTAACTAGATCTCATAACGCTAAGGATCATTGAAGGGTGTATGCTGCCATGGGTAGGCACCAGGAACGGAAAATTACGGAAAGGTGAGTATTCAATTTTCTGTTTTCCTGGTGCCTCCCATGGCAGCATACCCATGGTAAATAACTCACTTACAGGGAGGGTACTGCAATAAAGAAATTTAATTAAACAAAAAAAGTTACAGTACAGATGACTGCAAAGTCCTTTCCCCAAACTCTCAAGAAGTAAGGACTGCTGGGTCTACACTATAGTGGGACATGAACATGCTGCCAAGGAGGATGCTATTCCACGCGTTGAGTGCGCATTGACTGCATCTGGAACTGGGAGACCACTAGCCCGATATGCTCTTTGGATTAACCTTACAATCCAGCTTGCCAAGGTCATCTTAGATGCTGCCATTCCCTTCCTGGCACCCTTGGAGATGACAAATAGCCGTTGATCTTTCCTGAACTGCTGCGTCAAATTTAGGTAGTGACTTAGGAATCTGGCTATATCCAACTCATGCAGTTTTGAGGAGGCTGGATCCTCCCAGAAAGCTGGAAGAACCCACTCTTGGTTCAGATGGAAGACTGAAGGTACTTTAGGGATGAACTGATGAATAGGTTGCAACACCACCCTGTCCGGGAAGAAGGTAATGTAGGGTTCTAGTGACCCTAATGCTTGGATCTCTGATACCCTGCGACCCGAAGTGATGGCGACTAGAAAGACTGCCTTCAGAGAAATATCCTCCAAGGTGCATTCTTCTGTGGGAGAAAACGGAGGTTTTGAAAGGACACTAAGCACGATAGTCAAATCCCATTTGGGGTATAGCGTCTTTCTAGGAGGTCTCAATCTTAGAACTGCTTTCAAGAAACGCTCTACCAGAGGATCTAGGGCTGAAACCTGGACCTTAAGTGTATTCAGGCCCAAACCTAAGTCCAATCCACTCTGTAAAAAGAGGAGTATGTTCTGGATTCCGGGGTTTAGAGGATCGAAATGGTTAGTCTCTGCCAATTCCGTAAACTTTCTCCAAACTCTATAGTATGTGGAATTCGTGGATGTTTTTCTGGCCTGTAGCAGTGTTTGAATGACATTATGCAAGCATCCTAGCTCACCCAACCTTTTCCGCTCAACTTTCAAACCCTGAAGTCTAGGATCTCCGGGTGCGGGTGACAGAACTTGCCTTGAGACAGAAGATTGTCTATGCGTGGAAGGGGAAACGGTTTGCACAAGGCCATCTTGATTAGCAACGAGAACCACGGTCTCTTGGGCCAGTATGGAACCACTACCAAAATTGTGATCGCTTCTGTTGTTAGACGTTGGAGAAACCTCAGTATCAGTGGAGTTGGGGGGTATGCGTATGCCATCTGAAAGTTTCATGGCTGGGTTAGGGCATCCACCCCTGCTGATTTCGGAGATGGGGATCTCGAAAAGAAAAGCAGTGTCTTCGCATTGAGCGGGGAGGCAAATAGGTCTATTTGGGGAGTGCCCCATTGCTGGCATATCCAAGAGAAGACCCTCGGATTCAGAGACCACTCGTTGTTGTGGCTGAAAGATCTTGAAAGCTGATCGGCTAACTGGTTCTCTGGCCCTGGGATATATGAGGCCCGTAGGTTGACTAAATTCCTCTCGGCCAATGTCAGAATGGGTGTCACTTCATTCAGGAGGGACCTGCTGTGCGTTCCTCCTTGATTCTGAACATAAGCTACTGCCGCTTTGTTGTCCATCTGGAGAAGAATGGATTTTCCCCTGAGGAAGGTGGCCAGAGACAGGATTGCTAACCAAGCCGCCCTTAGCTCCAAGGTGTTTGATACCACCTCTGTCGCATTGAATTGCCATCTGCCCTGTACCAACTGGTCTTGGTATTGTGCCCCCCATCCTAACTGACTTGCGTCTGTCGTCAGAACAGTCCATGGGATGGGGCCAAGGGGACAGTAAAGCAGAAGGTTGGATGGTCTTGTCCACCACCAAAGGCTGGATTTCATTGCAGGTGTAATCAATATCCTCTGATCTAGGTGATCTTTCTTCCACTGTGATAAGAAGCCCACCTGGAAAGTCCTTAGATGCCATCTGGCCCATTTTACCATAGGTATGCATGAAGAGAGGGAACCGAGCAGGCTCAGACAGTCTGATATTGACATGGAATGGCTCGCTAGTGCCCTTTTCACCTTCCCTATCAATGAAGGGATCTTTTCTGCCGGGAGCGAAACTGCTCCTCCTGGGGTGTTGAAGAATGCTCCTAGGTAAATTATCTCCTGTGTGGGCGTAAGTTGACTTTTGGCGTAGTTGATTAGCCAACCAAACTTTATCAGTATGTCTAGGACCAATTGTACGTGTATCACCAAGGTCTGTCTGTGCTGAGATAGAACTATAAAATCGTCCAAATTGTGTAGTACTCGAATCCCCTTCTCTCGAAGAGGAGCCAAGATCACTACTAGCACTTTGGTGAAAGTTCTGGCCGCTGTTGAAATCCCGAAGGGAAGGCATTGGAATTTAAGATGTAAGTCACCTATTCTGAACCGAAGAAAAGGTTGAAACTGAGGGCGGATAGGTATGTGCAGATACGCATCCTGAAGGTCTATGGATGCCATCCAATCTCCTGGCTGAACAGATAGAATGACCGTGTTTAAGGACTCCATCTTGAAATGTTCCTCCCGGATATGCCTGTTTAGTCTCTTCAGGTCTAGCACCGGCCCCCAACCCCCCGATTGTTTGGGGACCAAGAAGACCTGGGAATAAAAGCCTAAGCGCTTCTCCGAGTCTGGAACTGGTACTACTGCCTGCTGGAGAACAAGCATTTTGATGTATTGAAGAAGGGCCTCCTTCTTCTCTCTGGAGGTTGGAATCTTGGTGGGCTGAAAGGAATAGAGGGGAGGCTGCCTTTTGAATCTCCAGAAATGACCTTGACAGACCGTGGACACTGCCCACTGGTCTACACAATCTTCCACCCAAACCTGGGCAAAAGCCTTTAGACGGGCTCCCACCGGACCAGTTTGGGTGGGGAGGGCGTCAAAAGGACTTCTGGCTCTCAATCGTGGATGTAGAGGCTTTTGGTTTTGCCGATCTCAGGAAAGTAGCTTGTGAACCTTTCCAGCCCCTTCTGTACTCCCTTCCTGGACAGTAGGATCTGGAGTCCTTCCCTCTTAACTGGCCCGCTGGGCGATTTGCAAATCTCTTCCTCCTGCTTCTGTCCTGGGGGATTAGCCCACTTTTCCCCCCTGTGACTCTGGTAATTGCCGTATCCATTTTTTCGCCAAACAGGGCTTTGCCATCGTAAGGAATACAACACCATGATTGCTTAGACGTTAGGTCGGCCAACCATGGTTTTAGCCACAACGCTCTTCTGGCCGTGATGGAATACAGCATGGCCCTGGAAGAACATCTTAGGATGTCAATAGCTGCTTCTGCTATGAAATCTGAGGCCAGCTTTAATTTATCCAGTGCCTTAATGATTTCTTCTGAGCCTACCCCTTGTCCGAGGGCCTATTCCATGTTCTCTGACCATACTCTGGTGGCCTTTGAGATCGAAGTCAGAGCTACCACTGGTTTGCATGCTCCTCCAGCCGCCTGGTATGTCTTTTTCAGGTCTGAGTCAATCCTTCGGTCAAGGACGTCTTTAAAGTAGACTGCGTCTTCTAGTGGTAAGGTCGAATTTCTAGCCAACCTCATAACTGAGGCGTCCACAGTTGGTACAGCATCAAAAAGCTGCGCATCTGCTTCTTCCAGTGGATATAACTTAAGAAAACGATTATATGCCATAGGTCTTCTGTCTACCTTCTGCCATTCATCTGCTACCACCTCCTTGATTTCTTCCATCAAGAGAAAGTTTGATAACCTCTTTTTCAGATGTGGGAAATATTTCTTTAAGAGAGTTTTAAGTTTTAGAAGGTGGCTCCGGATTTTCCTCCCACTGGATTGCATCTTTGACCGTGGTTATGAAAGGCTCAACTAGAGCGAAGTCAAACGCTGAGATATTGCCATCCACCCCTTCCGCCTCGTCTTCAGAATTCACCTCTGTGTCCGAATGGGGAGTGGACGCACTTACTGCTGCTTCAGGCGAGGGTGGGTTTTGGTCTTGGTCTTGGGAGAAGGCCAACTCCCTGATTGAATCCTTGATCAGGCTCTTAATTGATTCCAGAGACTGCTGCTTATCTTTCTCTTTATCCCCTGTAGCCTCTAGTAGACACTTCTCGCATACCAATTTTTCCTGCATGCTCTTGTCTTCTACATACCCAACAGGTCTTCTCTCTTGGATACACCGGTCTGTGGGATTCGTGTCTGCTAGGGGTATGTCGGGGTGACCTCTGGCCCCTGCGGGAGGCATGAGCTGAGGATGAATGAGAGTGCCCTGAGCTCCTATGACCTTTTGACCTCCTATCTGAGGAGCTACGGTGGGATGATCTGCGGGATTAGAAAAAAAATATGTTCTAATTTGCCCGGAGTGCTCTTTTTTTTTTTTTTAACTTACCTGATTGTTGCAGCCCTTACCTAGTGGTATGATGAGGATCTTTTTGTTTCAGTATCACATTACTAGCTGCAGCTGGACAAGAAAAAGAAAAAGGATAGATTTCTTCTGCTTTTCTTTTTAACTATATACACATATATATATATATATACATATATATATATATATATATACATATATATATATATATATATATATATATATATATATATATATATATATATATATATATATATATATATATATATATATATATATATACATATATACATATATATACATATATATACATATACACACACATATATATACACATATACATACACACAGATACACATATATACACAATATACATACATAAACATTTTCAAGCCCCTAAATACCTTGGCCAGGCTCCATTGCAAAAAATAGGGAAGACACTAAGGGAGATGTCTTCACCTTGATAGCTGGCTCTGTAATGATTCCCAGGCTCTCAATTTATGCTGAGAGCGCTTTGGCAGTACCCAAGATGGCCGCCGACGGCTTCAGTTCACTACGGCACATGCGCCGTATTGTCACATGACATCATGCCGTGACTCCGCCCCCCCGCCGAGTAAAACAGAGCAGATCGGCGCGCACGAAGCGCCGCACACTGCTACAGGAGGAGGGGGGACATAATCCATTGAGGGACGCTAAAAGGCAGGTAATAGCCTGCTCACATAAGGATATGAAACATGCCATCAGGGAAGAGCATAGAGGAGAGGCTAAGCTCCTGTTAATCTTCCAATATGGCCCAAAAAAAGATCCACAGAAAAAAACGGCCTCCCATACTTATCTGGCGCCTTTAGCAGCCCAAGCGATGGGACTCCATACTGCAGGAGAGCATGAACCTGCAACGGTTACACCATAAAGCGGTGAGGTAAGGCTGATAATGATCCTGCTGGCATGAGGACAAAGTAAAGAATACTGACTGAGGGGAGCAACTCTTTTTTATAGAGTTAAAATGGTCCTGTGGGTTGGTAGGGGGCGGAGCAACCAACCATGGGTATGCTGCCATGGGAGGCACCAGGAAAGTGGATTTACCCCTTTCACTCTGAGTTGTTTTACAGGAGCTAAAAATAGCGCTTGCAAGGCGCCCTGAAACAGTCGCTACTATGTCTCCAGTGTGAAAGCCCTCTGGGCTTTCATATTGGAGTGAAGGGAAGCCGCTCTTTCAGGGCGCTTTGCAGGTGCTATTTTTAGCACCTGCAAAATGCCTCAGTGTGAAAAAATTATTGCAATGATATCCATTGTACTCTGCTAAAAATATATATAATGTTTGAGGGTTCTAATTAATTTTCTAGCAAATAGAAATATACTTGGTCCTTAAGTCCCAGTTCACACTTGTGCGATGCCAGACATCTCCTGTAATTTGCAGCGCACTGCCATTCACATTACATGCAATGTCTGTGCGGTGCGATATCAGCCATACAGATAGTATGGCTGATATTGCACCGCATTCGGTGCAAACACGCACAGGACCCTTTTTTCGCACACATATGCGATCTGATTCATGTCCGAACTGTCAGTTCGCAGTGCGATATGCAAGCTGAACTGGGGGTGTTGTTAACAATGTATTGACACTCCCCAGCGATTCAAATATGGCAGTATGAACTGACGGGTTCGGTCTGGCGAGTCGGTGCGATGCGGGAACCCGCAGTGGATTTGCAGTGTTCTCGCATCACACCAGTGTGAACCGGGTCTAAGTGGCTAGACACATTACATTATGGTCAAAATCTGCATATGGCCCGGTTCACACTGGTGCGATGTGAGAACGCTGCAAATCCACTGCGGATCCATCGCACTGACTCGCATGTCAGTTTGCACTGCCATATGCGAATCGCTGGGGAGTGTCAATACATTGTTAACGACACCCCCAATTCAGCTTGCATATCGCATATTGCACTGCAGTTTGAACATGAATAGGATCGCATATGTGTGAAAATACATGCGATCTGATTCTGGTCCGAACAGAAAAAAGGGTCCTGTACGTTTTTGCACCGAATGCGGTGCGATATCAGCCATACAGCTATCTGTATGGCTGATCTCGCACCGCACAGACATCGCATGTAATGTGAACGGCAGTGCGCTGCGAATTACATGTGATGTCTGGCATCGCACAAGTTTGAACCGGGCCTTAAGGATCAAGCCTATTTCTATTTACAAGTTAAAATCTGTATTTTTTTGCTTGGAAATTAATTAGAACCCTCAAACATTATATATATTTTTAGCAGAGTACAATGGATATCATGTAATGTGAATGGCAGTGCACTGCGAATTACATGTGATGTCTGGCATCGCACAAGTGTGAACCTGGCCTTAATGTATGCCGTGTGTGTATAGATGTATTATAATATAAATATATATATATATATATATATATATATACACACACACACACATGATCACACAGATAATATACATAAGGAGGGGGGACTACCCATAGACACACTAATGATCACACAGGTAATATGCTGGAAATACTCCCCTCGTTGTGAGCAATATCATTTTCACGCTTGTTCAAAAAAAGGGGTTACAACATTACTACCTTTGGTTTCTTTAAGAACTAAAGTTCTGAGGGCCAATTCACACCAGATGCAGTTCCGAGCGTTTTTTTTCTGCACCGGACTAGAAACTGACTGCATGGTGTGAACTAGAGCCATTGGAATACATGGAAAACACTGCATGCATTTTTAGTGCTAGTTCACAACAGACGCAGTTCCGTGCGCTTTTTTCTGCACTAAAAATGCATGCACAGTGTTTTCCATGTATTCCAATGGCTCTAGTTCACACAATGCAGTCAGTTTCTGGTGCAGAAACTGACCGGAACTGACTGTATTGGTGCAGAAAAAACGGAACTGCATGGAACTGCATCTGGTGTAAACTGGCCCTGAGGCTGAATCACACCTATGCAGTTTTAGTGCTTTTTGCAGTTTGCAGATTTGCAGTACAGTCCATTTAAACATTGTTTCCTATGGAACATGTTCTGTAGTGCAAATCTGCAAAATGCAAAAAGCACTAAAAATGCATAGGTGTGAATCCAGCCTCAGTGCAGAAAAAAAAAACGCACGGCACTGCATCTGGTTTTGTGCTGAAACATTCTGAATAGGAGTTACTAATCAGCTACACCACCAGACACAAGCTGCTTTCTCTTTTTGGGTATTAACCCTTTAAACATTGCACAGTGTATGGGGAAAGAATTGCTCAGACAAATGAGTGGATTTTTTAACGTCATCCAATCAGATTGCACAATGTATGGGGAAAAAATTGCTCAGATAGATGAGTATATTTATATGTTATCCAATCACATTGCACAGTGTATGGGGAAATGAATTGTCCAAAATGCATAATACACAGACATGTATTAAGAAGATGTTTTCATGGAAGTTTCAGGTCCACCAATGATTATAGATTATCACCATAAAATGCACACAATTACATTTTGACAATTATGACATTTCACATCCAAGTCCAGGGAATATCCGCACAGTTGTTGATAGGAGGAAGATCTCTAGAATGATTATTGAGTTGTTTTAAAAAGAAATTAATGAATGGAATAAAACTGGAAGCAATATTCTTCATGTGATAAGGAAAAGCTTGTTAACATGATCAGCATTACAATGAGCAAGTGCCCGATGTCTGTTCTGTATTTAAGAATGTGTATCTAGTGCAAGTCACCAGCTGGTTTCTATTTGTTTAAGTATGCGCCATGTTGCAATAACTATTCCTGCGCACGCAAATGCGCCAACATGTTCGTAAATCAGCCCCATGGTATTGTCATAAAAAGTGTTTGGGGACCTGGGTCCTGCCCCAGGGGACATGTACCAATGCAAAAAGAAGTTTTAAAAATGGCCATTTTTTTGGGAGCAGTGATTTTAATAATGCTTAAAGTGAAACAATAAAAGTGTAATATTCTTTTAAATTTCGTACCTGGGGATGTCTATAGTATGCCTGTAAAGGGGTGCATGTTTCCCATGTTTAGAACAGTCTGACAGCAAAATGACATTTCAAAGGAAAAAAAAGTAATTTAAAACTACTCGCGGCTATTAAAAAATTGTCGGTCCGAAAATACACATAAAAGTTCATTGATAAAAATGGCATGGGATTTCCCCACAGGGGAACCCCGAACCAAAATGTAAAAAAAGAATGGCGTGGGGGTCCCCCTAAATTCCATACCAGGCCCTTCAGGTCCTGGTCGCCTCTGGTCATACAAAATATACTGTAGGTCTTAGCCCTTTGGTCCCTCTCTCTCTGGTAGGTAGACAGGCACAAGAAGCAGATCCCACTCTTTCTTTGGCTCCCCGCACAAGACTCTCTGTGTCAGTCTCTTTGGTGTAGCTATGGCAGGTCCAGCAAAAAGTCTTCTTGGCTCTGCTTCCCTCAGCAAAGATCCGGAAACATCTAGTTCTCTCCTCCTTTTGTGTGTGGGGAATTCTGGGTATTGTAGTTCTCTCCTCCCTTTGTGTGTTGGGAATCCTGGGTATTGTAGTTCAGAGCTCATCTGCCTCCACAGCACTGTGCTTCTGGTGAACTACAACTGTGGATTCGACTTTGCCCTGCGACTTCATGTCCGACTTCCATTCAACTTCAATAAACAGCATCCGACTTTGACCCCAATAATACCAGGCTCTTTGAGTCTGCTATGAATTTTAAGGGGAACCCCGGTGCCAACAAAAAAAAGAAAATAGCACTGTGCTTCTGGTGAACTACATCCCCTAATGTAACAACAGTCACTCACTGCACTGTATCCATAGAAAAGCAGTGTTGCTTTTCTATGGATTCACATAGAGAATAATGTTAACTGCTTATGGTGCAGTGCAGGCAGAGTGTGCAGGAAATTATCAACTAATGTGATTTTTGGCAGGATCAACAAGTATTTTTTCACTTATTAAACAGATATAACAAAACACTTCCTATAATATATTTATCAAATCAAAAGAGCAAATTAGAGAAGTCCATTGTTAATGTTTGCATACAATTTAGAGTACAACTTTAGCCACTTGAGCTTCAGAAGATGTTACCCGCATTTTTTGCTATTTGGCACTGCACTACTTTAACTTGCAATTGCGCGGTCTTGCAAAACTGTATGCCAATTATATTTATATAATTTTATTCACACAAATAAAACTTTATTTTGGTGGTATTTGATCACCACTGGGTATATATAGAGACCAAAATCTGGAAAAAAATGTTTCTTTATAAATTTAGTCCAAAATGTATTTTGTTACAGGTTTTTGGTAAACAAAAACCCATTAAGTGTTTTTTAATACTAGTAATGGCTGTGATCAGCAAATTATAATGGGACTGTGAAAGTGCAGCGGCCAATCTGACACAAACTGACACTGGGTGGAAACTGACTAACTGACATCACAAGTGACACTAATACAGTGATCAGTGCTAATACTATGCACTGTCACTATACTAATGATACTGGCTGCGTAGGTGTTAACATCTAGGGGAAATCAAGGGGTTAACTGTGTGCCTAACAATGTGTAATTTATGTAATGTGTGCTGCTTTTACTAATGATGTGGCTGATGTTTCTTCCTGCTTTGCAGGAAGATCGACTTGTTGACCGACTTATGTTGTATTGAATCACAGCACAGATGGGGCAGTGCCCTTACTTGGAAATGCCGGATCACATACATGTACTGTATAGGATCCGGCACAGAACGGCCGCTCTGTCGCCGTATATGTGCAAGGGGCGGTCTGCAAGAGGTAATGTCATTTGGATAATATTTTTTTTTTCCTTGTCCAATTGTTAAAAAATTGATTTGTTACATTGCTATTGATCACCAGTCTATACAAGCTAAACAGCACAAGGTCCAGGAAATAGATTCTCAATAAAACTGTTTGATGGTCTCTTGCGTCTAGTTACAGGTGATTGCAAAAAACTCAGATTAACCACTTGCTTACTGGGCACTTAAACCCCCCTCCTATCCAGACCAATTTTCAGCTTTCAGCACTGACGCACTTTGAATGACAATTGCGCGGTCATACAACACTGTACCCAAATGAAATTTTTATCATTTTTTCCCCACAAATAGAGCTTTCTTTTGGTGGTATTTGATCACCTCTGCGATTTTTATTTTTTGTTAAAAAAATTTAAAAAGACCGAATTTTAAAAAAAAAAAAATTTTTTTTTTTTATATTTTGTTATAAAATTTTTTAAAAGGGTAATTTTTCTCCTTCATTGATGTACGCTGATGAGGCGGCACCAATGGGCACTGATAGGTGGCAGTGATGGGCACTGATGGGTGGCAGTGATGGGCACTGATTGGTGGCAATAATGGGCACTGATCTTGTACACTGCTAGGTGGCACTGATTGGCATCACTGGTGGGCATTGTTAGGTGGCAATGGTGGGCATTGATAGGTGGCACCTGTAGGCATTGATAGGTGGCACTTATGGGCATTGATACGTAGCACTGGTGGGCACTGTGGGCACTGTGATGTTTTAATGTCTGGGTGCACTGGCAGGGGGTACTGGGGGCATAATTATAAGGCACAATTGAGGCATTATTGCCTCCTCCTCTTCGGGACCGATGTCCCTTGCAGCTGAGCCGGTGATCGGCTTTTTTCTATCCTCGGACTGTCAGCGCGAGGAGAAAAAAAAAACCGATCACAGAGCTTTTGTTTTGATCATGTGATCAGCTGTCATTGGCTGACAGCTGATCACATGGTAAGGGGCCGGGACCGGCCCCTTACACAGATCGGTGATCACCCGAGTCTCAGTGACTCGGTGATCACAGCGCGCTCCACGCGCGCCCTGCAGGGCGCGCGCAGGGCACGTGCACAGGGGAGACCGTCATATGACGGCCTCCCGGGAATGCAGGTCCGCGCTGTAGCCGTCATTCGGCTATAGTGCGGATAGCAAGCGGTTAAAGTGGATGTAAACCTGATTCATGAAATTTGAGCTGGGCACATATATCTGCAGTGTTTTCTTATCTCTCTTCAAAGCACTGTATCCCATAGCTTTCTCCTGCTCCATTCTTCTGTTACCAGCCCGATAACTGCTGACAAGTTTTCCGTCACATATGATAAAATCAGCCAGAGTTTTGTGTTGGGGAGGATGCTATAAATAGATTAACAGAGCCCTGAACTATTTAACAATCAGCTCTGAAAGTCTCTACCAATGAGGAGAGGGGGCGTGTGCCTTTCCTCCAATCAGCTGTCTTGGCTGTGTTCCCAGACTTCACTGCAGTGTTGAACAGGAAGAGAAAATGTCCTAATACGATCTGAACTTTCTAAACAGTATATAAAGCTGAAGACAGCAGATATACATGTAAAACTTATGTAGGGAGAGTTGTTTCATCCCTGTGTATCATCTGCGACTGTTCCCTTCACTGGGTATATATGAGGGTATACATCCACTTTAGGCCCATGTTCACATCGGGCTGTTTTGAAATGTCGCCCACTTTTGCCGCCAACTGCACCATTTGAATCGGTGCGATGCTGCACCGATTCCCAAAAGTAGTTCCCTGCACTACTTTTGGCGATTTCAGGAGCGATTTAAATAGACATCTGTGCATGAACCTGCACAGATGTCTGTAAAATCGCCCCCGAAGTCGGACAGAAATGCCGGTTTGAAATCTGCTGAACTCGCACGATTTCAAACCGGCCCTCAGTGCGAACGTGGGCTAAGGCCCTCTTCGCATCTCTGATATGCAGGTGTGGGTCATTGTTCAACTTAGAGGCATTTTTCAATAGAATCAAGGTAATGCATGTGAAACACATGTGCAAATGTGAAACATACATGGAGCACTGCACTGAACTAGGGGTGGGCTGTCTGTTCGGGTCGAACATGAGTTGTTCGCCCGTTCGCCGAATAGCGAATAATTTGTGGTGTTCGCGGCAAATTCGAAAGCCGCGGAACACCCTTTAAAAGTCTATGGGAGATATCAAAATTGCAAATTTTAAAGGTTAATATGCAAGTTATTGTCATAAAAAGTGTTTGGGAACCTGGGTTCTGCCCCAGGGGACATGTATCAATGCAAAAAAAAAGTTTTAAAAATGCCTGTTTTTTCTGGAGCAGTGATTTTAATAATGCTTAAATAAAAGTGAAATATTCCTTTAAATTTCGTACCTGGGGGTGTCTATAGTATGCCTGTAAAATGGCGCATGTTTCCCATGTTTACAACAGTCCGAGAGCAAAATGACATTTCTAAAGGAAGAAAAAGTCACTTAAAAGTACTAGCGGTAGTGCCGGCAGCTATAATGAATTGTCGGGTCTCTGCAATACTCCTAAAAGTCATTGAAAAAAATGCTAACATTTTTTTAAAAAATGGCGTGGTGGTCCCCCTCAAAATCCATACCAGACCCTTATCCGAGCATGCAACCTGGCAAGCCGCAGGAAAAGAGGGGGGACGAGAGAGCGCCCCCCCTCCTGAACCGTACCAGGCCACATGCCCTCAACATGGGGACAAGGGCCTCATTTCCACAACCCTTGCCCAGTGGTTGTGGGGGTCTGCGGGTGGGGGGCTTATCGGAATCTGGAAGCCCCCTTTAACAAGGGGACCCCCAGATCCCGCCCCCCTGTGTGAAATGGTAATGGGGTACAAATGTACCCCTACCATTTCACAAAAACAGTTTTAAAAATGTTAAAAGAGACGAGATGGTTTTTGACAATTCCCTTATTAATGTCTTCTTCTTTCCCCGCTTCTTCTTCCATCTTCTTCTGGTCTTCATTCGATTCTCTTCCTCCATCTTGTTCTTCCCCCACTTCTTCCTTTTCTTCCTCCGATCCTCTGCTTCTTCCTTCGGTCTTCTCATCCGCATCTTCCTCCGGCGTCTTCTTCCGCGCTTCATTCTCCAGACAATCGGCATCCATGGGAGGTTCCCGCTGTGTGACGCTTCTGTTCATCTAAAAGTTCTTATATAACTGAGGGCACCCCTCTGATGCACGGGGACTTCACGGGGACTTCCCTATGGTTTTCCCCGTGGTGTCATAGAGGGGTGGGGTCGCCTGTTACGTAACCGGGTTACGTAACCAGGATCTGGGGGTCCCCTTCTTAAAGGGGGCTTCCAGATTCCGATAAGCCCCGATAAGCCCCTCAACCACCAGGCAAGGGTTGTGGGGGTGAGGCCCTTGTCCCCATCAACATGGGGACATCCTCTCCATGTTGAGGGCATGTGGCCTGGTACGGTTCAGGAGGGGGTGGGCGCTCTCTCGTCCCCCCCTCTTTTCCTGCGGCCTGCCTGGTTGCGTGCTCGGATAAGGGTCTGGTATGGATTTTTAGGGGGACCCCCAGGCCATTTTTTTTTTTAATTTGGCACGGGGTTCCCCTTAAAATCCATACCAGACACTCAGGTCTGGTATGGATTTTTAGGGGGACCCCCACTCCATTTTTTTAAAAATTTTGGCGCGAGGTTCCCCTTAATATCCATACCAGACCCGAAGGGCCTGGTATGGAATTTGGGGGGACCCCCACGTATTTTTTTTTAAATTTTAGTTTGAGGTTCCCCTTAATATTCATACCAGATCCAAAGGGCCTGGTAATGCACTGTGGAGGAACCACAGGCCGTTTTTTTCAATGACTTTTATGAGTATTGCAGAGACCCGAAAATACATTATAGCTGCCGGCGCCCCCACGTATTTTTTTTTTAAATTTTAGTTTGAGGTTCCCCTTAATATTCATACCAGATCCAAAGGGCCTGGTAATGCACTGTGGAGGAACCACAGGCCGTTTTTTTCAATGACTTTTATGAGTATTGCAGAGACCCGAAAATACATTATAGCTGCCGGCGCTATCGGTAGTACTTTTAAATGACTTTTTTTCCCTTAGAAATGTCATTTTGTTCTCGGACTGTTGTAAACTCGGGAAACATGTGCCACTTTACAGGCATACTATAGACACCCCCGAGGTACAAAATGTTAAAGGAATATTTCACTTTTATTGTTTCACTTTAAGCATTATTAAAATCACTGCTCCCAAAAAAATGGCCGTTTTTAAAACTTTTTTTTGCATTGATACATGTCTCCTGGAGCAGGACCCAGGTCCCCAAACACTTTTTATGACAATAACTTGCATATTAACCCTTAAAATTATCACTTTTGATTTTTCATGTTAGTTTCCAATAGACTTTAACGGTGTTTGCGTGTTCAAACAAATTTTTTGCCTGTTCGCAGGTTCTGCTGCTAACCAAACAGGGGGGTGTTTGGCCTATCCTTACACTGGACCCACAATCCACCTAAAAGAATAGATGTGAACAGATCATAAGTTGGGCTGAGCATAGGTTTTGCCAAAACTTAGTTTCAGACTGAACAAGAAAGCAAGCTGACACGCCAGCCAAATCAGCAGCCAGGGCATTCCCCACCCTGCAGCCACATGTAACAATGGGGCAGGAATACTCATGACATCACTGACCTAATATGACTACATATTTGTACCCTCCTGGCAATATACCCCTCATGTTAAGAATATACTGTATAACCTGATGTGGATCAGGAGAGGGGGCACACATGTTTATGTTTAGATAAGGGTCTGGATTTTTGGAGGGACAATTTTTTTTTGCATGGGGTCCCTAATTACCATCCATACTGGACCCTTATCTAGGAGGGTCTGGTGTAAATGAAGGGAATTTGTGGATGTATTTTTTCAAACAGAAGTAGAGTGGCTCAAGCTGTTACTTGTGATTTAAGCTGATTTTTTTGTCTTTCTAAATGCCAGTTTTGCAACAGTTAGTTGTATACATTGTGCAGATGTACCACCTTACAGGTAGGTTAAAGAAGAACTCTAGCTTTTCCTCCCCAAAACAACAGATGCATTGTGCATGTAAATAAATCACAACCCTTGTGTGAGATTGTGTGTAACTTACCTACTTTAGCTGTATACAGCAGGTTTCTGTGTCTGCGATGTTACTGCTTCTCATGGCTGAATTTCAAAGTTATCTGACTTCCTGTTTCCTTCCTTTACCAGTCCTGATACTAAATGTCCCTTTGACCCTCTGTAGTTTCAGGGCGGGCAATGGGAGTCACTTGTAGCAGTTGTGGGATTTAATGTGGGTGGATCCTAGGGTTACTGAGGGTGTTTATGAGCCTTCATGGGTGGTGAAAGGAATGTTTTGGAATTCTGCTCTCACCAATCACCCACCATTTCTCTCTGCAGTGAACAGAGAGCTATACAGTAGAAAGTGGTGTAACCTTACAAACCATCTGTTGGACAATAAATGTGCTATTCTAGCTATTAGGGATGGGCAGAACAACCACTGGTTCGGTTCGCACCAGAACACCTTGAACAGGCAAAAAGTTCTAGAGAACATGCAAACCCTATTAAAGTCTATGGGACATGAACAAAAAAAATTAAAAGTCCTCATTTTAAAGGTTTATATGCATGTTATTGCCATAAAAAGGATGGGGACCCGGGTACTGCCCTAGGGGACATGTATCAATGCAAAAAAAAGGTTTTAAAACACTCGTTTTTTCAGGAGCAGTGATTTTAAAAATGCTTAAAGTGAAACAATAAAATGAAATATTCCTTTAAATATCTTGCCTGGGGGGGTGTCCCCTTAGTCTGCCTGTAAAGTGGCACATCTGAGCAATGTGTAGAACAGTGCCGCAGCAATAATTACATTTCTAAAGGAAAAAATGTAATTTAAACTAGTTTGCGGCTGTAATATATTGCCAGCTCTCGGCAATATAGATGAAAAATCAATGAAAAAAAACTGTGTGGTTTCCCCTCCCCAGTCCATACCAGACCCGGGTCTGCTATGGATTTTAAGGGGAACTCCACGCCAAAATTTAAAAAAAAATTGGCATGGGGTCCCCCCAAAATAAATATCAGACCCTTATTCGGGCATGCAGGCTGGAGGTCAGGATAGGGTGGGGACGAGCGAGTGCCCCCCTCCTGAACCATACCAAGCCACATGCCCCCAACATGGGGCGGTGGGTGCTTTGGGGCAGGGGGGCTTTGCGCCCCCTCACCCCAAAGCACCTTGTCCCCTTGTTGATGGGGACAATGACCTCTTCCTGACAACCCTGGGCTGGGGGCTTATCGGAATCTGGAAGCCCCCTTCAACAAGGGGGCCCCCAGATCCCGGCCCTCCCCCATATGTGAATGGGTATCGGGTACATTGTACCCCTACCCATTCACCAAAAAAAGTCTCAAAGTAAAAACACAACAGACAGTTTTTGACAATTCCTTTATTAAAAAAAAAAAGTGTCCGTGATGTAAATCCATCATCAATCACGCCGCCTGACGAACCTGAAAAATAGAAAAAAATAAAAAAGTTCTGCCTTCATGGGAGGCCTCCCAGCGACTGCTGTCTTTTTTCTTTGACAGCTCTTATATAGGTAAGGGCGGGCCACCCGCTGACGTAACCGGATGACCTGCCCCCCTCTGATGTCACATGATGGCACATAACGTCAGTAGGGGGCAGGGTCACTCAGTGATGTCACCGGGTGGTCCCGCCCTTGCCTATATAACAGCTGTCAAAGCCAATAGACAGCAGCCGCCAGGAGGCCTCCCATGGAGGTGGAGCTTTTTAAATTTTTTCTATTTTTCGGGCCCATCGGGTGGCATGATTGAAGATGGATGGACCTCGCGAGACACGTTTTTATTTATTTTTTACATTTTTTAATAAAGGAATTGTCAAACTGTCTTTTGTAGTTTTTACATTTTGACACTTTTTTGGTGAATGGGTAGGGGTACAACAAACCGCCCACCAGGGTTGTCGGGAAGAGGGCCTTATCCCCATCAACATGGGGACAAGGTGCTTTGGGGGGCACTCCATGTTGAGGGCAAGCCGCCTGGTATGGTTCAAGATAGGGGGGAGCCCACTCATCCTCTCCCTTTCCTGGTCTGCCAGGCTGCATGCTTGGGTCTGGTATGGATTTTGGGGGGACCCCACACTATTTAAAAAAAAAATGGTGTGGAGTTCCCCTTAAAATCCATGCCAGACCCGGGGGGCACATGCGCGGCGTAAAGCAGGAAGGAAGCACAGGCTAGGAGCTCCTGGAAAGGAGGAGGCGGGGCTTTCCCGGGGCTACACAGACATCCTTTTGCAATTATTGTAGCCTGCACCCCCGGCAGAATGATCAGCGCATGCCTGGATCCAGAAATTGCTGTAACAAACCGGCTCAAAGATCCCTAACTAACTACCTGCTTCGAGTGAGGGAGCAGAGCAACATGTCCCAAGATGGCGCTCAGCCGGAGGAGACACAGCTACGCTCTCAGGCTGCAGAGGCATCCCCTACACACTCCATGGGAGACAGGTAGTATACTGTACAACTCACTAAAGCTGATTTACATGAAAGCCTTACTGTCATGTACGACAAGATAGCACAGAAGTTCCAATCTGAGCTGCAGAAATCCACTAACACCCTATCTCTGGAGATAGCCGCATTAGGCACCAGGACTTACTTATTAGAAACAAAACACGATGAGGTCAACCTAGCCTACACTGATCTCAGGAAAGACCACGAGTCCCTTTCTGAAACTGTGATACAGCTCCAAGCCCACCTGGAGGACCTGGACAACAGGAAAAGATGTAAAAACCTCAGGGTGCGAGGGATCCCAGAGACTGTACTTGATCTGCTTCGTGCAGTACAAAAACTGTTCAATTCTCTGCTCCCTGACTCTCCCTTGTCTGCGTTTACCTGCAACAGGATTCACAGAGCCCTGCGGCCTAACCCTCCCCCCTGAAAAACCCCCAAGGCTCTGCCTTAAGGATTTCCTGATTAAGGACGAAATTCTCAGGGCCTCCCGCAATATTCCAAACATACAACTTGAGGGCATCTTTATACAAATATACCCTGACATTTCACCTACCACCCTGGATAAATGCAGGTAAGATGAAAGAGGTCACTTCTGTTCTCCAGTCTGCCAGGATGTGGTATCACTGGGGATTTCCATTCAAGCTACAGGTTCCCCACAATGGCACAACATACATGATTACCGCGGTTTCAGGGGGGAAAGAGCTCTTGGTGAAGTTGTGCCTCCTTAACGCAGCTGTGCTTCCTAGGTTACCCTCCACTCCACGCTCAGCTCCCATCTGGGCCATCCATCTCCAAGATGGGATTCAACATTAACACTTGCTTCTCCCCCTCCCTTGTTGTTTTTTTTTCTCTCTCCCCCTTTCTCTCTCTTTTAAGGTTACGGATGACTGAATGAAGCAGGCATGCTTATTAACCACTGGACACTCTCCTGGAAATGCTGAGGTCTGGTTGCGCTCGTTTGACTGATCCCCTACTCTTATTCAGTCCCTACCTGCTGGCTCCACCGTGGATCATGAGATCCTGTTCTGAAGGACCCCTACAGGTATCTGGAAAACTCAATTCGTTGGAACATTTTTTTTCCACAACTACACTTTATTAGAGTAGAGGACCCATTGGTCCGAATTGACGTTGTTCTTTTGGCCAGGGTGAATTCCGTTCCCCCGACCCCACTAATTTTTTGCCATTTTTTGGCTTGTTTTTCTGGTTAATGGACTTTTATTATTTTCAAATGTTTTCTTTTATTTAGTTCTGTTAATTCTGCTTTATCAAAGTAATACCAATATGGTTGCTCTACAGGTTAAGCTCAATAGATAGTGCTGGTACTCTACTCACCACTTATTTCCTCAGTCTGATCTCTTTAGAAATGCACTGTCAGCTGCTTTATGGGCCTAGTCCTTGACCTGGACTCCTATGGACTCCTTAGCTACACCCCCCCCAGTAGGATATGGGTCTTAAAGTGATCTCCCATAACCTTAACGGTTTCAACTCCCCGCACAAAAGGAAAAAAGCTTTCAGATCCTATAAAACCTTGGGGGCAGATATACTACTGCATCAGGAAATGCATTTTTCCACCCACAACCACCCATCCTACCTAGACAAGTCCTTTAAACAGGGCTACTTTACTACATATGAGTCCAGGTCAAAAGGGGTGGCTATACTGATTAAAAATTTGGTTATGTTTGATATACTCCAGATTTATAAAGACCCGGATCGCAGATTTGTAATAGTCAGAGGATCACTTCAGGGTAAGATGGTCACCTTAGCCTCAGTGTATGCCCCGAACGCATCCCAAGCTTCCTTCTTCAAATATTTCTTCCAGGTTTAGAGAATCTCAGTTTAGATTATGGTACGGCACCTTTGTGCTAGGATGATGGAGCTCCTGTGCATGCCAATGAGAACGCACTGGCCAATGAGAAAGGCTGCAGCTCGGTACGCGGTACAAGCTGGGTAAAAGATGCAAGCACTGGCAAGGGATGTCAGACCATTGAATGGAGGTATTCATTATGAAGTTAGGCTTTATTGTTGAAGAGTTATGAAAAAAAGAAAAATACGTTTGTGGAGGGGAAGGGGATTATAGAGGGAAGGGGGACCTTCTAAAGAAAAATAACCGCTTAGGGAGGATCAACATTTTTATTGCTTGAATTCCACCTAGAAACAATATGTGGTAAGAGGACCCCTGGGTGAGTAAGGATCTAACGTTGGCAAAGGCTTGGGAATAGTTGTGTGTTTTCATCAGTTTGAGGGAGGGGGCTAAACGGATCCCTAGATATTGTAGATGGTTATTATTTTTTTTTTTTTTTTAATTCCTTTATTTAAATTTCAAGAATGCATGTTACAGTTTGAATTACATATTGTCAAGTTCTATAACATTTAATGGATAATATAAAACAGAGGTAGGGAAAGGATTTTAACAGAAACTGTCGTCGACTAGAGATGTAACACATAAACAATCCTCTTGTTTACACAATCTGTATGGTGAAGGCGGAGCCTGTGTGCATGGGAGGGTCTAATGTAATGATTATCTTAGTGTCCATTTGCAAGCATTTCCCTGAGACATGCCTTGTGTAAACTGGTGACTCGTGTAATTATCCTTTATCGACAGGTAAAAGGGTGAACTAAAATAACAAAGAGAGAAACTCTCCACTGACCGGGGGTGGAGATATTCCTTGCCGATCAGTAGAGTCCGGCAAAGAGCAACTAACATGAAGTAATGTAGACCATGATATTCAATATATCTGATCAGATCTTCCCTAAGCCGGAAGAGTATAGGGGATTGTGTGAGAACCCGGGAAGGGTGGGGGGGGGGGAAGGGAAGAGGTAAAAAGCGGGAGACAATAGGGAGGGAGGGGCAAGGAAAATAGAGAGGAGAGATGGAGTAGGAGGGGAAGAAGGTGAGGAAGGGGGGTAGAGAGAGGTAAAGAGAAGAGGGTGGCGGTGCCACCCTCCAGCCAGGCGGGGCCCTCATAACGGGGGGTGTCCACGCTAAGTCACCTCCCGGAGGTAAGCCTCGGAGTAGATGAAGTGTTGCCAGGGGCGCCAGGTCTCCCGAAAGGTTTCCTCCCTGTCATGCAGGGTGGCCGTAAGATCTTCCATGTCGCGCAGTTCGTTAACCCTGGCATACCACTGGATCTTCGTTGGTGGGGTTTCCGATCTCCAAAATAGAGGGATGCAGGCCTTAGCCGCATTGAGTAGTTGTATAGGGAGTGAGGCTTTATATTTCTTAATTGGACTTCTAGATAGGTGCAGCAAACAGGCCCCGGGATCTCCCCCCAGTGCGACGCCTGTTAAACGCTCGGTCGTGTCTGTCACCTCTTTCCAAAAAGGTTTAATCTTGGGACAGTCCCAGAAAATGTGCAACATTGTTCCTTCTCCTGCTCCACAACGCCAACATAGACTTGGTACCTGCGGGAGGAACCTGTGAAGAGTGGATAGTACTCTGTACCATCTGGTCACAATCTTGTAGCATGTCTCCTGGACCCTTGTGGCTAGAGATGATTTTTGGGCAAGATGTAAGATCTTTTCCCTTTGTGCTTCATTAAAATGCACTCCTAATTCTGTCTCCCATTTAGTGAGGAAGGGGGGCACAAAGCCCTCAGCCGGGGCAATCAGAGAGAGGTAGATCGAGGACAGAGAGTGGCGTACGGGCTCCCTGCGGTGGCAGATACGTTCCAATTCCGTGAGTGGGCGTGGGGGACCTAAAGTCTGAGCACTTCGGCGTAAGAAATTACGCAGTTGGAGACCGCTCAGGAAATCCAATGGCGTGTCCAGGTCCTCTATTCCCGCGGCCATCCTGAGCCGGCCACCGGAATCCAGGAAGTCGTAGAGGTGTGGCCATCTATCTCCCTCCGATAGGGCTCTATAGATCGGTCCCTGGCAGCCCGGCAAGAAATCAGGGTTGCCCAGTATCGGCACCATAGGGGAAGGAATAGGTGATATCAGGGTTTTACGAAAGGTTTCTCTGGCCACTCTTAATGTGTTTCCCAGAGTTGGGTGTTCGGCGATGATCTTCGGGATCGGAGTGGAAAGCCACGGCCAACTCCTAGCCGTACCATCGGAGTCCTCTATCTCCATAGTGACCCATTGTTTGGCCTCTGAGTGGCAGTACCAGTCTATCAGTCTGGTAAGATGTGTTGCCCTGTAGTAGGCTTTTACGTCTGGTAGTCCCACCCCACCCCTACGTTTTGCCATATAAAGTAGTTGTAATTTGATGCGAGGCTGCCTGTGCGACCAGACAAAATCTCAGAAAAGTGCGTTGATTCGCTTGAAGAAGGAGGGCGGGAGATGTATGGGGAGGGCCTGCAGGAGATAGAGTATCCTCGGGAGAGCTGTCATCTTGATGGCATTACAGCGTCCAAACCACGTTAGAGTGAGGGAGTGCCAATGTTGCAGGTCTGTTTTAAGTCTGTGTAGAAGAGTGGCAAAGTTTGCTTGGTAAAGGTCGGCGGGGTCCGCGGTGATGGCCACTCCTAGGTACGGAATAGTATCGGTTGCCCAGTGGAACTTGTAGTTCAGGCGCAATTGTCGGATATTTTGCAAGCACAATGTGATATTAAGCATGGAGGATTTAGACATGTTTATTTTAAATAGAGACAAAGCTCCGTATTCCCTCAAGGAATGAAGCAAGACGGGGAGTGAGGCAATGGGGTCAGCCAAAAAGAAGATAAGGTCATCCGCGAAAGCGGCGACCTTGTGGGCTCCAGATGTTTTACGGAAGCCCTCTATTTGGGGGTTGGCCCGTATCTTACAGAGCAGAGGTTCCAAGGTAAGAATAAAGATTAGAGGAGACAGGGGACAACCCTGTCTGGTACCATTTCGAATGTTAAAATAACCCGACCTGGTTTCGTTGACCCTAACCGCCACTGTGGGGCTAGAGTAGAGAGATAAGATCCAGCTGAGCATCGACGTCCGGAGGCCAATGTGTTCGAGAGTAGCTCTAACAAACGTCCAGTCTACACGGTCGAAAGCCTTCTCCGCGTCAGTTGACAGCAGGAGAAGGGGTCGTCGCTTGGTCCTGGCGGCATGTATGAGGTTCAGCACCCTAATGGTGTTGTCACGGGGTTCCCGTTGGGGGACAAAGCCCGCTTGGTCTTTGTGAATTAGGTTTGGTATGTGTGGGAGCAATCTGTTCGCCAGGATTTTGGCAAACAGTTTCAAGTCGGTGTTTAGCAAAGCTATCGGTCGGTAGTTTCCACACCGAAGTAGGTCCTTTCCCTCTTTAGGGATGAGAGAAATGTAGGCCCTAAGGGAGTCTATGGGGAAGGAGTTACCTTTCGTGATTGAGTTAAGTGCATCCACTAGCGGTTTAGAAAGCGTCTCAAAAAAGGTTTTGAAATAGATTGGAGTAAGGCCATCAGGGCCTGGGGCTTTCTTGGGCTTGGAACTCGCCAGTGCTACCCCCAGCTCCTCCACCGTAATGTGGTCTTCCAGTTCTTCCGCGGTGTCGGCCGATAGAGATGGCATGCCAGAGGAGGCTAGATATTCGTGTGGGGTGGGTCCCCCAGAGGGGTTAGGGGCATCAGGAGAGGGTCTGTCTAGATTATAGAGACCGCTGTAGAATGAACGGAATTCTTCCGCCATTTCTGTTGAGGTAGAGACCCTCCGACCCGAAGGGGTCAGAATGTGGGGGATGAAAGTCTTGGTGCGGGGACCGCGTAAAGCTCTGGCTAGGAGAGAGCCAGGTTTGTTAGAGAATTCGTACATTGTACGACGTGACCATGCCAGCCTCTCTTTAGTTTTATGCAACAGAAGCGAGCGAAGCTCCTCACGCGCTTTAAGTAACTCCTGGTATACGGAGCGAGCTAGGCTGGCCTTATGTGTACATTCAAGGGTCTTGATCTGAAGAAGAAGTTCTTCAGTTGTACGGGTTCTTTCCCTCTTGAGACGTGCCCCAATGCCTATCAAAATGCCCCTGATAACTGGCTTGTGCGCCTCCCACATCACCAAGGGGTTGGAGACCGAGGCTTCATTGAGTGCAAAGTATTCCTGTAGTTTGGCTTGAATCTCAGCGCGGATCTCTGCAGATTGAAGCAGAGACTCGTTCAGTCTCCATGAGGGTGGGGATTTAGACATTGGTCCCATTTGGAGCGTCAGGTGTATTGGGGCATGGTCAGAAAAGGAGATGACATCTATGGATGAGTCCACTACCCTCGGAAGGTCCTTATGGGAAAGGAGCAGGTAATCTAGTCTTAAGTACGAATGATGAACTTGTGAGAAGTACGAGTAATCCCTGTCCCTGGGGTGTGAGAGGCGCCAGGGGTCCATCAAACGCAGTGAGTGAAGATCAGATTTGATTCGTTTAAGGCGGGCGTATGAGAGATGGGAAGCGCCCCGTGAGGTATCCAACAGGGGGTCCATCGCAAAGTTCATATCACCCCCAAAAATGAGCATCCCCTCCGTAAACTCAAGCAGTTTGGGTATCAGCCCACGCAGGAACTGTGCATGGTCGGCGTTGGGGAAATAGATATTGGCAAGTGTGACCTGAACGTCAAACACCTTTCCCTTAATCAGGAGAAAGCGGCCCTGGGGGTCTGCCTGCTGCGCCCCAAACTCCCAAGGTACAGATTTTGCCACTAAAATGCTAACCCCCTTAGATTTGGAGATAGGTGAGATACTGTGGTATGCCGTCGGGAACAGATTGTTAGTCAGTTTGGGAATATGCTCACCATGAAAGTGGGTTTCCTGTAGAAAGGCAATTTGGGTTTTAGTTCTGCATAGGTCAGCTAGGAGCTGGGAACGCCTCTCCGGGATATTGAGACCCCGTACATTAAGGGAGGTCACCTTTAGGAGAGCCATTGTGGCAGCCGGGGCACTGATGATCGTGGACAAGATGAGGAGGACGATCACTCTCAGTTCAGGTTCACGCCCCAACCCAGCTAGAGAGTAACAGCACCGGGGAAGAGAGGGGGACAAAGGAGGAGATGACAGGATCAGAGAGAAAGGGGAGGAGGGTGGGTGAAGGGGAGAGGGGGGGGGAGGAGGGTGGGAGTAATCTAAGTTAGTCAAGTAGCTACTCTATGAGCTCCCGGCTGAGACACAGAAAGAATTGTGCAGCAGCCGGGAGGTCGCCCTAAAGGGGGGTGGCCAATGCGGCGAAGCGCGCAATCAAATAGTTATTGCTATCGCCTATGTAAGCAAGAAAAGCTATATAACAAGGTACTTTTGGGGGTGGTAGGGAGATGCACTGAGTGGGGGGCCTAAAGAATCAGAAACATTGAGAAAAACAATACATTAACCATCGTAAGTAAAGTGCGATTTACCACAGATCTGGGCATAACATCCATAAACTCAACTGTGTTTAAGGCTAGTAAGTACAACTAAGTAGACCTCTAACATCCATGACTTACCGGCGTTGACGCATCGCAGTGGCGGCCGAGGACTGAGGGCCCCAGGGATCCACTCGCCCTTCTCCTGGACAGGACCAGGATAGAGCCCCCATCGCCCGACTGTCAGTGCGCCAAGGCAGCACGGCCGGATGTGAATCATGGAAAACATGCATGCACCTCCTTTTCAGCGTCAACGTTCACATCAGATATATTCGGATGGAGTGCATGGAGTCTAGCCTGCAGCAAAAATGCAGCATTTATAACATTTATAACCATTATAACAATGCGTCCCCCCTCCCCCCGCCCCTGTCCAGAATTAAGAATTAGCCCACGGAAAAAAGGAGGCATCTTCAGGAAGACAAAAATAAAAATGGTGTCTGATGAAAAAAAAAAGGGGGATGAATTAAATGTTCCAGGGAGGATCGCCATCGGGGGGGGGAAGGAGCGGGGCACCTACCCATATGAGGTACTAAAAGTCTTACCAACAACCGAAAGGTAGCGTGTGTTTAGTCCTCGGATGATGTAGGATGGGCTCTTCTGACTTCTCGGTTTGGCGGGCGAGATCTTGGGCGTCGAAACCTCTGCTGTCTGGGTGGTGCTGAACCTTGTGGATCCTGGGAGAGCAGATATTCAAACCAGTTGGGCACCTCAATCATTGGCCTGGAGATGAAATGAAAAAGGGCAGGGAGTTGGTCTGGCGTGCGGAGGTAGAATTCCGCCCCCTGCCTCCTGACAATAAGATGGAAGGGGTGACCCCATCGGTAGGTGGCATCAGCCTCGCGGATAACTTCCAGTAGGGGTCGCATGAGCCCACGCATGGTGCGTGTTTGTCTGGAAATGTCAGGGAAAATCCTGATGGGAGCCCCGTCAAAGTCTATTGGGCCCTTTTCCCAGGCAAGGCGAAGAATGTCCTCCTTAATTGTGAAAAAATGCACCCTGCATAATACATCACGGGGAAAGTCCAGTTCGGATGATGATCTCTGTGCGGAGGGCGGGGGTCTGGGGCCTGGGATACGATGCACCCTGTCCAGTTCCAGGTCAGCTGTCGGTGGTTTGCCCAGAACCTGGTTTAGGATGGCAACCACTGTGGATCGGAGGTCTGGGCCCATAGTGGCTTCTGGGATCCCCCTTAGGCGCAAATTGTTTCGCCTGCTCCTATTCTCGCCGTCGTCCAGGCGCAGCTGAACATCGACAAGATGGCGGCGGAAGGCCCCGTACTCCGACTCCAGTGTAGTGAGGCGCGTTTCTGTATTAGTTTGGGAGGCTTCGATCGTGGTGACTCTCTCCTCGACCACATCCACTTGCTGTTTTAGGTCATGCAGTTCTCTGGTTAGTGCGTTAACAATAGAGGTGGCCATGGCGTTTAAGTCCTGCTTGGTGGGGAGGCCTGACACTATGTCTCTCAGAGAGCCTTCAACTAGGCCGCTTAGGTCACCAGCGTAATCTGGAGGCAAAGGGGTGTCGGCAGTTATGGGAGCCGGGGACACTATAGGAGAGGGTGCTCTGTGCGGCAAGGGGGGAAAGTCCTCCTCCGCTGCGGAGGTAGTTGCAGGAGTGCCCTTCTTACTTGAGGATGCAGCGCCCGCCGTGCTGACTCGAGGCGGCGCCATCTTGCTCCGTCCCACCGGCGAGGAAGCCTGCTGTTGCCGCAGAAAGTAGTGTGAGATTTCAGGTCCCCTCCGTACCTCAGTGACCGGTGGGTGGCTGCGGCCTCCTGGCATGAATGGATGGCTTAGTTGATCAGTGCTACGGGTGATTCACGGCCCGTTTCAGTGCAGAGCTCCCGATGACGCGTCTTTACGTTTCCATAGCAGGGTCACGTCTCCCCCTTTTAATATATTTTGCGCTGAAGTTCCTGTGTCTCATTCAGGTGTTAGGGGGCCCAGGCCAGGCAGTAGTGAGTAAGCGAGTGACGGAGCCTGTCTGCAGGGTCCGGGGTAGTAAAGCAGTAGGTATGGAGCAGTGTGTGTCCCTTTAACAGTCTTTCCTCTCACCTGCAATTATAAGATGTAGAAGCTGTCCACTTCAGGGCTCCACAGGCTTGTCAGAGTATGCAGCCTAGCCAGCTCCCCCCACTAACAGGAGGGCCAAGGGTGGAGGTGCTCCAGAAATGGTTCCTCTGCCCAGGCAGATGTCCCCCACCGTCTCAGGGCCTCTTTCTCCAGGCCAGCAGGATCTGGATCTTATGGAGAGGCTGCGATTGCGGCCTAGTCATACGTGGGGGGGGTAGAGACCAGGCCCAGAGCACGGCCTATTTGCAGTCCAGGGTCAATCCACTCACCCCCCTCAGCAGTCCACAGCAGCCGGCTTGTGTAGCAACAGGGGCGATCGCGCCAGAGGACTCCCGGCTCGCCGCGCGGCCCGTCAGGAAAGACCGCGGCTTCGGCCTAGTGGAGCGGGAGTGTACAGCGGCACCGATCGCGGTCCGGGAGCAGAAATCCTCCTCGCTCCTCACTTGGCAGAGGGTGCCTGGGTCCCCCCCGATCAGCTGGGGTGAAAGTTATGGGTGAAAGAGGGCGATGGAGCTGGATTCAGTGTTTGGATGAGCGGAGCTCTCAGAAAAAGCCGCCGCTCACAGTGCCATCTTGGCCACGCCCCCTGTAGATGGTTATTAAAGGTTGAGGGAGGTTAATAGGTAGGGCTACATATTTAGATGGATTTACTCCCAGAACCGTAAGTTGGGGAAATGTGGCTAAGGCAGAAAGTAGATTGTGGAGGGAGATTAGAGGATCTGAGAGGAATAGGAGGACATCATCCCTGTACAAGCTCAGTTTATATTCTTGGCTATTCTTCGTGTATCCTTTGATGTTGGGGTTAGATTCGATTGAACGGGCCAGTGGTTCGATCGCCAGGACAAACAACAGGGGGAAGAGGGGGCAGCCATGTCTAGTGCCTCTACCTGAAGTGAAGTATTCCGACTTGCACCCTGGGAGCTTGATACGGTTTGGGGCTTGTGATAAAGAGCCCTAAATCCATGGATAAACTCCCCAATAAAGCCAAATTTGGCCAAAATGAAGTCTAAATAAGGCCATAGGACGCTGTTGAAGGCCTTATTAATGTCCAAGCAAGTAACAAGACCTTGCGGGAGTTAACGTTAGCATCCTGTATCACATTAGTGGCTATGTTGTCTGTAATTTGCCTACTGGGGATGCAACCTGTTTGGTCTGGGGAGACCAGGGAGGTGATAACCGACACCAGACGATCCGCTAGTATACGGCCGAAAATCTTTAAGTCATTATTAATGACCGATATGGGACGAAAGTTCTGTGGGAGGGTGTGATCCTTTCCAGACTTCGGGATTAAGGACATGTTTGGGACTGCCCACCCTTGTATTAGACAGATATCGGCTCCCCCCTGAAAGGTGCCAAATGTGACACCTGGGTTGAACTCCACTTTAATTCCCACAGTAAGTCTAGGCTAGTAAGTCTAGGCTTTGTCTTCTCCTTTTTTTTTTCTTTTTCTTACTATAATGGTTTTGTTGTACACTTATCAGTAACATCTTTATTGTTTACTTACAATATTCTCAATCTGTATTAAAAATCTGTAATATGACTTTTGTGCCTACAACTGTGTCCACATTATACTCTTGTAAAACCTTCAATTAACAACTTGAACAGTAAAAAAATATTTCTGATATTTGTTCCATCAATTAGAAACTATCAATAAAATTCCACCCATGGTGATTGACATAAAAACATCAAAAGTGATCAAAAGCTTATTGAATTGATTGAATGGAGGGTCTAAGGTTTACAATTCCTTTTCAATTTGATAATTTTAGTTGCATCTAATGATCAATTAAATGATCATATTGATACGTGTTAGTCCTGCAAATCGGAAAAGTTAAACATTTATTCACATAACTACCTTTTCAAACTAGCTGTACCAGGCCAATATACTGTTTGTAAAAGAAATCAGGCAACTATTTAATAAATGGCAAATATAATTTTAATAAGTGGAAAACATACCCTTTATCCTTTTTGGATGTATCAACTCCAAAAGGATAACATACCACCTAAATCACATTATTAATTTCAGATTCTACCGGTACAATACCTTAGAAAAATTAGTGCTCCTAAAACCAAGAATGACTCACAGTGCCAGACAAATACTAATAAATACTAATATGAAACCATCCTTAGACAGATTGTCTTTCAATTTTCATGTTTACATGTTAACAGCACCAGTGTTCATTATAACAAATGTGTTCCCTATGTGGAAGATGATCACGTAAGAGAAAATGCAGTGTTTTGACTAATATATTATACAAAAGGAGTGCAGCTCAAAATTAGGGTTCATTAAAACATTTCATATATAATAAAAAGCCCATATAAATCCAAATAAAACCAAAAGCAGAAGGTTGCCTAACAGTCCCGGCAAGCAAAGAGTCCCAGTGAGAAATTTCAATGCAAGGGTGACTTTCCCTCCACCTCCAGCACACTTGCTTCTCTCACCTCTAGGAGTGGACCACTGAGCTAACAGATGGTCAACAACGTAGGTCCCATATGGGTATAATCTCCAAACAGGATCCAGATCCACCGTTCGATAACCCAGGGGTATAATATTAAAGATAGAAGCAGAATCTAAGTGCACACTGATGATTTTCTTTTAAACAGCTTTATTTAACAAACAAATGGCTACTCACATGGGCTTCAAAGAAACAGCACAAATTGGAGCAGACACCTTAAGCATGGAGGTCCAGGATGACAGCGGGTGACGTCAGAACGTGGCTCCTTCCCATGTACGGGCAAGGAGTTTGTTAAATAAAGCTCTTTTAAAAGGAAATCATCAGTGTGCACTTAGATTCTGCTTTTCTTTTAATATAATACCCCTGGGATATCGAACGGTGGATCTGAATCCTGTTTAGAGATTATACCCATATGGGACATGTGTTGTTGACAATCTGTTAGCTCAGTGGTCCACTCCTAGAAGCAAGGGAAGCGAGTGTGCTGGAGGTGGAGGGAAAGTCACCCTTGCATTGAAATTTCTCACTGGGACTCTTTGCTTGCTGGGACTGTTAGTCCACCTTCTGCTTTTAGTTTTATTTGGATTTATATGGACTTTTTATTACATATGAAATGTTTTAATGAGTCCTAATTTTGCGCTGCACTCCTACAAGTCCTTTATTAAAAAAAAATATAAAAACGCCAACCCGAAGGATTAAAAAAAGTTGCCTCCCGAACAGGACTGTACCCATCCAGGGATACAGCCGAATGACAAGTACACATATGCCGCGTACACACGGTCGGAATTTCCGACAACAAATGTTCAATGTGAGCCTGTTGTCGGAAATTCCGACCATGTGTAGGCTCCACCAGACATTTTTTGTCAAAATTTCCGACAAACACATTTGAGAGCTGGTTCTCAAATTTTGCGACAACAAAATCCGTTGTCGTAAATTCCGATCGTGTGTACACGATTCCGATGCACAAAATTCCACGCATGCTCCGAATCAAGCAGAAGAGCCGCACTGGCTATTGAACTTCATTTTTCTCGGCTCGTCGTATGTGTTGTACGTCACCGCATTCTTGACGTTCGGCATCACCGACAACATTTGTGCAACCGTGTGTATGCAAGACAAGTTTGAGCCAACATCTGATTTTATTTTGAATTTTCCCTTTGGTCGGCATTTTTATGGTTTTATTAATAAAGGACTTTTATTAATAAAGGACATAGTACCCCACTCATTCGCATGGGGGGCAGGATCTTCCAGATTCCGATAAGGCACCCCTGCACCCCCACAACCATCAGGCCAGGGTTGTGGGGAAGAGGCCACACTGTGAGTGTGCATTTTATACACACAGTTGGTATAGCACTATAAGAAGGAGTTGATGATTAATGCACAAATACTTTCATCACTGTGATTGGAACTCTTTCAAGAATCTTTTGTCTTAATTTTATCTGACTTTAAATTTCCATCTTTTCTGTATTTTTATTGCATTGTTTCACATTTTTCTGTATATACAAATTTATGATTTATTATTGAGCACATAGTAGTGCCTTACTTTTGTTAATTTTTTGAGAGTAGTCATATCACCTAAAGGGTATTTCTGAATGGAAAAAAAATATTTTATCCTATATATGTTAAAGTTTTTATTGGCACCATAATTATCACATTTTCATGATTTAGTTCTAGCTGAAATTCACTGTTATGGCATCAGTCCAGTCAGCTTTTTTTAAGAGAAGGGCCAGTAAGGGATCCATGTGAAGTTGTTAACAGAGTATTCTATGCTGTACCTGATATACACGGGTCAAAAAGATTCTTGAAACTGTGCAGTTGCGGAGGTGCATGCGTGGAACCGTCTAAGCTAGACATGTCAGCTTAGAGCTCTGTACCGACCGGGACCCGACGGCCTCTTTCACTGAGTCAAACCGGACTGAAAAGACACAGGATAGTATATAATCTATCCCCAGAGTAAGTGGGCATATTTTGGAACTATGTACAATGGGCGAAAAGCTAAACTGAGGCAAGTAAAGTCACAGGACTCGCTGACTAAACCCACTGTTAGAATGGCGGCAGCATCCTCTTACCGCTCCTCACAGCCTGCCTCACAGCCTGTCTCACAGAAACACTATGAGTCACCCTCCTCAGCACAGCACAGTGAGCCTGATTTTACCTCAGGAATGACCCCTCTTATTCCACAAAACTCCACTATTGGCCCTGTCTTATTGGCTCAATTTGAAAGGGTCTTACACAAGGCATTACAGAACACCTCAGATGCCATTACAGACAAATTGACACGTGAAATTCGTGAAGTGGGCCTCCGCACTTCAATCCTAGAACAAAGGATGGATGAATTTGATATCACTACCTCAGTTCACACAGAAGAATTGGAGTCCCTTAAAGAAGATTACACTAATCTCCAAATGTGCCTTGAAGACTTTAAGAACAGAGCTAAAAGATCTAACCTATGGATACGTGGTATCCCTGAGGAAATTGAAGATTTACAATTGACTGTAACAGCACTCTTCCAAGAACTTGCCCCATCAATACCGATCGAACATCTAAAAATGGACAGAATACACAGAGCCCTAACTTCACACAATGCAGATGGACCACCTAGAGATGTTATACTGAAAATGCATTATTTTCGTACCAAAGAGCAACTTATGGAGGCGGCAAGAAACAAAGACTCCTTGATTTTTCAAGGACACTGATATCAAATCTCTCAAGATCTGTCTCAAATTACACTTCTCAAGCGCAAGGAAATGAAACCACATCTGCAAGTTCTTCAATACCACCGCATATAATATCGCTGGGGCTTTCCTTTTTCTCTTCGTTTTTTAAACAAAGGTACTCTATACACATGCAAATCAACAGAAGATCTTCTCAATGTAATTAAAGACCTCCGCCTGTCCACTCCAACTGCAACTACAGATGGACCCAAACGTCGACTGTCATTTTTACCTCCCCCACAGCTCCAAGATCTTCAGGACCCTCAAGCCACTCAGGCTCCACTCAGCCCCCACAAAAGAGGACGCTTTACGTCGTCATCTCCTGCTGAAGAAGATATTACAGACAGCTGAACTCTAATTGGGTGATACCTATTTAATCACTTCTTTTTTCTTACTATCAATACAATACTCTCTCTCAACCATACCACATGTTATACCTTTATAGTAATACAATGCAGTATCCAATGTTACCTATTAAACCATTAGGATACTTCTCCAATACAAATTCTTTTTAAATTGTTATATCCATTATGATATTGCTAGAATCGGTTGCTTTCATTAGATCTACTCTCATGGATCTATCTTTAGCTGATCTCTAACCAGTTGCCTAAGGGACATACCCTGCAGCTGCATCCTAGTCGTTCTAATGTTTTAAATCATATAGTTTGCATATATCCTTAGATGTTAGCTATTAAATAGGTCTAATAGCTGACCTCTTCAAATTTTCTTTTTCTCTTCTGAATAGTTAATTTACATAAATTGCAAAGCTTTACTTAGCCAATTGTGTTTGGAATTATTTTAAACTAAAATATTATATACATATTAACAATTTTTTTTTCCAAGTTTAATTTACATCTTTTGACTCATCAGTTCAATGATATCTAATACAATATCAGTAGGCTGTCGTAGTCCTGGAGACAGTTCACTGCACCTCCTTTTTTTTTCCTCGAGCGCCCAATATTGATTGGATGCTCTTTGGAACATCTATATCTCTTGGTTGGTGATTAGGGATGAGCTTCGTGTTGGAGTCTAACCCATATTCGACTCGAACATCGGCTGTTCGGTCGTTCGCCGAATTGCGAACGATATGGGCCGTTCGCGCCAAATTCGTGTGGCGCGTCACGGCCCATAATTCACTGCGGCATCGCAGTGCATTGCTTGCTGATGATTGGCCAAGCATGCACTATGACCCGCATGCTTTGCCAATCATAGCGCCGCCTGAACAGAGAGCCGTAATTGGCCAAAGCTAAGGAGGCTTTGGCCAATTATGGCTCAGGGGATTTAGTACACGCCCCACACTATATAAGGCCACCTGCACGGCGGCCCTGTGTAGTGTGTGTTCTGGCGTTGAAAGAGATAAACAGAGAGACAGTGTCATTTGATTTGAGTTAGATAGATTAGGCAGAACAGTCAGTCAGTTAGCTGCACTTACAGTGTATTGTGTATATATATGCATCCCAGGTGTTGCATATATATATATATACACTGTATTCAGTTTAGCTAGATCCGTTCCTGTTATCTTCTAGACTATTTACATTTAGTGCAGTGCGTCCTGCTCACAGTGTTCAGCTAGATCAGTTCCTGTTATCTTCTAGACTATTTACATTTAGTGCAGTGCGTCCTGCTCACAGTGTTCAGCTAGATCCGTTCCTGTTAAATTCTAGACTATTTACATTTAGTGCAGTGCGTCCTGCTCACAGTGTTCAGCTAGATCCGTTCCTGTTATCTTCTAGACTATTTACATTTAGTGCAGTGCGTCCTGCTCACAGTGTTCAGCTAGATCCGTTCCTGTTAAATTCTAGACTATTTACATTTAGTGCAGTGCGTCCTGCTCACAGTGTTCAGCTAGATCCGTTCCTGTTATCTTCTAGACTATTTACATTTAGTGCAGTGCGTCCTGCTCACAGTGTTCAGCTAGATCCGTTCCTGTTATCTTCCTACTGACAGGCAGGCTTGTCTTGTTACAGTATATAAAGCTACCTGAAGAAAATTACTGGTGTTCTTTTGATCCTATTAGTACCACGGTCAGGCAGCTAGACTACTTACATTTAGTGCAGTGCGTCCTGCTCACAGTGTTCAGCTAGATCCGTTCCTGTTATCTTCCTACTGACAGGCAGGCTTGTCTTGTTACAGTATTTACAGCTACCTAAAGAATTTTACTGGTGTTCTTTTGATCCTATTGGTACCACGGTCAGGCAGCTAGACTATTTACATTTAGTACAGTGCGTCCTGCTCACAGTGTTCAGCTAGATCCATTCCTGTTATCTTCTAGACTATTTACATTTAGTGCAGTGCGTCCTGCTCACAGTGTTCAGCTAGATCCGTTCCTGTTATCTTCCTACTGACAGGCAGGCTTGTCTTGTTATAGTATTTACAGCTACTTAAAGAATTTTACTGGTGTTCTTTTGATCCTATTGGTACCACGGTCAGGCAGCTAGACTATTTACATTTAGTACAGTGCGTCCTGCTCACAGTGTTCAGCTAGATCTGTTCCTGTTATCTTCTAGACTATTTACATTTAGTGCAGTGCGTCATGCTCACAGTGTTCAGCTAGATCCGTTCCTGTTATCTTCCTACTGACAGGCAGGCTTGTCTTGTTACAGTATATAAAGCTACCTGAAGAAAATTACTGGTGTTCTTTTGATCCTATTAGTACCACGGTCAGGCAGCTAGACTATTTACATTTAGTGCAGTGCGTCCTGCTCACAGTGTTCAGCTAGATCCATTCCTGTTATCTTCCTACTGACAGGCAGGCTTGTCTTGTTACAGTATTTACAGCTACCTGAAGAAAATTACTGGTGTTCTTTTGATCCTATTAGTACCACGGTCAGGCAGCTAGACTATTTACATTTAGTGCAGTGCGTCCTGCTCACAGTGTTCAGCTAGATCCGTTCCTGTTATCTTCCTACTGACAGGCAGGCTTGTCTTGTTACAGTATTTACAGCTACCTAAAGAAAATTACTGTTGTTCTTTTGATCCTATTAGTACCACGGTCAGGCAGCTAGACTATTTACATTTAGTACAGTGCGTCCTGCTCACAGTGTTCAGCTAGATCCGTTCCTGTTATCTTCCTACTGACAGGCAGGCTTGTCTTGTTACAGTATATAAAGCTACCTGAAGAAAATTACTGGTGTTCTTTTGATCCTATTAGTACCATGGTCAGGCAGCTAGACTATTTACATTTAGTGCAGTGCGTCCTGCTCACAGTGTTCAGCTAGATCCGTTCCTGTTATCTTCCTACTGACAGGCAGGCTTGTCTTGTTACAGTATATAAAGCTACCTGAAGAAAATTACTGGTGTTCTTTTGATCCTATTAGTACCACGGTCAGGCAGCTAGACTATTTACATTTAGTACAGTGCGTCCTGCTCACAGTGTTCAGCTAGATCCGTTCCTGTTATCTTCCTACTGACAGGCAGGCTTGTCTTGTTACAGTATATAAAGCTACCTGAAGAAAATTACTGGTGTTCCTTTGATCCTATTAGTATCACGGTCAGGCAGCTAGACTATTTACATTTAGTGCAGTGCGTCCTGCTCACAGTGTTCAGCTAGATCCGTTCCTGTTATCTTCCTACTGACAGGCAGGCTTGTCTTGTTAAAGTATTTACAGCTACCTAAAGAAAATTACTGGTGTTCTTTTGATCCTATTAGTACCACGGTCAGGCAGCTACACTATTTACAGTTAGTGCAGTGCGTCCTGCTCACAGTGTTCAGCTAAACCTACAAGTTAGTGGGGTGCGTCCACCTCACAGTGTTCAGCTAAAGCTACCTGTAGAAGGTTGGTGGTGTTCTCATTCTACAGGCAGGCAGTTGATTTTGCTAGCTGCAGTATATATATATAGCTTAGTGCAGCTACAGGCCATTAGTATGTCTGGAAGGCCAAGAAGGAGAGGCAGACAGTCACAAGCCAATAAGAGAGGGCAAGCAGGCTCTGTGTCTAGTGCTGGTCGTGGAGACGGTGCATCCTCATCAGCACGTGGCCATGGGACACGCTTGGCCTTTTTTTCGGCAGCTGGCCATGTTGAGCCGCAACATGCGGAAGACTTGGTCGAGTGGATGACCAAGCCGTCCTCATCCTCCTCATCCTCTCTCACCCATGCCCAGGGTGCTTTGTCTGGCAAAGCAGCGGCCTCTTCCCTCGGCTCAATGTCATCAGTGACTCCTTCCCTAGCTCCACCATGTCCTCCTGAGGAGTCCCTCGAACTGTTTGACCACAGTGTTGGGTACATGCTCCAGGAGGATGCCCAGCGTTTGGAAGGCTCTGATGATGATACTGAGCTCGATGAAGGCAGTAACATGAGCACGGACAGAGGGGGTGCCCAAGAAGGACAGCAATCTGGCAGTCATGCTCCCCCTGCTGCAGCATACTGCCAGGTTTGCTCCAGTGATGAGGAGGGAGGGGATGATGAGGTCACTGACTCAACATGGGTGCCTGATAGGAGAGAGGAGGAGGCGGCACATCACCAACGAGGCAGGATGCCCTCCAGGGGCCAGCCTAAAGGCAGCACATTGACTGCATCACATGTGCAGGGCGCTGCAGTCTCTGCGCGTTATTCAAAAAGTTCTTTGGTGTGGGCCTTTTTTGAGACGAGTGCATCAGATCGCACCGCTGCTATTTGCAACATATGTCTCAAGCGTATCTCACGTGGCCAAAACATCTCCCGCTTGGGTACCACATGCTTGACCAGACATATGTTGACCTGCCATGCAGTTCGTTGGCAAGCGCATCTAAAAGACCCACACCAAAGAACAAAGAGGACCTCTCCTTGCTCCTCATCAGCTGAGATTTCCAACCCCACTAGACCTTCAGTCCTCTCTGAGACCTGCACTGAGAGGAATGAAGGTGTAGAATTAGGTGTGTCACAGCCAAGTACTTGTGGGCAATCTGCAATCTGACACCGACGTCAGATTGTACCAGGCAAATTTCCCTGCCCCAGCTGCTGCACCGCCGAAAGAAGTTTGCTCCCAGCCATCCACATGCCCAGCGGTTGAATGCTAGCTTGGCAAAATTGCTAGCACTTCAACTGCTGCCTTTTCAGTTGGTAGACTCTGCCCCCTTCCGTGAGTTTGTGGAATGTGCGGTTCCTCAGTGGCAGGTACCCAAACACCACTTTTTCTCACGGAAGGCGATTCCGGCTCTCTACCGGCATGTGGAAGGCAATGTCCATGCCTCGCTGGACAGGGCGGTCAGCGGTAAGGTGCATATTACCGCTGACTCATGGTCCAGCAGGCATGGACAGGGACGTTACCTAAGTTTCACGGCGCATTGGGTGACTCTGCTGGCAGCTGGGAAGGATGCAGGACAAGGTGCAGTAGTGTTGGAGGTTGTTCCGCCACCACGCCTCCAAAATGCTAATGATTGTGACACACCTCTCTCCTCCATCCCCTCCTCTTCTTCTTCCTCCATGGCCTCTTCCTCGGAACCAGCGGTGTTCCGTAGTCGTTCAAGGGGCTACGCAAGTACGCAGGCCAAAAGATGCCATGCGGTGCTTGAGCTGGTGTGCTTGGGGGACAGGAGCCACACTGGGGCAGAGGTTCTGTCAGCTCTGCAGGGGCAGGTTCAGAGGTGGTTGAAGCCACGCCAACTTAAGGCAGGAATGGTGGTTTGCGACAATGGCACCAACCTCCTCTCTGCCCTCCGACAGGGACAAATGACCCATGTGCCCTGTTTGGCTCACGTCCTTAACTTGGTGGTGTAGCGGTTCTTGGGCAGGTACCCGGGCTTACAGGATGTCCTGAAGCAAGCCAGGAAAGTCTGTGTGCATTTCCGCCAGTCATATAATGCCAGTGCTCGGCTGACGGACCTCCAAAAGGAGTTTAACCTGCCCAAGAACCGCCTAATCTGTGACATGCCCACCAGGTGGAACTCAACGTTGGCCATGCTGCAGAGGCTGCACACACAGCAGAGGGCCATCAATGAGTACCTGTGCGACTATGGCACCAGGACAGGGTCAGGGGAGCTTGGTTTTTTTTCCCCACGCCAGTGGGCCATGATCAGGGATGCATGCACTGTCCTGTCACCATTTGAGGAGGCCACGAGGATGGTGAGCAGTGACAGTGCATGCATCAGTGACACTGTCCCCCTTGTCCACCTGTTGGAGCACACGCTGCGTGGAATAATGGACAGGGCACTTGAGGCAGAACAGAGGCAGGAAGAGGAGGACTTCCTTAGCTCTCAAGGCCCCCTTTATCCAGACAGTGTTCCTGCGTGCCCGCCGATCACACAGGAAGAGGACGAGGAGGAGGAGGAGGAGGAGGAGGAGGAAGATTGTGTCAGTATGGAGGTGGAGCCTGGCACTCAGCATCAGCAGCAGTCTCTAAGGGATCAGTCCCAAGAAACACATGGACTTGTACGTGGCTGGGAGGAGGTGGCTGCGGACCATGTCGTCCTTAGTGACCCAGAGGACTCCGGACCGAATGCCTCAGCAAACCTACGCTGCATGGCCTCCCTGATCCTACAAAGCCTGCGTAAGGATCCTCATATTCGTGGTATCAAGGAGAAGGACCAATACTGGCTGGCAACCCTCCTTGATCCACGTTACAAGGGTAAGGTTGCGGACCTTATCTTGCCATCGCAGAGGGAGCAGAGGATGAAACATCTTCGGGAGGCCTTGCAGAAAGGTCTGTGCAACGCGTTCCCAGAGACTGGGAGGTTACAAACTCCTGTTTCTGGACAACGTGTTGCTGAGGCTTCGGTCAGTCAAAGAAGGAGCGGTGGAGAAGGTGGCCGTCTGACCGATGCGTTCAGACAATTTTTTGGTCTGCAGCCCCAAGGTATGATCGGTTCCAGCAACCATCGCCAGCGTCTGTTTTACATGGTGCAGGAATACCTAGGGGCAAGATCAGACTTGGACACCTTTCCCACCGAAAATCCTCTGGGTTACTGGGTCTTGAGGATGGATCACTGGCCAGAGCTTGCACAGTATGCAATTGAGCTACTGGCCTGTCCTGCATCCAGCGTTCTTTCAGAACGCACATTCAGTGCTGCTGGAGGCATGGTAACCGATCACAGGGTGCGTCTGTCCACCGACTCGGTCGATCGACTGACCTTCATAAAAATGAATCAGTCTTGGATTACCACCAGTTACCAAGCACCTGATGCTGATGTAACCGAATAATTTTTTTTGAAATCTCAGATCCATTCAAAGACTGCCTATGCTGATGCTGAGTGACTATCCCTGAGTAATTATCCTCTTCCTCCTCAATCATCAAGCTGATAGCTTGTAAGAACATTTTTGGTTCTGGGCGCCACCACCAGTGCCTAAGGCACAATTTTTCTGCCCCTGTCTAACAGGGGCGTGTAATTACAATTTTTGATGCAATACTTTGCAGCAGGGCTCGTTCCTGCGTTCCAACTAGAGTGTCTGTGAGGGGTTGCAGTGTTGTGGCACCAGCACCAGTGCCTAGGGCCCAATTTTTCTGCCCCTGTCTAACAGGGGCGTGTAATTACAATTTTTGATGCAATACTTTGCAGCAGGGCTCGTTTCTGCGTTCCAACTAGAGTGTCTGTAAGGTGTTGCAGTGTTGTGGCACCAGCACCAGTGCCTAAGGCCTAATTTTTAAGCTCCTGTTCAACAGGGGCATGTAATTACAATTCTTGATCTAATATTTCACTGCAGGGCCCTGCGAGGGCTTACAGTGTTGTGGCCACAGCAACACCTAAGGCCCAAATTTCTGCTGAGTATATAGGGCAGGACCCTACTTTCAAACATCTAACTTACAAACGACTCCTACTTGCAAACGGAAGGAGACAACAGGAAGTGAGATGAAATCTACCCCTAGGAAGGGAAATTCTCTCCTGTAAGAGTTAATATGGGAAAAAAAATTCTCCTTTCCACTGATGCTTTCCAATCCTTGTTCCACAAAAAAACCCAAATTTTCAAAAAACATTTTTCATTGGGACAAAAAGTGAGGTGAAATCTTCTGAAGAGGAGGAAAGACAGCAAAACAAATGTCACAGGGGTGATAACCCTTCCCTATGTTTTCCAAAAAGCTTAAAAAAGATTTTTTGGCTGGAGCTAAACACGTTAAAAATGTACCCGTTCAAAATTACAAACAGATTCTACTTAACAACAAACCTACAGTCCCTGTCTTGTTTGCACCGCCTGTATACTGCTGTTCAGAGTATATAGGGCCTGGTGGCCCCACACATTTCTTTATTTTAATTTGGGTGCGGGGTTCCCCTTAATATCCATACAAGACCCAAAGGGCCTGGTAATGGACTGGGGGGTACCCATGCCGTTTGTCTCACTGATTTTCATCCATATTGCCATGACCCGACATGACATTAAACCCGCAAGCAGTTTTAAATGAGATTTTTTCCTTTAAAAATGACATTTGGTGCAGGGACTGTTCTAAACACGGGAAACACGCGTCACTTTACAGGCATACTATAGACACCCCCCAGGTACGATATTTAAAGGAATATTTCACTTTTTTTTTTTACTTTAAGCATCATTAAAATCACTGCTCCCGAAAAAACGGCCGTTTTTAAAAGTTTTTTTTGCATTGATACATGTCCCCTGGGGTAGGACCCGGGTCCCCAAACCCTTTTTAGGACAATACCATGCAAATTAGCCTTTAAATTAGCACTTTTGATTTCGAACATTCGAGTCCCATAGACGTCAATGGGGTTCTAACGTTCGTGCGAACTTTCGGTCCGTTCGCAGGTTCTGGTGCGAACCGAACCGGGGGGTGTTCGGCTCATCCCTATTGGTGATTTATCACCACCCCTTAGATATTAGCTCCACTTAGGAGCAACCTTTTTTATTTTTATTAAATTCTTTATTTTTTCCCTTTTTTTTGTTTTTTTTTTTGTTTTGTTTTGTCTCTCTTTAGCACATTTTATACTAGTGTATATCAATAGTGCACAACACTTGCTGAACTTCTCTTTCATATTTCTGTTCCATAGAGAAAATCTACATGCCCTAACACTTTTACACCAGAGAAATACCCATCTTCAATAATGTCTTCCCTGAATATATTAACGCTTAATGTACAAGGTCTCAACTCTTCTCCAAAGCGCACTAAAGCCTTTAATTTTTTCTCCAAACAATTGGCACATGTGGTGTGCCTACAAGAGCCACATTTTATCCCACAGTCCACACCAAAATATTTCAGCCGTAAATACCCACAAGTTTATACAGCATCTGCCAATGCTAAAGAAAGGGGAGTTCCAATAGCATTCCACCGCACGACACCATTCACCCTCACCGAAGAGCTCAAAGACCCTGAAGGGAGATATCTAATCTTATCTGGATTTTTATTAGATGGTGAAGTTACTATAGTCTCCTATTGCGCTCCTAATAAAAATCCACTACTATTCCTCTCTCACATTTTTTCAGTGATTGATTTGCATAAACAAGGTTCCTTGACAAATCCCCAACCCCTCATACCACACCTAAACTTTCCTATCAGAGACTACTGAATCAACACTCACTACTTGATACCTGGCGAGAACATAATCCTGCAAGAAGACAGTATACACATTAGTCCCATCCTCATAAACAATTTTCACATATAGATCATCTTTTTGTTCCAGTTAGTACCTTCAGCATTCATTCTGAACTCCAATATTACACCTTGTACTTGGTCAGACCATAACCCAGTCATAACAACTCTCTCCTCATTGGTTCCGAAACCCAATCATAAAACATGGTGCATAAATGACAGGCTTTTAGCGAATTCTACATTTAGATTTAACTTGGAGGAAGCCATAAAAGACTATCTTACTCACAACAATGCCTCTGATACGGATCCTTTAACTTGGTGGGAAGCTCTCAAACCCTATGTTAGAGGGGTCTGTATTAGTCAAGCATCTCATATACGTAAGCAAAAACAACAACTTCACAAACGCCTAGAGTAAGCATTTTACAAAGCTTTTGAAACTTTTCAAGCTTCACCATCCCCAACATAATAAATTAAATTATGATAAATCACGCATAGAACTTGACCTTTTTTTAACAGAATCAGCCGAGAAAACTTTACGCAAAACTAAACACACCTTTTACATGCAAGCTAACAAGCCAACTACATTTCTTGCTTTAGCACTACGAAAGACGAATTACACCCCGAAACCTATGCGCCTGAAAATTGCTAAAGATAACTATACTAGCAACCCGCTGAAAATCTTTAACAAATTCAAGAAAAAACTAACAGAACTATACAAAGAAACTAAAATGTTAAACCAATCACACCTAAACAATCTCTTATCTACGATTCACCTTCCTTCACTCTCTCAAACTCAACAAGACTTACTAGAAACCTATTACTGAGATAGAAATACAAACTGCCATTAAATCATTTAAACTTCGCAAACGCCCTGGTGTTGATGGTTTATCAGCCACTAACTACAAACGATTTACTTCACTATTGTCACCCCTCATGGTTGATGCCTTTAACCTTCTTCTTAATGATCATTATTTCCGTACAGAATCACTTACCGCCTCCATCTCCATGATCCCTAAGCCCAATACAGACGACACTTCTTGGGCTAATTACAGACCAATATCTATCCTTAACATTGATATAAAAATCTTAGCCAAGATTCTCTCTTCCAGACTCAATCCAATAATCGGTTCTTTGATACATAAGGATCAAACTGGATTTATTCCCTCAAGACAAGCAGGCGACAATATCCGCCAATCCACAATTCTAGCTCATATAGCACGTTCCCGCCGTATTCCTACATGTTTCCTTTCATTAGACATACGAAAGGCATTTGACACCCTATCATGGCCTTATCTACATTCTATTCTTAATCAATGGGGATTCGGCCCACATTTCCTCAGATGGATCACTACCTTATACCATAATCCGAAAGCGCATATTGCATACTCAGGATTTAAATCTGATTCTTCTAATATAGAAAGAGGAACTAGACAAGGTTGCCCCCTTTCCCCTCTTCTTTTTTCTTTAGCAATAGAACCCCTAGCCCAACTTATTAGAACTAACCCAAACATTAAAGGTCTAGAACTTGGCGGCTACCATCATAAATTATGCATGTTTGCGGACGAAGTCCTAATATTTTTAACATCCCCTATAATATCAGCACCAACTCTTCTTGATATTCTCTCAAAATTTGAATGAGTATCGGGCCTCTCAGTTAATCTACACAAATCAAAAGCCCTAAATATTTCACTACCTCCTGATCCTCACACCCAATTAATTCATTCCCTACCAGTTGCATGGTCATCATTTTCTATATCCTATTTGGGAGTCAACTTTACGTCTAACCCAATGGATCTATATGCTACTAACTACCCGCCAATGCTATCACAACTCTCTAAACTCCTCTAAAACTGGTCAAATTTACCTCTGTCATGGATGGGTAGGATTGCAGCGATAAAAATGTCTATCCTTCCAAAAATTTTATATCTATTCAGGGTTCTTCCTATCGCTGTCCCAGCACATTTCTTACGTATCTTACAACGGAAAACTTTACAACACATTTGGGGCAATGCCAAACCTCGATTACCTAAACCTACCCTGTATTCTCTCAGAATCCGAGGGGGTCTGGGTGTACCAGACTTTACCAAATACTATTATGCAGCACAACTGTCACAATTAACTAAATACCATGCTACATCTGAAATTCCACTATGGGTGGCATTGGAATCGGTTGACTGTGATCCTCTTTCTACAGCAAATCTTTTATGGATTTCTCATCACAACGTCAGAAGCTTACTAATCCAATTACCAAACACAGCCTTTTAATCTGGGATAGACTGAAAACTCGATTTGGCCTCCAATCTTCACACAATCCTCTCCTCTCCTTCTTACATAACCTATCATTCTATCCGGCCTGGTCTACCCCAACATCTTTCCTAGCTTGGTCAAAAACGGGATTAACGAGGGCATATCATTTCTATAAAACCCGGGTTATCACATTCTTTCCAACTCTCGGTGAAACATGTAATATCCCACCCTCAGAAATGTTTAGGTACCTACAAATCAAAAATTTCCTGTCTACTAATGCACCTTCAGACTTGACGTCTCCTAATCTCACCGTATTTGAAAAAGCTTGCAACAATGATCCTCATAGAAGAGGACTCATCTCAGATATGTATACTCAACTACTCTCACACAACCCTTCATCTCCACTGACTTATACCACAAAATGGGAAACAGACCTTCAATTACAACCCGAACAAATAAACTGGTCCCAAATATGGAATAATACTAAATCAGCATCACCTAATATTGTCGCTCTCGAAACTAATTACAAAGTTCTCACCAGATGGTACCTAGTCCCTGCCAGAATCTCCAAGTTTTCTCCACAATACCCGTCCCAATGCTTCCGAGGATGTTCAGCACTAGGATCACACATGCACATATGGTGGGAATGTAAAATAGTTGAATCCTTTTGGTTGGAGATGTTTAAGATGCTTTCTACTATGTTTAATATACCTTTGCTTCCTGATCCAACCACAGCACTCCTAAATGATAAACCAAATATTTTATCACACCGCCAGTTTAAGCTTATGCTCTTCATAACCACAGCAGCCAAACAGACCATAGCGAAAGCATGGAAATCTGACTCACTCTGTATTTTGTCATTTAAGAACAGAATAACTCAGTTCATGATCCACGCAAAGACCGAAGCAATCTTACTTGACAATTTATCGAAGTATGAAGCCTTATGGAGACCATGGTTTGAGCATTTCCTACCTCCGGGATTCGATAATTAATTATTTATTCTTTGAAGACATTATATGGACAACCTATAATGTTACTATAAACTATACATATTGCCTTTATTTAGTGGTTTTCTCTGGTAATTCCCCCATGTCCCTCCCCCTTATCTCCTTACCCCCAACACTGTGCAGTTACTACCCCCTTCACTTACTACTTGACTTTCTTGAAGTGTGAATGACTAAAAATAGTTGGAAAAACGTATTTAATCTCCAGATGAAGCCAAGCCATATTGCAGGAACTTGGCCCTGGAACTATTTACTGATTCTTCCCCAACTATCTTACTTCCTTTTCTCTATTATACTTACTTTCCTGCATCTTACCTTTCCCCACACTTCTTAATAAACTTATTACAACCCCATACCTCCTATACTTTACCTTTTAATATGTATAATTCTTGTTTTCTGTATTCACTTAAAATGATATAAACGTTTATGATATATTGTGTGATACTTTTCATACCATAATCTCCTATGTGATGCATTACAATTGCCTGTTACCTTATATATACAAGAATGTTATTATCTTTCTTTGTAAACCTGAACTATATTTAACTCAAAACAATAAAATATTTTAAAAGAGAGAAAAAAAAAAAAAAGAAACTGTGCAGTTGCACCACATGTGTCCGAATGTCCTCTAAAATTGATTTTGGGGTAGGAAGGGAATGTTTTAGATATGTGGAAAGTAACTAGGTACCAACCTAAAAAGTGTGCTGTTCCTTTAAATGATAAAATACATGATTCAGTGTAAAAATAATGAGAAAATCAAAAGACAATAACAACATGTACAAAGGCTAATTTAAAAATAAAAAGCAAATGAATAAACACTTCAGTAAGGCTCACATTCATAAGTCAATACTAAGTGTGCAAATAGCAAATAAATTCATTGAAAATCAAACAAAGTATTATATTATCATTGCTGTGATAATTAATGAAAGCAAAGTCCATTAAACACAATTCTGATGCAATAAAAGTCCAAAGTGTAATAAAGGTGAATGAAGTGCTCAGTGCTGTAAATAATTCCACTCATCAGTGCTCCTGTGCTAATAGGTGCTCTTTTTTAGAAAGATGGGCCTCCTACCAACGGTAAGTGATCTCCAATGACAGAGATCAAAAAACGCCCCAACTCTTTCCCCAGGGGTGATGGGTTCATCGATAGAAGACTTCTAAGAGGAAACTCTCCTAAGCAAATTCTAAGGGTCAGCCTTTGGTGATCAGCAGATCACTAGTCACGCAGGCATATACAAAATAGGGACAAAGAAATGCTTCATAGTGTAATACAGTCTGTACAAATTTCTTAGTAAAGGAATGCATTTACATAGCAGTAGGGATGAGCCAAATACCCCCCGGTTCGGTTCGCGGCAGAATGTGTGAACAGGCAATAAAATTTGTGCGAACACCGTTAAAAGTCTATGGGACTCAAACGTGAAAAATCTAAAGTGCTAATTTTAAAGGCTAATATGCAAGTTATTGTCATAAAAAGTGTTTGGGGACCCAGGTCATTTAAAACTGCTTGTGGCTGTAATGTAATGTTGCCCCCCCAGCCCATTACCAGGCCCTTTGGGTCTGGTATGGATATTAGGGGGAACCCTACACCCAAATTAAAAAAAAAAGGCGTGGGGCCCCCAGGCCCTATATACTCTGAACAGCAGCAGTATACAGGCGGTCCCCGGGTTACAAACAAGATAGGGACTGTAGGTTTATTCTTAAGTTGAATCTGTAATTTAGAACAGGTACATTTTTTAAGTGTAGCTCCAGCCAAAAAATCTATTTTTAAGCTTTTTGGATAACATAGGGAAGGGTTATCATCACCCCTGTAACATTTGTTTTGCTGTCTGTGCCCCTGTTCAGAAGATTTCACCTCACTTTCTGTCCCAATGACAATTGGATTTAGAAAATTTTGGGTTATTAGGGAAGCAAGGATTGGTGATAACGCATCAGTGGAGACACCTTTTTCCCATATTAACTCTTACAGGAGAGAATTTCCCTTCCTAGGGATAAATTTCCTCTCACTTTCTGTTGTCTCCGTCCGTTTCTAAGTAGGAGTTGTTTGTAAGTCGGATGTTTGAAAATAGGGGACCACCTGTATATACTATATGGCCTGCTCTATTAACTCTGCATAAAATTGGGCCTTAGGTATTGGTGGTACCAGAACACTGTAAGCCCTCATAGTTACTCTTGGTGGGCATTGGAACGGCCCTGCTGTGAAATATTATATCAAGAATTGTAATTACGCGCCCCTGTTAAACAGAGGCATAAAAATTGGGCCTTAGGTGGTGGTGGTGGTGGCGGCATAACACTGTAAAGCCTCACAGATACTTTTGTTGAGCACAGGAACAGGCCCTGCTGTGAAATATTAGATCAAAAATTTTAATTACGTGCTCCTGTTAAACAGGGGCATAAAAATTTGGCCTTAGGCGGTGGTGGTGGTGGTGGTGGCACAACACTGTAAAGCCTCACCGATACTTTTGTTGAGAGCAGGAACAGGTCCTGCTGTGAAATTTTAGATCAAAAATTGTAATTACATGCCCCAGTTGGGCCTTGGGCAGTCGTGGTGGTGCAGTGAACCAAAAATATTCCTAGAAGCTATCATCATGAAGATTGAGGAGGAATAGGATAGTCACTCAGCATAATAGGATAGCCACTCAGCATATGCAGTCTTCAAGGGATCCCACATCCATAGAAAAATCGGTTACATCAGCATCAGGTACTTGGTAGCTGGTGATCCAAGACTGATTCATTTTTATGAATGTGAGACGATCAACAGAGTCTTTGGACTGGCGCACTCTGATCGGTTACAAAGCCTCCAGCAGCACTGAATGTGCATTCAGAAAGAACGCTGGATGCAGAACAGGCCAGTAGCTCAATTGCATATTGAGTAAGCTCTGGCCAATGGTCCATCCTCAAGACCCAGTAACCCAGTGGATTTTCTGGTGGAAAGGTCTCCAAGTCTGATCTTGCACCTAGATATTCCTGCACCATGTAATTCAGACACTGGCGATGGTTGCTGGAACTGATCAGACCTGGGCGCTGAGGACTGAAGAATTGATTGAAGGCATCGGTCAGCCGGCCACCTTCTCCACCGCTCTTTCTGTGACTGAACGAAGCCTCAGCAACATGTTGTCCAGCACCAGGAAATTGTAACCTCCCAGGCTCTGGAAACGCATTGCACAAACATTTCTGCAAGGCCTCCCAAAGATGTTTCATCCTCTGTTCCCTCTGCGAAGGCTGGATATGTTTTGCAACCTTACCCTTGTAATGTGGATCAAGAAGGGTTGCCAGCCAGTAATAATCCCTCACCTTGATACCACAAATCCTAGGGTCCTTTCGCAGGCTTTGCAGGATCAGGGAGGCCATGCAGCATAAGTTTGCAGAGGCATTCAATCCTGAGTCCTCTGGGTCACTAAGGATCACATGATCCCCAACCACCTCCTCCCAGCCACATACAACTCCATGGGTTTCTGGGGACTGCAAATGATCCCTTGAAGACTGCTGCCTGAGTGTTATTCTCCACCTCCATGCTGACACAACCCTCCTCCACCTCCTTCTCTTCTTCTTCCTGTGTGATCGGCGGGCCTGCAGGAATACTAGTATCTGGATAAAGGGTCCTTGAGAGATAAGGAAGTCCTCCTCTTCTCTGTTCTGCCTCAAGTGCCCTGTCCATTATTCCACTGTGCTCCAACAGGAAGACTAGAGGGACAGTATCACTGATGCATGCACTGTCACTGCTCACATCCTCATGGCCTCCTTAAATGGTGACAGGACAGTGCATGCATCATTGATCAGTAGCCACTAGCGTGGCGAAAAAAAGCCAAGCTCCCCTGACCATGTCCTGGTGCCATACTCACACAAGTACTCATTGATGGCCCTCTGCTGCATGTGCAGCCGCTGCAGCATTGCCAATGTTAAGTTTCACCTGGTGGGCATTTCACAAATGAGGTGGTTCTTGGGCAGGTTGCATTCTCTTTGAATGTCAGCCAGCCGAGCACTGGCATATGACCGGCGGAAATGACCACAGACTTTCCTGGCCTGCCTCAGGAGATCCTGTAAGCCAGGGTACCTGCTCAAGAACCACTGCAACACCAAATTCAGGATGTGAGCCAAACAGGGAACATGGGTCAAGTGTCCCTGTCAGAGGGCAGAGAGGAGGTTGGTGCCATTATCGCATACAACCATTCCTGGCTGAAGCTGGCATGGTGTCAACCACCTCTGAGCCTGCCCCTGCAGAGCTGACAGAATCTCTGCCCCGGTGTGGCTCCTGTCCCCTAAGCAGACCAACTCAAGCACCACACAGCATCTTTTTGCCCGAATGCTTGCGAAGCCCATTGAACGCTTACAGGGCACAGCTGGTTCAGAGGAGAAATCTGCAGAGGAAGAGGTCTGCATAGAGGAAGAAGAAGAGGAGGGGGTGGAGGAGAGAGATATGGCAGAATCACCACTAGCATTTTGGAGGCATGGTGATGAAACAAGCTCCAACAATACTGAACCCTGTCCTGCATCCTTCCCAGCTGCCAGCAGAATTACCCAGTGTGCCGTGAAAGAAAGGTAACGTCCCTGTCCATACCTGCTGGACCATGAGTCAGCAATAATATGCACCTTACTGCTGACCGTCCTGTCCAACGAGGCCAAGACATTGCCCTTCACATGCTGGTAGAGAGCCAGAATGGCCTTTCATGAAAAGAAATGGCGTTTGGGAACCTGCCACTGAGGTACCTCACATTCCACAAATTCATGAAAGGGGGCAGAGTCTACCAGCTGAAAAGGCAGCAGTTGCAGTGCTAGCAATTTTGCCAAGCTAGCATTCAGATGCTAAGCATGTGGATGGCTGGGACTGAATTTCTTTTGACGGTTTATCAACTGGGGTAGGGAAATTTGCCTGCTAAAATCTGATGTTGGTGTACCGCTAGCACATTGGCTGCAAGTATTTGGGACACCTATTTCTATACCTTCATTACTCTCATTGCGGGTTTCTGAGAGGACTGGAGGTATAGTGGGGTTGGAGATCCCAGCTGATGAGGATCAAGCAGAGGTCCGCCTTGTTCTTTGATGTGGGTCTTTTAAGTGCTGTTGCCAACGGACTGCATGGGAGGTCGTCATATGTCTGGTCAAGCATGTGGTGCCCAAGCGGCTGCTGTTTTGGCCACACTTTATTTGCTTCAGACATATGTTGCAAACAGCAATGGTGCGATCTGCTGCATACATGTCAAAAAAGGCCCACACCAAAGAACTTTTCAAAATATGTGGGGAGTCAGCAGTGCCCTGCACCTGCTTAGCTCTGCAGTGTGATACAATAGGGTGGCTGCCCTTAAGCTGCCCCTGGAGGGCATCCTGCCTCATTGGAGATGTGCCTCCTCCTCCTCCTCCCTTCTATCAGGCACCCAAGTAGAGTCAGTGACCTCATCATCCCCTCCCTCCTCGTCACTGGAGCAAACTTGGCAGTATGCTGCAGCTTGGGGAACATGACTGCTAGTTTCTTAACCTTCTTGGGCACCCCCTCTCTCTAGGCTCATGTTACTCCCTTCATCAACCTGGGTACCATCATTGGAGCCTTCAAATCGCTGTGCATCCTCCTGCAGCATGTACCCGACACTGTGGTCGAATAGTTTGGGGGACTCCTCCGTGCATGATGGTGGGGCTAGGGAAGGAGTGACTGTTGACATGGAGCCGATGGAATAGGCCACTTTGGCAGCTGCATTGGCAGGCAAACTACTCTGAGCCTGGGTGACAGAGGATGAGGAGGATGAGGAGGGCTTTGTTATCCATTCCACCAACTCTTCTGCATGTTGTGGCTCAATAACACGGCCAGCTGCAGAAAGAAAGGACAAGCATGCCCCACGGCCACGTGCTGAGGATGCACCATGTCCACAGCCAGCACTGTCGACTGTAGACACAGAGCCTGCTTGCCCTCTTTTAGTGGCCTGTGAGCGTCTGCCTCTCCTTGGTGGCCTCCCGGACATGCTGTAAATTTTGTTTAGCAAAACCACACTACACCATATCGTGTACTGTGTACACCACCAGAAAAGTAGTAGCAAGTGCACTAGGGGTGCACGGTACTGTGTACACCAACAGAATTATAATAACTATGGGTGTACTGTATGTATTGTGTACTGTGTACACCAACAGAAGTATAATAACTATGGGTGTACTGTATGTATTGTGTACTGTGTACACCACCAGAAAAGTAGTAGCAACTGCACTATGGGTGCACGGTACTGTGTACACCAACAGAAGTGTAATAACAACTATGGGTGCACTGTATGTAATGTGTACACCACCAGGAAAGTAGTAGCAACTGCACTAGGGGTGCACGGTACTGTGTACACCAACAGAAGTATAATAACTATGGGAGTACTGTATGTATTGTGTACTGTGTACACCACCAGGAAAGTAGTAGCAGCTGCACTAGGGGTGCACTGTACTGTGTACACCAACAGAAGTGTAATATAAACTATGGGTGTACTGTATGTATTGTGTACTGTGTACACCACCAGGAAAGTAGTAGCAACTGCACTAGGGGTGCACGGTACTGTGTACACCAACAGAAGTGTAATAACAACTATGGGTGCACGGTGTCACGTACCTGGTAGGTAGAGCCCGGAATGCAGGGAACGGCCTCTCGTATACCTCCGACTCGGGAACCCCTGGTAGTGATGACAGGGGCTCGAGAGTGCGAAGGGGCACAAGTGCCTAACTGGAAGGCTGGAGCAGAGAGCTGAATCAGGTAGTCAGCTGGGAGGTGTCCTGTAGTCCGGCAGCAGGATGTAGATAGCAGGGAGGTGTCTTGTAGTCCAGCAGCAGGATGTAGACAGCAGGGAGGTGTCTTGTAGTCCAGCAGCAGGATGTAGACAGCAGGGAGGTGTCTTGTAGTCCAGCAGCAGGATGTAGACAGCAGGGTACAGGCAAGCCAGGTCAAACACAGGCGGGCAGATCAGGTACAGAAGGTAAATCCAGGAGAGTAGTCAAAGTCCAAAAGCTGAGATCAGGGCAGGCAGAAAACAGAGTAGTCAAAGTCCAGAAGCCGGGATCAGGGCAGGCAGAAAACAGAATAGTCAAAGTCCAGAAGCCGGGATCAGGGCAGGCAGCAAACAGAGTAGTCAGGAACAGTCCAACAGGTATTGGGTAGCAAATACAAAGTAACAGGGCACTAGGGGTCTTTAGGAACGCTGTAGACCGGACAGCAAGGCAGCAGTGGAACAGTGCCCTTTAAATAGCCTTTTTGGTGCCAAGTGCTGTCACAGGGGGCGCGCGCCGATATTGGCGCTATTGCGCATGCGCGTATGCCCGTGCGCGCTATTGGAGCTATTGCGCGAGCACCGCATGGTGCTTCTATGTACAGGCATTCCTTTAAACTTCAGTTTGCTGGGATATTTGCAAGAGGGCTTTTCCTGACATTGCCCCCCTCCAATGGGCAGCTTCCGGATGCCCAACTGGGCCATTTTACTAGGGTGAGCTCTCTTAAAGGCTAGAATTAATCTTTTGGCATGGATGTTAGTCTCTGGTTCCCAGGAATTATCCTCAGGACCGTACCCTTTCCATTTGACCAGATATTGAATCTGGTTGCGTCTTTTCCGGCAATTTATGATTGATTCCACTTCAAATTCCTGCTCACCGTCAATGAGTACAGGTTCAGGAGGACCAGTGTTTCGGTGAAGGAAAGGATCCGGAACTGAAGGTTTAAGAAGGGCCACATGAAAGACTGGATAAATATGAAATGACTCCGGTACTTTTAATTCGTAAGCCACATCGTTGATCTTCCTTATCACTGGGAAGGGACCCACAAACTTAGGGCCCAATTTCCTGGAAGGGCATGCCAACTTCAGATTCAGGGTAGACAGCCAGATCTGATCCCCTATCTTCAGATTAAGCTCCCCTCTCCTCTTCTTATCAAAAGTCGCCTTGTTCCGTTCCTGGGTCTTTGACATGGTTTCTTGGAGTAGCCTGTTGTTAGTACTGAAAAAACTCAAGGTTTCCTGGACAGCTGGCACCGAACACTCCGGGACATTGTTGGACAAAAACAAAGGATGAAAACCATAATTCGCAAAAAATAGAGACTGATTAATTGCAGAGTGAACAGAGTTATTGTAGGCGAATTCAGCCCGAGGTAATAGAGGAACCTAGTCATCTTGGGAAAAATAGGAATAGCACCGTAAGTATTGCTCCAAGGTCTGGTTAGTTCGTTCAGTCTGACCATTAGTCTGAGGATGGTAAGCAGAAGAGAAAGAGAGGTCAATTTCCAGGGATCCACATAGAGCTCTCCAGAACTTGGAGGTAAATTGTACCCCTCGATCAGACACAATGTTTGCTGGAATGCCATGGAGCCTTACAATTTCTTTAATAAAGACTCTCGCAGTACCTGAAGCAGAGGGGGTACCTTTTATGGGTATGAAGTGGCTAATTTTAGAAAGTCTGTCGACCACTACGAAAATAGTGGTGTAACCCTCAGATGGTGGTAATTGGACGATAAAATTCATGGAGATCATCCTCCATGGTCTTTCTGGAAGAGGAAGAGGTCTTAGCAACCCCCACGTCCTGGTCTTGCTGCCTTTGTTTTGGATGCAGGTAGTGCATGATTCCACGTAGAGTTTACAATCCTCTCTTAGCTGAGGCCACCAAAATGTGCGTTGGAGCAGTTCGGAGGTCTTGTGTATCCCGAAGTGGCCAGCTAATTTGTGATCATGGCAAGATTTGAGAACGGAAACCCGTGTTTGTTGGGGTATAAAGATTTTATCCTTGTACCATAGTAATTCATCTCTGGACTGTAGGGTGACATCTGCTGGAAGGGGAGTTGCTGAGGATGCCTGTCTAATTTGAGACAGCAAGTCTCAAATTAGACAGGAGAAAGGATGGTGTCTGGGGAAGAAGGAACTTCAGGTTCGCTGAACATTCGGGACAGAGCATCAGGTTTGGTATTTTTTGATCCTGGTCTGTAAGTGATGTGGAAAGTGAACCTGGTGAAGAAAAGTGCCCATCTGGCCTGGCGTGGTTTCAACCTTTTGGCAACCTTCAGGTACTCCAGGTTCTTATGATCGGTGTACACCAGAATAGGATGAGCCGCTCCCTCCAGGAGGTAGCGCCATTCCTCAAGTGCGGCTTTGATTGCTAGTATCTCCCTGTCCCCAACATCGTAATTTCTTTCGGGTTCTGTGAACCTGCGGGAGAAGAATGCCACTGGGTGCAATAAGGCCTTGGAGCTCTGTCTCTGCGAGAGTACTGCTCCCACCGCTATCTCGGAGGCATCTACTTCCAATATGTAGGGTAAGGCCGGATCGGGGTGCTTCAGGACGGAGGCCGACACAAATTGGTTTTTCAGGGAAGTAAAAGCAGCTTGAGCCTCAGGAGACCATTGGAACTGGGTGCCTTGACGAGTCAGTCTTGTGATGGGGTGATGATGGAAGAAAATCCCTTGATGAATTTACGGTAAAAATTAGCAAATCCCACAAAGCGCTATACCCTTTTGTCTGTCGGAGCTGGCCATTCCAAGATGGCAGAGACCTTCTGCGGATCCATCTTGATACCATCTATGGAAATAATCAGACCCAGAAACTGAATGCTTTGGCGTTCAAATTCGCACTTTTCGGGTTTGGCGTACAGGCCATGTTGGCGGAGCCGGGCTAGAACTTTCTTGACATGCTCTTGGTGGATAGGCAGAGAAGAGGAAAAGATCAGGATATCGTCCAGATATACTATGACGAACAGATCAAGATAGTCTCTGAAAATGTCATTCACAAAGTGCTGGAAGGTGGCGGGAGCATTGCATAACCCAAAAGGCATCACCAGGTATTCAAAGTGTCTGAAGCGGGTGCGAAAGGCAGTCTTCCATTCGTCCCCACTTCGACTAAGTTGTATGCTCCTTGAAGATCAAGTTTGGTGAATACGGCTGCACTTCCCAACCTCTGGAATAGTTCGGGTACCAAGGGTAAAGGGTACCGATTTTTGATTGTAATCTTATTAAGACCCCGGTAGTCTATGCAAGGGCGTAGGGAATGGTCCTTTTTCTCCACAAAGAAGATTCCTGCTCCAGCTGGTGAAGTGTAAGGCCGTATGAACCCCTTTTTCAGATTCTCATCAATGTATTTTTTAAGCGTACCAAGCTCCATCTCGGTTAAGGGAAAGATTCGCCCAAGGGGGACCTCTGCCTCAGGAAGAAGTTTGATTGGGCAGTCATAGGGTCTGTGTGGGGGAAGTGTTTCTGCCCCTTTCCGACTGAACACATCCAGGAAGTCTGGGTATGCTTCTGGAACGGTTTGGCAGTTTTCAGCATCGGTTTCAAGACAAAGCAGGGGGGATGGAACGGTAATAAATCCTTGCAGACAATGTTGACGGCAGTAAGGAGAGGAAAAGCTGATGTTTCCAGTAGACCAGTCAATCTGTGGGTTGTGAGCTTTGAGCCAGGGTATACCCAGTATGAGGGGAAACAGGGGTGACTCAATGATGTCAAGGCGGAGTAATTCCCGGTGGTTGCCGGAAATTATGGTGTCTAGAGGAACTGTCTCCTGTGTTACGGGCCCAGATTTAATAGGGTTTGAAACAGGAAAATCTGGATGCCGCACACCGGATAAAGTTGAAAACATCTTCTTTATTGTAAAACTTGGATCATAAAAAACAGGACAATCAGGCGGGTGGTACAGACACAGCTGACGCGTTTCGCGCTCTAGTTTGAGCGCTTACTCATAGCTCATAACTCATGAGCTATGAGTAAGTGCTCGAACTAGAGTGCGAAACGCGTCAGCTGTGTCTGTACCACCCGCCTGATTGTCCTGTTTTTTATGATCCAAGTTTTACAATAAAGAAGATGTTTTCAACTTTATTCGGTGTGCGGCATCCAGATTTTCCTGTTTCAAACCCTGCTTCAATTTGCATTTAGCCAGCACCTGGGACTCCTCTCTTCTGAAGGATTCACTAATACACACCTGAAAGCAAGTTCTCCTGAGCAGTGATTTATTTTCTCTGTCTTGTCTGCCCCAGATTTAATAGCCGATCCGTCGGCTAGGTGTACAGACAGTCCCTGTGATCTGGGTCGTAGAGGGATCTGGAACTTGTGAGCAAAGGATAAGTCCATAAATCCGCTACAGGCTCCGGAATCAATTATAGCGGTTGCCCGGATGTTCATTCCTGGAAGCTGCAGAGAGATGGGAACAGCCAGGTGAGTGGCATTGTTAAACACAGCAGATAAGGAAGTTGAAGAGAGAGTAGTATGCTTACAGGTCTTTGCCGGACAAGTCCTCACGTAATGTCCAGATTCCCCGCAATACAGGCAGAGGTTGTTAGCCCGCCGGCGCTGTCTTTATTCAGGGGTGAGAGAAGGACAGATCAGGCCGAGTTGCATCAGTTTAGAGGTATCGGTAGAGGAGTGTGCAGGAGGGTTAGGTACACGTGGTAACATCCACACTGGGCGAGAGGGACCAGTTGCGCGTTCAGCCCTGCGTTCTCTTAAACGTCTATCAATTTGAATTGACAGGTTGATAAGGTCTTCAAGTGTGGCAGGAATGCCTACCCGGGCTAATTCATCTTTTAATGGTTCAGAAAGTCCCATGCGAAACTGGTAGCGTAGGGTGGCGTCGTTCCAGTTTGTGTCGGAACTCCAACGACGGAATTCAGATGCATAGTCCTCCGCCGCTCTATGGCCCTGCTGAAGTGAGAACAGTGCTGCTTCTGCGGTGGTCGAGGCAATTGTTCTTCTGCTCCAGAAGTCAATGGGCCCATGCCTGAGGTTCGCCTAGTAGGAGGGAGATGACAAACCCTACTTTAGTGGTTTCTAAAGAAAAAGTCCTGGGTTGTAATGCAAAGAAGAGTTCACAGGCATTACGGAATGCTCTAAACTTGCTGCGGTCCCCGGAAAACCTTTCTGGTGTAGGTACTTTGGGTTCAGGCGGGCAGCATGACCACAGAGGGAGCAGCAGGTGGACCCGGATTGGGTTAGAGAGAACTTGGACACGCCCCCTAGTTGTTTATAACCGTCTTGTAAGTCTTTGACAGCTTGTGTAAGTCCGGCTAGATGACGGCATAAGTCCTCCATGGCCGCGCGCGCCCGTGCGCCGCTATTGGCGCTATTGCAAGCACCAGATGGCGCTTCTATGCACAGGCATTCCTTTAAACTTCAGTTTGCTGGGATATTTGCAAGAGGGCTTTTCCTGACACACGGTATGTATTGTGTACACCACCAGGAAAGTAGTAGCAACTGCACTAGGGGTGCATGGTACTATGTACACCAACAGAAGTGTAATAACAAATATGGGTGTGCTATATTGTGCACACCACCAGAAAAGTAGTAGCGACTGCACTAGGGGTGCACGGTATTGTGTAGACCACCAGAAGTCTAATAGCAACTATGGGTGCACTGTATGTTTTGTGTACTGTGTACACCACCAGAAAAGTAGTAGCAACTGCACTATGGATGCACGGTACTGTGTACACCAACAGAAGTGTAATAACAACTATGGGTGCACTGTATGTATTGTGTACACCAGTAGGAAAGTAGTAGCACCTGCACTAGCTGTGCACGGTACTGTGTACACCAACAGAAGTGTAATAACAACTATGGGTGTACTGTATTGTGTACACCACCAGAATAGTAGTAGCAACTGCACTATGGGTACACGGTACTGTGTACTGTGTACACCGCCTGAAGTGTATTAGAAAAAGTACACCAGAAACGGCCTGCAGTCAGATATAGCTAAATTGGATACAGTGGATATATATATATATATATATATATATATATATATATATATATAACTGTCTGTATTATATATATATATATATATATATATATATATATATATATATATTTATTAAGAACACTGCAGCTAACTGAATAGCCTGCCTGCTCAATCTAAATGACACTCTCTCTCCATCCGTGCCAACAACACACTACACGGGGCCGACGTGCAGGCAGCCTTATATAGTGTGGGGTGTGGACTTAGTCCCCCTGACCCATGATTGACAAAAGGCACGCTGCCTTTTAGCTGAGGGCACTGGGATTGGCCAAAGCACGCAGGTCATGGTGCATGCTTTAGCCAATCATCATACAGCAATGCACTGCGCTCCCACATAATGTTCGTTTTTTGACGAACGGGCAAACAGCCAATGTTCGACCCGAACATAAAGCTCATCCCTACATAGCAGTAGGTAAAAATCGGCAGTATTACAAGTAAACAAAGCCAGCTGCAATGACGTCACACACTGATTCCGCCCAAAGAGCTTCCCTGCAAATGGTTCCTTCTGGGATTGGAGGGCCAACCTAATAAATTAATAAAAGCTTATAGTTCATTTCAATTGATAAGACATTGACTGAGGTTTTGGATACAATGAACAAGAGATTGCAATTTCTCAGGGCATACTGAATATTGCAAACTTTGCTCCCATTTTGTGGTGTAAGATGTTAGAAGCAATAGAGGGGGTGATAAGAGAGGAGAGTATAGAAAGATATCATGCCTGGAGAATGCTGGCCTTATTGCATATTTTTTGGAGAGTGTAGGTTTGCTGTCATTGACTAGCTGTAACATGCCTGATATTTGATTTGCAAAATTCTGGATGGAGTTAAGACTACAATGTATTCACCAAGCAAAGCCAAAGCAAATATTAGACTGAGTAGGTCATCCTACTTTGTTCAACATATAAAAATTAATAGTTATAGTTAGCACCCTATAAATGTTATGCACTTGGGGGCTAAAAATATGCATGCAGCATACATACTAAGGGAGTACAACTGGGGGAATCAATGGTGGAGAAGGATCTGGGGGTTTTGGTAGATCATAAGCTCAATAATAGCATGCAATGCCAAGCCGCGGTTTCCAAAGCGTGCAAAGTTCTTTCTTGTATTAAGAGAGGTATGGACTCCAGAGAGAGAGAGATATCATTTTGCCCCTGTACAGATCATTAGTAAAACCTCATCTGGAATATGCAGTTCAGTTTTGGGCACCAGTTCTCAAAATAGGATATCAGGGAACTGGAGAAAGTGCAGAGAAGAGCAACCAAACTGATAAGAGGCATGGAGGAGCTCAGCTATGAGGAAAGATTAGAGGAACTCAATCTATTCCCTCTTGAGAAGAGGAGATTAAGGGGGGATATGATCACCATGTACAAATACATATGGTTCATATCATGAACTTGGTGTTGAGTTATTCACTATAAGGTCATCACAGAGGACTAGGGGCCACTCTGTGTCTAGAGGAAAAAAGATTTCATCTCCAAATACGGAAAGGTTTCTTCACAGGAAGAGATGAAGTGAACATGTGGAATAGACTCCCTCCAGAGGTGGTTCTGGCAAGCTCAGTTGATTGCTTTAAAAAAGGCCTGAATTCTTTCCTAACTGTACACAATATAACTGGGTACTAACATTTATAGGTAAAGTTGATCCAGGGAAAATCCGATTGCCTCTCAGGGGTTCAGGAAATAATTTTTTCCCCTGCTGTAGCAAATTGGAGCATCCTTTGCTGGGGTTTTTTGCCTTCCTCTGGATCAACTGTGGGTGTAGGTTTGTCTATATGGGATTGTATTTTTTTTTGGCTGAACTTGATGGACTTGTGTCTTTTTTCAACCTGGCTAACTATGTAACCTCTCCACACCTATTTAATACTACACAGTTATACAGACTGTAACAGAGCGTCCCAGAGAGAGCCAGGAAAAGTCCTGTTCGGGGTTTATACATCTCCCATGCTCCTCTCATATACGTTCAGGGATCTCTAATCCACAGTCCGGTTCGGGTCTTGGTCCTCTCCCATGGGCCAATTTATACTTACCTGGGACAGACAGAGAGTGTTCTCAGCAAGTCCTGTCTGTGAGAACTCAAGCGGTTGGTAAAAGCTAACAAGCTGTAAATGTGGAAGCTGACAAGCAGTAGGCTTGCTCAGACTGTTGAAATTTAATAAGGGGGTGGATGGCACTGCCCGTCTCCTGAAGAGTCAACCTCCAGGAGTGAATCACACTTCTCAGGTGAAGGCTCAAGTGCTAGATTAAATACTTATGACAAGGAGTGTTCTGTACAAATAATACAATTATTATACAAATATATATATATATATCAATAACGTGTAAATAATTAATAAAGATTAAAAAATAAAAATAAAAGTAAAACGTAGGAGTGTATGTGTATCAAAAAAAACAAAATCAGGAAAGTTCATCAAATTAATCCATCAGAAAAATTCCTCAACCGATTCTATCAGAAGAAAAAGCTTATCTCATAAGGTGGAGACCTGCAGGCAGTTGGAGTAAGAAGTTACTACTTAAAGGGCCAGTACTTAGAGTGACTGAATATGGAGGAAATCCTGAAACAGTTGGTGCTGTCTAACACTGCACAGCAGCATTCACTTTTGGGAGAACCGCTGAGAGGGAAGGCTGGCCCAATACCAAGTGGGCAGGATTGGTCACCCCCTTACTTACTGGGAAGTCATAGAAGGCCTATTACGATTTGGACACTGTGTATGCAAGAGAATATGAGAAGGTCAAGCAGGAAATCCTGGCGCATCTCGGTGTCACCTTGGTCATTCAAGCACAGCTGGTCCTTCTGAGATGAGAGACCCCCAGGATCACAGATGTTTGACCTAATCTACCTGGTGCGGAAATAACTGCAGCCAGAGTCCTTATCTGGGCCACAAAGAGTGGAGCGTATGGTCATTGAAGAATCCCTGAGGTCACTACCAATTCCCCTGCAGAAGTGGATGAGTCAAGGGGACCCCAAGTCAGCAGACAACTTGGTGACGTTTGTCAAGAGGTACTTTGCTGCAGAGAGTCTGGCCACCACCCCTACAGCCGAATGGAATTTCCACCCAAAGTCCCCAGGCAACCGGTAAGACTGTTCCAGGGGAAGTGTGTGATAAGCAAGGCAAGGAGATATGGGGGAGGATTTTTGGTGCCAGGACTGAAGTTTGGCATTCCAAACAAGGGAAGCCACTGATGATACCGGGTCTAGTTCTCTATGGAAGCTTTCACTCCTCAGCCTTAATGTAAGTGCTCATGTATGCTTTTAATATTTAAATAAATCACTGATACCTAAGAGGCGCTTTCTCTTTGAATTTTTTATGTCTATACGGAGAGCTGACTTCACTCAACAGGAAGCTGCCCTTGGTATTTTGATTGCATAGATCCCCCTGGCTCCCACATCCATTTACATTTCGGATGATCCACACATCATAGACTCTTTTTCTGGACTATTTTTAGGGGACTATTTTTATGTAATTACTGTCTATTTTTAACATCATTCACCTTTATACCTATGGACTTGAGCGCTGCTACATTATATAACTTATGTTGCAGCAAACTGTCCATTGACAAATGAATCCATGCAGTGTGACGTATCTGTTAGATGGCAGTCTATGTTTGCTGCTGTTTCATGCACTGCAGCGCTGAGTGTAGGAAAACACATGTGCCAAATGACTGTTAATAATAAGCCTATTATGGCTTTGCTGAACTCTGGAAGTCTGGTTACTTTGATTAAAGTTAAATTGGTTTAAACAGTAAACGTTCATGATAGAAAAATTTCTGTGATCTGTGTACAAGGGGATACCAGGGAGTATCCTATAGCCACTGTTAACTTTGAAACTGACTTAGGTATGCTGACTCATCCGGTCGGACTTGTGCCTAACTTAGTGTATGAGATCATTATTGGTAGGGACTTCCATAAGTTTTGGGAACTGTGGGATCGTCCTGACTTGGTCATGGTAACTGACTCAGTGGCGGAGCCAGAATTCTTGGCCAGCACTGATAATATAGGTTCAGGGGACTCCTCTCAGTGTTCCCCCAGGGGATTCCTTTCTCTGTTATGGCAGGGGAACTGGAAGAGCCCGAGGAAGCCCCCACAGTCAGTGAAGGTGGACAGCTGTCTGCTGACCCTGAGGCCACATTAGAGTTTGCTGATCTTAATGTGCACAAGGAAAACTTTGGTACTGAGCAGAGAAAAGACCATATCCTTGCCAGGGCCTGGGCAAATGTAGTAGTGATTAATGATGTACCTGTCAAACCAGGGGAAAGGCACTGTTTTCCTTATTTCAGCAGCAACAAGGATTTACTGTATCGTGTATGTAAAAAGAATGATGAAATTGTTGAACAGTTGGTGGTGCCTAAGACATACAGAGGGGTAGTGTTGGAACTTGCCCATGGGCACTTGCTAGGAGGTCATTTAGATGTTGAGAAAACCACTGAAAGGGTGTTACACAGTTTTTTTTGGCCCGGGATACAGAAAGACATTGAGAATTATTGTCAATCCTGTCCTGTGTGTCAAATGTCAGCCCCACTACCCCACTTCCGAAGTCCTTTAGTGCCCTTACCCAAATGCAGGACCGGATTGTAGTGATCATGCCTATGGTAAAAGAACACTTACATCAGGCCCAAGCACCCCGACAGAGAATTTACAACAGAGGGTCTCGACTCATAGGTTGGACTTGATGGACTTGTGTCTTTTTTCAACCTCACCTACTATGTAACTATGTAAATGGTGACAGGGTCCTGGTGTTAGTTCCCACTGTTGAAAGCAAGTTCCTGGGTAAGTGGCAGGATCCCTTCGAAGTAATTAAAAGAGTTGGGAAGGTGAATTACAAAGTGTATCAACCAAGTAAAAGGAAGTCTGAGCAGATATACCATAAAAAAATAGTTAAAGCCCTGGAAGGATAGGCTGGCATTGACTGTGAGTTCCGTCCCTGTAACTCCTAGGGGTACTGAGTCCCCTCTGGTCCCTGAGGTCACTATTCCAGACACCCTGTCTTATTCCCAAAAACAGGACCCTAGAGAATTCCTGATAAGGAATAGAGAGAAACTTTCAGAGTTATCTGGTATGACTTCAGCGGTTCAGCATGATATTGTTACTGAACCTGGGGTCCGTGTCAAGCTCAAACCGTACCAAATTCCTGAAGCTAGGAGAAAAGACATCATTGATAAAGTCAAAATGATGCTGGAGCTATCATTGAGGAATCCAGTAGTGACTGGTCTAGTCCCATCGTGTTAATCCCAAAACCGGATGGTACTTGGAGGTTTTGTAATGACTTCATAAAGCTTAATGCAGTGACAAAGTTTGACACGTACTCAATGCCTAGGGTAAGTGAACTTATAGACAGACTTGGCAAAGCTTGCTATCTGACCACTTTGCACTTGACCAAAGGATATTGGCAAAAACCCCTGACCCCTTTTTCCCAAAGAAAAGACTGTGTTTGTGACCCTAGAGAGTTTGTTTCAGTACAGGAAAATGAATTTCATTTTTGTAGCAAAATGCTCCTGCAACATTTTAGAGGACCATGGGCAGGACCCTAAGACCAACAGTATGCAGCAGCCTATCTGGATGACATAGTGGTAAATAGTACTGACTGGGAGTCTCACCTGCCCCATGTCCAAGCTGTCCTGGATTCCCTCAAAGTGTGAGAGCACGGAAAGTTGAAAATTGGCCTGGTTAGGAAGGGGGTTTAAGTGCCCAGTGAGCAAGTGGTTAATATGCAGTTAGAGAAGTGTTTTTTTTTTTTTTTAACTTTACATACGGTAGGGTTATAAATATCTTATTAAGCCAGAGTTGGGGTTTAAAGGGGTTGTAAAGGTTTGTGTTTTTTCACCTTAATGTATCAAGGTGAAAAAACACCTGTCAGTGACCACCCCCCCCCCATTTTACTTACCTGAACCCAGTGAAGCCGTAATTTCTGCTATTTCTGTATTCCGTATTTCTGCTAGGGGGTTCTTGGCTGTTGAGTGGATAGATTGATACCAGCGCAGCCATTGGCTCCCACTGCTGTCAATCAAATCCAATGAAACGGGGCCAAGTCCTGCATTCGGCGTCTATGGACACCAAATGCTGGACTCCGGAGCGCGCCCGCAAGGTAATCCCCCAGGAAAGCGCTTCTCCCAGGGTGTTATCTGATGCGGAGAGGAGCCGAGAGAGCCGCAGAGGGATCCCAGAAGACCAGGTTCGGGTGCCACACTGTGTAAAACAAGCTGCACAGTGGAGGTAAGTATGATATGTTTGTTATTTAAAAAATAAATTACCTTTAGTGGCACTAAAGGCTACGTTCACTTTTTTTTTTTTCTAAATTCCAGCTCCCCTATGTACCAATATAGCATTCATGTACTGTTTTTTGCAAAAATATCAAAGCTTTTCATAAAATCTACAGACACGTACCTTACTTTCCTACATCAATGATTCCAAATGTATCTATTGCTTCTGTCTTATGTCCTTACAGACTGTAGGTCATGACACAGGAAGGAGTTGACCAGCTAACCTCATTAGCACACACCCTGCATCCTCCACCCTCCCACTCCCAGCTGCACGTTTTTTAAATGAAATGCATCAATCAGTGATCACCCTTCTTACTAAATACACAATCAGATTGCATAGTGTATGGCCATCTTTATACAAGTACATAGGAGGGAGTGGACAGAAACACTCAGCTGTTAAGCCCCGTTCACAACTCTGCATTTTTTTTTGTTTTTTTTGTTTTTTTTGTGAGGGGGGTAGGTGTTTTGGAGCATTTTCACTCATCACATATAGGGCAGCCCATCCATCTGAATGGGCTGCCCTACACGCAGCAATCACCCTAAAGAAGCTTCAGAACTTTTTTTAGAGCGGAGCTTGGTGCATTTTCTACTGTGATTTTTGGTGCATTGCATTTCTGAAATTCAAGGGAATGCACAAATGTGAATGGAGCCTCGTTGTTCTTGTGTTACTGCACCAATTTCATTTTCAGGACCCATTCACATCTAGCATAGTGGGAGTGAATGTTTTGTGTCTGATTGGAGAAAAGCCAATGTAGCACCAATATTTAAAAAGGGCCCAAAAAACATCCCTAGGAATTACAGACCAGTTAGCCTAACATCAATAGTATGTAAACTCTTGGAGGGGATGATAAGGGACTATATACAAGATTTTAGTAATAAGAATGATATCATTAGCAGTAATCAGCATGGATTCATGAAGAATCGTTCTTGCCAAACCAATCTATTAACCTTCTATGAGGAGGTGAGTTGCCATCTAGATAAAGGAAGGCCCGTAGACGTGGTGTATCTGGATTTTGCAAAAGCATTTGACACAGTTCCCCATAAACGTTTACTGTACAAAATAAGGTGCGTTGGCATGGACCATAGGGTGAGTACGTGGATTGAAAACTGGCTACAAGTGCGTGTTCAGAGGGTGGTGATAAATGGGGAGTACTCAGAATGGTCAGGGGTGGGTAGTGGGGTCCCCCAGGGTTCTGTGCTGGGACCAATCCTATTTAATTTGTTCATAAACGACCTGGAGGATGGGATAAACAGTTCCATCTCTGTATTTGCAGACGATACTAAGCTAAGCAGGGCAATAACTTCTCCGCAGGATGTGGAAATCTTGCAAAAAGACCTGAACAAATTAATGGGGTGGGCAACTACATGGCAAATGAGGTTCAATGTAGAAAAATGTAAAATAATGCATTTGGGTGTCAAAAATATGAATGCAATCTATACACTGGGGGGAGAACCTCTGGGGGAATCTAGGATGGAAAAGGACTTGGGGGTCCTAGTGGATGATAGGCTCAGCAATGGCATGCAATGCCAAGCTGCTGCTAATAAAGCAAACAGAATATTGGCATGCATTAAAAGGGGGATCAACTGCAGAGATAAAACGATAATTCTCCTGCTCTACAAGACTCTGGTCCACCCGCACCTGGAGTATGCTGTCCAGTTCTGGGCACCAGTCCTCAGGAGGGACGTACTGGAAATGGAGCGAGTACAAAGAAGGGCAACAAAGCTAATAAAGGGTCTGGAGGATCTTAGTTATGAGGAAAGGTTGCGAGCACTGAACTTATTCTCTCTGGAGAAGAGACCTTTATGGTTTTTATGGTCACCTTTATACACCTAAAATTTTTAGTTGCGCTTTCAGTGCCATTAATTGGTAATGGCACACCAAACACAGAAGCAAACACACATTTTGCCATGTAAAAAAAAACGAGTGGCAAATGCTGAAAAAAGCACAGTAAGAAACATGCAACCCACAAAACATGTCCCATAAGCCACATATAGCACAGCCCATTTAAATCAGCAGGCTGCCCTATGTGTATCACAGAAAAAAAAAATGGGTCCTGAAAGTGAAATTGGTGCATTAACACAAGAACAATGAGGCTCCATTCACATCTGTGCGTTTCCTTGCATTTCAGAAATGCGATGCACCAAAAATCATTTCAGAAATGTGATGCACCAAAAATCGTAGTAAAAAATGCAACAAGCTCCGCTCTATAAAAAGTTCTGAAACTTCTTTGGGGTGATTGCTGCGTGTAGAGCAGCACATTCAAGTGGATGGGCTGCCCTATGTGTGATGAGTGAAAATGCTCCAAAACACCCCCCACCCCACTAAAAAAAAAAATAAAATGCATGTGGGAATGCGAGGTCCCGCTATGCAGAGATGTGAACGGGGCTTGACAGTTGAGTGTTTCTGTCCACTCCCTCCTATGTACTTCTATAAAGATGGCCATACACTATGCAATCTGATTGTGTATTTAGTGAGAACGGTGATCACTGATTGATGCATTTCATTTAAAAAATGTACAGTTAGGAGTGGGAGGGTGGATGATGCAGGGTGTGTGCTAATGAGATCAGCTGGTCAACTCCTTCCTGTGTCATAACCTACAGTCTATAAGGATGTAAGACAGAAGCAATAGATATGTTTGGAATCATGGATGTAGGACAGTAAGGTACGTGTCTGTAGATTTAATGGAAAGCTTTTATATTTTTGCAAAAACAGTACATGAATGCTATATTGGTGCATAGGGGAGCTGGAATTCAGAAAAAAGGGTGAACTTAAGCTTTTAAGGGGATAAAATTCAATTATTGGGATAATTGAGGAATCCAAGCCCTTTTTTAGGATAGTTGCTGTAATGTTCACACTCCTTAGATTATTTTGAAAGGCCAAGATTATCTCCAGAAGTTTTAATGCCTAAAAAGGCTTTTGCAGTTGTAAACTCAGAAGTACAAAATGATTCCTAAAGATGACACATGTAAAATGCTTTGTATTGGGCTTAAATACATATCACAGTCTGAGCTGATCTCTGTTGAATTGCAGCTATTCTTTTTATATAGAAAGCTGACATGCTCAGTCACAGCATCTTGGCTTTTCTAGCCACACACTGTGTCAATTAATCTCTCTGATGTAAAATTTCTCTGGATGGATGTAGGTAAATCATCATTCTCTCTCAAATATACTTTTTTTTCCCAGGCCCTATTCTTCATTTGCTACCCTGGACAGAGATCAGAGAGATGTGAACAGAAAATTTTCTTTTGGTCAATTGCAGAGAATGGCTGATAGTTTTACTAGATAGAAAAAGCTGATTCCAGAATGCTATGGTTCAGTGTCTGAAGAATAATTATCAGCCCTATCACGACCATTCCTCTACTCATTTAATTGCTAAGTGTTTGTGTCCCTGAAATTCTCAAAGGCCCTGAGTTCTTTATTAGCGAAATGATTCTTGGAGTTATTTATCCTTTCTGGGGTTTCAATTCCTTCCCTTTTAATCCGTTCCATGTGTCAATAGCAGGAACTCTTATTGATGAGGGTAATACGGGGATTTTGTTGTTTAATCTTAATTTATTAACTCTGAAAATACTTTATTATTTATTACTTGATTATGTTTTGATGGGAGAAAACCCTGGCTCATTTGAGCAATGAGCAATTGTTGTATGTACAATACTTCTGAAAATAATGAAGGGATATTAAATGCTTAACGAAACTTTTAGTTTAAGGGCCCATTTACACGAGGTGCAATGGTATGCATTCCTGAATGTGTTCCCACTGCATATACAGTCCAAAATGTTATCTAATGGGCTCAGTTCACGCTATTGCAGTGCAGTGCAGTAAAAAAAAAAAAATAAATACACTAGGCTGCATTTTTACAATGTAAACACGTGTACGTACAGTAAATGTCTGCAAATGCAGCGCAGCACAGTGCACATAAAAACCCACAGAAAAAAGAAAAATGATCTCAAAGGAAATGAAAACAAGCCCCCCTAAAAACTCTTATTTAAAACACATAACAAATGAATGTAACTGCACATAAAAATACACTTTAAACATGCATCAATGCGCATGTGGAAATGTGCAGTTTTTGGTGTGAATGGGTTCTAGATCAGCTAAATACTTTCCATTAGCATCAACAAAAAAGTATGCACAGTCTAAAGCCTCGTACTCATGATCGGATTTTCCACAGACAAAACGTCAGACTTTTGTCTGAAGGCGTGTGCCTGGATTTTGTCTTGCGTACAAACGGCAAGCAATTGTCGGCCAACAAACACGAACGTAGTTGCGTACTACATGGTTTTTCAGCTCTTTAGCGCCACCCTTTGGGCTCCTTCTGCTAATTTTGTGTTAGTAGAAGTTTAGTGAGTGTTGCTTCATGCTTTTCATTTTGTGCTTTTCATTTAGCGCTTTTCTGTTCGCGCTTTTCATTTTGTGCTTTTCATTTAGTTTCTGAACAGCCGTTCGTCAACCAGACATGTTGCGGAATCGGAGGAGATAACATGTTATTTATTATTGGTCTTGGAGTTATTGCTTTGACCCAGGAACAGGAGGAGGAGGAGTTCTTGGACCAAAAATTGGTTGCTTTATTAATCGTGACCAATTATGTCATATGCCTTTGCTGCGGGAGCTCCAGGAGAATAATCCAGATGATTTTCGGAATTATGTCTGGATGATGAACCCCTGCTTTCACCAACTCTTGGCATTGTTCACCCACTATATTAAGAAGCAGGACACATGCATGAGGCTTTTATTTTATGTTTTGGTTGAATAATAATGATTTGATTTGTTATATTTTTAGATGCATAGAAACCACTTTTTGGTTAAGTTCTATTGGCCGATAGCATGTCTAATTTTATTAATTTTCTTTTTTTAATGCACAATAAAAAAATTGTGTAGAATAATACTTGGCTATGTGTTTTATTTCAAATGACAGTTTTGGAGTAGGCAGTTACATTTAAAAAAATACAATGTAAAATTGACAAGGGACACCAACAGTTGTATCTTTGATCTTAAAAACTACAGGATAATGGTGTTGTGGTAACTTGCCCCTCCCCCCCCAAAAAAAACTAGAAAAATTCTTGATATCACCAGAAAAAAAAGCCTTTGAAAATTTGTTTGCAATAACTCCATCAGTATCACCAGCAAAACAGCTTCATTATTATCCCATTAAAGAAGAAGAGAATTGTGCGCTGCATTTCGAGATTTCATAATTTTGCCACATCACAAATGTTAATTCTCCATTACAAACGCTAGTTTACAAGACCGACCGCTTTTGGCTCGTCCTTGCTTCTGAGCATGTGTGTTTGTACTTTGGACTTTTGTCCAACGGATATAGTGTACACATGCTCGGAAAATCTGACAACAGACATTTGTCCGCGGAAAATTTTAAAACCTGCCATCCAACATTTGTCCGCGGAAAATCCGACAACAATTGTCTGATGGAGCATACAGTCAGATTTTCTGCCAATAGCCTGTCATCACACATTTCCCGTCAGAAAATCTGATTGTGTGTACACAACTTTAGGGTCCTTTCACACGGGCTTGTCCACTTGCCAGACTCCGTTTGCTCAGCGAAGGATCGATCCGCTGATCCCTGCTGAGCAGGCAGATGACAGGTCCATCTCCGCTCACTGTGCTCAGACAGATCTGTCAGAGCCTTGCTCTCCTATATGGGGAGATCGGATGAAAACAGACTGCCTGTCCATTTTCATCCGATCCGCCAGATGGATAGAAAATAGGGTCACCATCCATCTGGATTTCATGGACAGGGTCGGATCGGATAGCAGCGGGTGTCAGCGGATGTGATCCGATCAGGTCTGCCTGAGAAACTGAGAGGCAGACCTGTTCGCAAAGGCCCATGTGAAAGGGGCCTTACAGTTTTTTTGGTTTTTTTTAGAAAACAGCTACAGCCTGAACAGAAAAGCCTATCCCTTATCAGCATGAAGCAGAAAAAGAGCCTTTCTCTCTGTGTGGAAGCAGTGTTCTCTCTGTGACCAGCTCTCAATAAAGCCGGTTTACCCAGCTCCAGGATGGCTGCGGAGCGAATTGCATAGGAGTTCTGTGCATCTTCTGGTCCATTTCAGGTATGAATTTAGCCAAAAATTTTAAATCGGATCTGAAAAGGTGAACAGGAACACACCGGACCCCTGCTGTGAGCCACTCTGCACAACAGTGTGAATCCAGCCTCAGAGTTCTCCAATGAGAGAACCCAATGAGCTATCACAACTGCTGAGGTTTGATACAAAAGGGGGCATGTTGGACCTCTGAACATTAACCACTGCTTCCACATAGGCTTGGCAGGAAATCACAGACAGTACTAAAAATCTGATAATTCTAAGCCCAAAAATTCAGGCAAAAATCAGACCTAAAACAGTGAACAGGGATGCACTGGACCCCTGCTGTGAGTCGCATGCGGCAATAGTGTGACCCCAGCCTTAAAGAGGAGCTCCAGGCTCCTTCAAAAAAAAAATTAAAAGTCAGCAGCTACAAAATCTGTAGCTGCTGACTTTTAATATTAGGACACTTACCTGTCCACAAATCCAGCGGTGCTTTCACCCGAGTCAATTTTTCAATCAGCTCTCGGGTGCTGCCCCCGCCATCTCGGGTATGGGAAACCATCAATGAAGCCTACTGCGCATGCACAAAACACTCTGCGCTTTGTGAATGGTCCAGCTGGGGAAGGAGGAGGGGGCCAAATTCCTAGATGAGTTTGCCACGTCAAAACCAGGCACCCACTCCCCCCCCCGGAAGGTGCCACATTTGGCAGCGGGGGGGGCAAATAAACAGAGCTTCCCCTTTCGGGTAGAGCTAGAAGTTCAGCCAAAAACAAATTAACTCTATTGCCCTGTACACACGATCAGATTTCCCGACAGCAAATGTTGGATGTGAGCTTGTTGGCAGAAAGTCCGACCGTGTGTATGCTCCATCTAACATTTGTTGTCGGACTTTCCACCAACAAATGTTGGCTAGCAGGTTCTCAAATTTTCCGCCAACAAATGTTTGTTGTCGGACTTTCCGATCATGTGTACACAAATCGGTAGGACAAAAGTCCACGCATGCTTGGAATCAAGTACGAGCCAGAGATATAACTAGCGTTTGTAATGGAGATATCACGTACGTCTTGTACGTCACTATGTTCGTAATTGTTGGCCAACATTTGTGTGACCGTGTGTATGCAAGACAAATTGGAGCCAACATCCTTTGAAACAAAAATCCACGGTTTTGTTGTCATAAAGTCTAAACCTGTGTACGGGGCATAAATCTACTCACAGCCACATCCTAAAACTAATATATTTAGCCCTGTAAAGCAAAAATCACTATACATATCTTTTCTAAAGCTGATTCGCTCCAGTTCCACAGTTTGGTGCAGCCAGGGGGAATAAGTGGCATCACAGGACAGAAACAGGATGCAGCAAAAGGGATAAGTGCAGTGGTAACAGCTCTGGGCACTGTAAGAAACAAGCACCAGCAATATATCACAACAAATAATAATGTTCAGGGCCATAGGGCAGTAATATGGTGCAGCAAGTGATGAGTATAGGGCATCAATATGGTACAACAAAAAAAAACGGTTCAGGCACAGCAAGGGACAAACACCAAGATTACAGAGCAGGAATATGGCACAACACAAGAGTTAAATGACTGAAACTGTAATTATTTATTTCAGGTACTTATATAGCGCCATCAATTTATGCAGCGCTTTACATATACATTGTACATTCACATCAGTCCCTACCCTCAAGGAGCTTACGATCTAAGGTCCCTAACTCACATTCATACATACTAGGGACAATTTAGACAGGATCCAATTAACCTACCAGCATGTCTTTGGAGTGTGGGATGAAACCAGAGTACCCGGAGGAAACCCACGCAGGCACAGGGAGAACATGAAAACACAAGGCAGATAGTGTCATGGTTGGGATTCGAACCAGTGACCCTTCTTACTGCTAGGCGAGAGTGCTACCCACTACACCACTGCGCCGCCCCGTATTAAATGTCCAACCATCCAAACACCACGGTCATCTGACTTGGTTGGCTCTGCAATGGGCGATCCAGGCAGGATGATCAGCAAGGTGAGGGACTTGCTTGTAGAGTACTTCTGGAAAGGAAACCCAGGGTCCTAGGAGAGATAGAGGGTGGGAAGAAGGATTATGCCACATACACACAGCTGGAATTGCGAACGGTCTAAACTCCATCGGCATTTCCGACAGAGAGATTTAGAACATGTTCTATATCTGAGTCCATCGGAAATGCCGACAGAAAAAGTCCGATGTGGCATATACACACGGTTGGAATGTTCTACTGAAAGCTCCCATCAGACTTTTTCTGTCGGGAAGTCTGTCCGTGTGTACTCAGCATAAGTGTCACTTTCACTTTTGAGTGAAGGTTTGCTTTAAGGTGTGTTTGGTCCTTTTAAGTGTGTAATAGGCTTTAATAGATCCTGGGATTTTTTTTTCTAATGTATCTTACCCAAGCAACTCAATTAGTGAAATTAAGAAATCCCACTCTGGCAAAATTTCATCAACAGTGAAGTCTTTATTTTCACTGAAACCACTCCTATCATCCATACTCCTCATTATATCAGCAAGAGCATTTACTACTAATCATCACAGACAGTGTTTTGTTTCATGCACTTTCTCATTACCATCTTCACTACATCAGCAGTGTACTAAAGTATCTAACTACAGCAGGCATCAAGGCATCACATTTTTGCTAATTAACAAGCAGTGCTAAGAGTCACTTATTTTTATTACAGCTCCTTCTCACCTCCGGTTGATTTGGCCATTGTCACAAACAAACAAGAACAGGTGTGGCTAGGGTCAGTTTTAGGGTCTGCTAAGTCACCAAGAGTCACAGTAGCAAGAGGTTTTTTGAAGTATGGTAAGATTATAGGAAATTCACAGAAACTTTAGTTTTCCCTGTGCTTCAATAAACCTAAGCTCTGAAAACAATTATAGTTGTTTTCTTTTTTTTTTATTTGCTGATGCTGTCTGACAAATGAGTCAAATATTTTATTCACTGACAAGTCAGACTATACCACTAAGAAAAATATTCTACAGATGTCATCCAATCAAAAATGTAATTGAAAACATTTACTTTTACCCTACGTTCACACCTATGTGTTTTTTAGTGCATTTCACAGTTTGCAGAAACACACTACAGTCCATTTAAAATGGTTTCCTATGGTACACGTTCACATCTATGCGTTTTGCAGATGGTGCAGTTTTGGAAAGAGTCAGAGACTTTTTTCCGCATTTTGCTTGTAATAGACTTCAATGGAGTCGCACCAGAAAGGCAAGTATTACGTAACCGGGTGACCCCGCCCCCCCTCTGACATTACGGGGAAAGCCATAGGGAAGTCCCTATGAAGCCCCCGTGCGTCAGAGGGGGACAGGGTCACCAGGTGGCCCTGCCCTCAGTTATATAAGAACTGTAAGAAGAACAGAAGCGTCACACTGCGGGAACCTCCCATGGATGCGGATCCTCTGGAGAACGAAGCAGGGAAGAAGAAGCCGGAGGAAGATGCGGACGAGAAGACCGAAGGAAGAAGCAGAGGATCAGAGGAAGAAGCAGAGGAAGAAGCAGGGGAAGAACAGGATGGAGGAAGAAAACCTAATGAAGACCAGAAGAAGATGGAAGAAGAAGCGGGGAAAGAAGAAGACATTAATAAAGGAATTGTCAAAAACCGTCTCTTGTCTTTTTTAACATTTTTGACACTTTATTTGTACCCCATTACCATTTCACATGGGGGGAGCAGGATCTGGGGGTCCCCTTGTTAAAGGGGGCTTCCAGATTCCACTAAGCCCCCACCCGCCTACCCCCACAACCACAGGGCAAGGGTTGTGGGGATGAGGCCCTTGTCCCCATCAACATGGGGACATCCTCCCCATGTTGAGGGCATGTGGCCTGGTACGGTTCAGGAGGGGGGGTGCTCTCTCGTCCCCCCTCTTTTCCTGCGGCCTGTCAGGTTGTGTGCTCGGATAAGGGTCTGGTATGGATGTTTAGGGGGACCCCATGCCATTTTTTTTTAAATTTTAGTACGGGGTTCCCCTTAGAATCCATACCAGACCTGAAGGGTCTGGTATGGATTTTGAGGGGGACCCTCACGCCATTTTTAAAAAAAAAATTGGCGCGGGGTTCCCCTTAATATCCATACCAGACCTGAAGAGCCTGGTATGGAATTTGGGGGACCCCTACGCGTTTTTTTATTTTTCATTTTAGTTCGGGGTTCCCCTTAATATTCATACCAGACCCAAAGGGCCTGGTAATGCACTGTGGGGGAATCACAGGCCATTTTTTTTTATGACTTTTATGAGTATTGCAGAGACCCGACAATTCATTATAGCAGCCAGCGCTACTGCTAGTACTTTTAAATTACTTTTTTTTCCTTTAGAAATGTCATTTTGCTCTCGGACTGTTGTAAACAAGGGAAACATGCGCCACTTTACAGGCATACTATAGACACCCCCAGGTACGAAATTTAAAGGAGTATTTCACTTTTATTGTTTCACTTTAAGCATTATTAAAATCACTGCTCCCGAAAAAACAGCCGTTTTTAAAACTTTTTTTTGCATTGATACATGTCCCCTGGGGCAGGACCCAGGTCCTCAAACACCTTTTATGACAATAGCTTGCATATTAACCTTTAAAATTAGCACTTTTGATTTCTCCCATAGACTTTTAAAGGGTGTTCCGCGGCTTTCGAATTTGCCGAGAACACTGCAAATTGTTCGCTATTCGGCGAATGGGAGAACAGCCAATGTTCGAGTCGACCCGAACCCGAACAGACAGCCCATCCCTAGTGATCATGTTTTCATATAAATTTCTCTTTTTTGTTGAGATGTCCAGACTAAATCCTCCAGTTTACTTTCTCTACCTTCCTGAGCCACATTCCCACTGTGGGGTGTGTATTTCCAGGTAAGGGAGATGCAGGCTTTAGCTGCATTCAATAAATGGCACAGAATAGACTTCCTATGTGTTTTAACAGGGATTTGGGATAAGTGCATTAGGAAAAAAGCCGGATCTTCCAGGATTTCAGAGTCACTAAATTTTTGCATGATCTTCCGAACCCCGCTCCAAAAATTCCTAATTCTAGGGCAGGACAAAAAAATATGTAATAGTGTCCCCTTTTCCTCCTGACAGTGCCATCAACCATCTGGTATGTTCTACATCTATAAAGTACAGCTGGGGTTCTGTACCATTGGGAGAAGATCTTAAAATGTGTTTCCTGCATTTTTGTACAGGTCGCTGTTTTAAATATGGAATGTATTATATTGGTACTTTGACCTTCCGAGAAGGTCCTACTCAAATCCAATTCCCATTTTCGCAGGAAAGTCAACTGAAAATTTTCTGATGGTTTGACGAACAACGCATACATCTTTGAAAGCGTAGGCAAGAGTGGTCCTTTTTCCTGATAATATTTGTACATGTCGGGGAGAGCTAGCCCCCCATGTTGTTTTGGCAGTGTCAAGAGGGTCCTTATAATCCTTAGGTGTCTATGTGCCCAGATAAATTTTGTAAAGAGCGTGTGGGTATTTCTAAAAAATATCCTGGGGATAACAATGGGTATAGCCTGAAAAAGGTATAGGAACTTTGGTAGGATGTTCATTTTTATTATATTACTCCTTCTGAACCAAGAATGGAGTTCCTTATGCCATCCCTCCAGCAGATCTCGCACCCACACATAACAATGACAGAAAATTAAGCTCATATATACGTGAGAGATCTACGAGAATTGAGGCACCCAAGTACCTCAGGGACTGATCCGCCCATTTAAATTTGTGATTCAACTTCATTAACTTTACCGTTTCACTCGGAACCGCTACCACCAAGGCCTCAGATTTAAAAAAGTTTATCCTAAAATAAGATAATGTACTGTAGAGCTCTATTTCCCTGAAGAGATTCTGGAGGGAAATCATTGGATTGGTCATTGAAAAAAGCATGTCGTCCGCATATGCTGACACTTTGTATTGTATTCCTTCCACTATTATTCCCTGAATATCCACATTCAGCCGGACCATACACAGAAAAGGCTCAAGAGCCAGAGCGAACAGTAGGGGAGACAGTGGGCATCCCTGCCTAGTCCCATTCGTGACTGCAAACTAGACATGTGCGATTAGTTTTGTACGAATCGAAAATTCGTTTGAATTTCCATAATTCGTACATTCGGGAGGATCCAAAATACGAATTGCTATGCTTCTGAATTTTTTATGAAATACAAAATTTCGTTCACGAATTTCAGATCCAAATTCCTAACGAACATTCGTAATTGTTACAAAAAGGTAACAAACCTAAAAGTTAAAACCCCAGGAAGTCAGCACAGCACAGGGATGGTGGGAGCCCCTCATAATGATAAATTCATCATAACGAACATTTGTAATTGTTACGAAAAGTTAACGAACCTAAAAGTTAAACATCCAGGAAGTCAGCACAGCACAGGGATGGTGGGAGCCCCTCATAATGATAAATTCATCATAACGAACATTCGTAATTGTTACGAAAAGTTAATGAATCTAGCGAAAATTCGTATTTCAAACGAATCCAAATTGAATTTTGGACACGAATTACGAAATACGAATTAACTCTAATATGAAACGGAACAAAACTGAACAAATTTATTGACGGTGCACATGTCTACTGCAAACAAAGGGAATAAAGCCCCATTTACCTTGACTTGTGGACCCATTATAGATACTTGCAATCTATTTAAGCATTTTGACTCCTAATCCTATATGCCGTAAAACAGTGAACATGAACCCCCAGCCAACCTGATCAAAAGCCTTCTCTGCGTCTCTTCCTAGGAATAAACATGGGGTCTTAGTCGAGTTGGCTAGGTGAACCAAATTCAAAGCTTTGATGGTATTATCTCAGGCCTCTCTCGTCGGGACAAATCCCACTTGGTCCAAGTCGATCATGGCAGGCAATTGTTGTTGTAACCTTCAAAGCTAAGCTCTTCCTGAACAATTTCAGGTCTACATTTAATAAAGATATTGGCCTGTAACTTCTGCATTGCTTAGGGTCTTTGCCTTCTTTTGGTATCACCGAAATCATGGCTTTCAAAGACTCTGAATGGAAGGAAGTTGTGTCTCCCAATCCACTGAGCATCCTAACCAAATATGGCCCCAGAATGGGTAATAAAACTAAAAAAGAGTACTGGACTGTAAAACCATCTGGTCCTGGTGCCTTTGCCATCTTTGCTGATCTTATTACAGTTTGTAGTTCTTCTTCTGTAATTGGTGATTCAAACCCCTGCCGTGTGATAGTTGTCAGACCCGGCATTCCACATAATGCCAAATAGTCCTCCATCACAGAATGATCTGGTATGTCCAGATTCAGATTATAGAGTGAGGAGTAGAATTCACCAAATGCCTCAGCGATTTGTTTAGGCAGATTAAATTCCTCTCCCTTGGCACCCAGGATTGAAGGAACATATGTTGCTGAATGTAGTTCGCGCAAGGCTCTAGCGAGTTGTTTGCCACATTTGTTACCGGACTCATAACTGCATTTACATCCTACTTGTAGTGCCATTTTAGCTCTATACTGGAGTAAATCTATCACTTGTCTACGGGTGCTTAAAAGTTCTTGTTCTACCTCTTTAGTAGGGGCATGTTTATGACATGCCTCTAATTGATGAATCTTTGACAACATCATTGATAATTTTGCTTCCCTTTCCTTCTTAATTCTTGCTCAGTGTTTAATCAGCTGCACACCTACTATTACTGCTTTGTGAGTTTCCCAGATTACTCCAGGGACACATTCTGAACTATCATTAATCTTACAAAAAACAATTTGTCTCGCTCTGGACATCCTCTATCACTGAAGGGTCCTGTAGGAGGCTTTCATTGAGTTTTTACATTATAGGGCTTAAGCGACAGCTATCCATAAGGTTATATTTTTAAAAAATTGGTGCATGGCTCGACCAAGTGATCGACCCAATAGAGACCTCCCCAACTGAGTGTAATTGTTAATGCAGAATAAAGAAAAGATCAATGCATGAATATACTTTATGTGGATTGGAATAGAAAGTATAGTCCCTTTCCCCTGGGTGAAAAAAACACCATATATATCCACCATTCTCGCTCCTGAAATTGCTTGGGAGATCCTCTTCCTTTTACTTGGTGAAACTGACGATTCGCCTAATGAGGTATCTTCCTTGGGTATCAAAGGGATGTTAAGATCCCCTCCCATAATCAGCTGTCCTTCTGTGAACTTCATGAGTTTATCTAGTGTATTTTTTAGAAAGAGGTCCTGCTGCATATTAGGTGCATTATAGGAAGCCAAAGTTACTCTAGTCCCTCCAATTGTTCCCTTAAGAAATAAATACCTTCCTTTTATATCTAACCAGGAGTCTGCACAAATCTACGGTACTTTATTTGAAATCATAATAGATACTCCATTGGCTTTCATGTTGGGGTTAGACGCATGGTACACCAATGGATAGCTTCTATTTCTGAGCAGAAGAAGGCTATTTTCTCTAAAATGTGTTTCTTGGATAAAAGAAATATCTATCCGTAATCTCCTTAAATCTTGTAGCAATATACGTCACTTTTTAGGGATATTTAATCCCTTTACATTAAGGGACATTATAGAAAGGGTACCCATCCTCCTATACCCAACCCCTGGGTCGGGGGTGTGCACAAGGATATGGACACCAAACTCCAACACCCGAGGAGGGAGAACCGTCCAAAGAAAAAAAAAAAAAACCTTATTTACCTATGGACAATCAAATCAGTCACTTAATAACGACCCCCTGAGAGTCCCTAAAGCAACTCTACTTTATGCACTCAGCTTCTTATCTTGCAGTTCGATGAGTGCTGGCCTATTGGGGGGGGGTAGTTAACCACTCCAGCCTTGGAAGAATTTACCCCTTCCTGACCAGAGCACTTTTTGCGATTCAGCACTGCATCGCTTTAACTGACAATTGCGCGGTCGTGCGACATGGCTCCCAAACAAATTTGACGTCCTTTTTTTCCCACAAATAGATCACCTCTGCGGCTTTTATTTTTTGCACTATAAACAAAAAAATAGCGACACTTTTGAAAAAACGCATTATGTTTTACTCTTTGCTATAATAAATATCCCCAAAAAATATTAAAAAAAACATTTTTTTCCTCAATTTAGGCCGATACGTATTCTTCTACATATTTTTGGTAAAATAATCAATAAGCGTTTATTGATTGGTTTGCGCAAAAGTTATAGCGTCTACTAAATAGGGGATAGTTTAATGGCATTTTTATTGATATTTTTTTTTTACTAGTAATGGCGGTGATCAGCAATTTTTATCATGACTGCGACATTATGGCGGACACATCGGACAATTTTGACACATTTTTGGGACCATTGACATTAATACAGCGATCAATGCTAAAAAATTGCATTGATTACTGTAAAAATGTCACTGGCAGTGAAGGGGTTAACCACTAGGTGGCGCTGTAGAGGTTAAGTGTGTCCTAGGGAGTGATTCTAACTGTGGGGGTGCTGTGTGTGACATGACACTGATCAGCGCTCCCGATTACAGGGAGAGCTTATCAGTGACAGTGTCACCAGGCAGAACGGGGAGATGCTTGTTTACATTAGCATCTCCCCGTTCTTCCTCACCATGAGGCGATCGAGGGTATCCCCGTGGACATCGGCCGCCTCTTAAAGGGCAACGTACAAGTGGTTAAACATGGCTGCTCTAGGCCGAGCTTCCAGGCTCCATCAGTTTAATGAAATGCCAGGCATATCATACAACATAAAAATAAAAAAAGTAACAAGATCTGTGGCACATTGACTTTTTATGTTATTTTGTCCTATTTGTTGTTTGCTTCACAATGGTAAAAATAAAAAAAAATATATTTTCAAAGTTGTGGGCATGTTCTGTAAATAAATGATGCAAATCCTCAAACAATCCATGTTAATTCCAGGTTGTGAGGCAACAAAACACGAAAAATGCCAAGGGGGGGGTGAAAACTTTTGCAAGGCACTGTATATTATATCCCTAGGCTGAGGGTCCATATTAACCCTTTAATTTTGTGAACTTAAGTTTCCCTAGTTCCTGAGTTAGTGGTACAAGGAAAAGTGAACTGGAGGGGGGGAACCCTTAACTCCGGGAGGATCTATCCCCCTATTTGTGAAAAACATTTCCCCTATTGAAGAATATGTGAAAAAGCAAAACCCCCCAAAAAATGTAAATAATTGATGAACAAAATCAAATTGTGTTTCCCTTAATAGGGATTATGTGAAAATTATTTGTATATTCTACAAAGAGTGTTTCCCTTAATAGGGATTACAGTATGTGAAAATTATTCATATATTCTACCTGCTTTCCCCCTCTCTTTTCCTTCTTCCCTTTCTTCCCTCCCCCATTCTCTTTCCCTTTCCCCTTTGTGCTTCATATCTCGCATAGATTTAATTATCTAATAATAAGTTTTAGTTGTATTCCAGTGTCAAAAAAGAAAAAAAAAGAAAAAGGAAGTTAATTAAATTCAAAGAAAAAATGTGTGAGTTGTGAAAAACAAAAACATAATGTATATCTCATAATAGGGATTGTGTAAAATATTTTACTATATAAATCAGTATAGTTCTGGTAGTCTTTATACCTCTGTTATTTGAGTTTTTTAGTTAGGGTAGTACACATGAGGTCAGTGATCCCACAGCCCAAAAAAAAGAAGAGAGGAAAAAAAAAAGGAAAATTAAAGGATGGAGAAGATTTATGTATCCTTAAGTCCGCCATGATTAATATTCTTCTAATCTCCTATGGGAATTCTAAGGATGTCTTAATCCGATTCCAGTACTAATCTCCAATTGGTCCATAAGTACATTTCTCTGTGGAGGCTTAACTCCTCTGCGATTTATTGTCTGCGATAATTGTTGCAGCCAATTCGAAACCACAAAAGGCTCCACTTTTAAGAAGGAAAAAAGGTCAGTTTGTGACCGGAGTGTAAATGTAGACAGACCCTTCCTTATTGTTACTGGTATTGGGTACCTCCACCGATATGTGCAGCCCTCCTGGTGCGCTCTGAAAACAGGATGGAGCAAAGCTCTGCACTGTATTGTAGCTCGAGACAGGTCAGGAAGTATTTTAACAGATGTCCCGTCAGTTTCAACTATACCTGCCTCGCACACTTTCTGGAGTATAGTCTCCTTATGTGTAAATCGGTGAAGACGGCAGATTATATCTCGGGGACGGTGGGGGTCTAATAATTTGAGACCCATTGCCCTGTGTACCTTGTCCAGGTCCAAATTGGCCGGAACCCTACCATCCAAAACTTTATGAAAATGGCCATTTCCTTGTCCTTGAGGTTCTCCTGATCCATAGCTTCTGGAAGACCTCGGAGCTGCAAATTATTGCAGCGGCTTCGGTCCTCGAGGTCCTCCATCAGAAGCTGTAGTGCCACCACCGCCTCCGAATGTGACCCCCTCTCTGTCTCCAACATAGCTGCTCTCTCTTCCAGTGGGATCGTTGTTACCTCGCCTGCTGTTAGATGGTCGGCTAATGATTGTATCTCCGTTGCTACTGCTGTATTTTCTTACGATGGGCGTCCTCCACTCTGTGAATGAGAGCTTCTATGTCTGTCCTTATAGGGAGGGCTTGTATCAGTATCCTTAGATCCTCTTCCATGCTGCTAGGAGCTTCCAATCTTCTCTGTTGAGGAAGGTTCACTCCGTCCACTATCAAAGTTTCCCGAGTATCCAATATATTATCCAGTCCTTCTTTTTCTCCAGATATGACACACACCGTCTTTGGAGACCCCACAGCCTCTCATTTTAAGTTTGCCATTTTATTTCCGGGTCCACGTTTCTGTGGGACCGTGAAATACTGCTGAATCTCGGGTTGAGTATCACTTATGTTCGCCGCCTTACGGGAGGTTTTAGTATCCCGCTGTTTAGTCGAAATTATGCAGCTTGCCCTAGCCGTATTAGTGAGGTCAATCTGTAGCCAATGGAGTGCCTGGAGCTCATGCACTACGCGTCCTCACTCAGCCATGTCCAGACCCCACCCTTCCCCTAAAAGAAGTTTTTTTTTTTTTTTACCTCATTGCATTCTATGCATCAAGGTAAAAAACTTTCTGTGTGCAGCTCCCCCCAGCCCACCTGAGCCCATTCTCAATCCAGCATTGAATGCATAAGCAGCATCTCTCATTGCTCTCTATCTCCACACAGGGCACATTGATAGCAATGGGAGCCATTGGCTCCTGCTGATGTCATTCAAAGTCTGTGAAGAGGGAGCGGGGGTGGGGCAGAGCTGCATGGCCTGTGTGTCTATAGATTATAAAAAATACGTTTACAGTCACTTTAAAACTTTAAAGTACAACATTACAAATACAAAATTCCCTTAAATAACACATTTTAGGGATTCCTTAAACCTAAATGTGAAGTGCCACACTTTTAGGATGTACTACATCAAAAAATTACATTTAGAAAAAAAATATTGTTTGCTAAATTACTTATTATTTCTAACTGAGTATTATTATTTAGCTTTGTACCATTTGTAAACAAAGCTCCGAGGGATCCCCTTAAGCATCTATACCAGGGCCTTTTCCATGATAACAGTGTGGTATCCTTAATGAGGGTCCGGTATGGGATTTGAGGGGGAACCCCATGAAAGAAAACATTGTGATGTCCCTGCACAAAATGAATTTCTGACCCTTATCTAAGCATGCAACCTGGCTGGAGGGGCAGTGAAGTCCATTACCCCACCCCTGAACCACACCAGGCCTCTTGTCCTCAACATAGGGACCTATAGCACCTTGTCTGCATGATTATGATGTTAACGGGGATAGGGGCTTCTTCCTCACCTCCCTGGTCCTGTGCATGAGGTAGTTTGTGGAAAGGAAGGGCCTATTGGATTCTGGAAACCCTCTTTAAAATAGTAGCTCCCAGAAACCAAACCTAAAGCTCATCCCAAGTCTTCACCCTTCTTGCACTAAGCTACACAGCCAATATGGATACTGTGCAAGCTGCATTTACTAGGCTCTTTTGCTGACTACATGAAATTTGGCAAGACTGACATGTGCAGCCCAAATAAAATAGACAATCTATGATTACTTACCTTTGATTTTGGCCAGGAAATACCACCCATGTATCTGTAACTAATTTTTTCTTAATACGTTTCTTCCTGCCCTAAATGAAAGAGGAACTAAAGGTAGACAGAGGGAAGAACTAGTCAACAATATTGCTTGCGGTCTCCATGCAGCTGATCTTTTGTTCCTTACCGATGCCTTACCGATGCTTTATTTTGCTCTGTCTCTGTGTGGAAACAGGATTTTGCTTCTTCATGTTGGAGCTTCTAAGCAAGGGGAGCCAGTGAGCAAAAAAAGTAGTGACATCATCAAATTTTACTTTAAATCTCATAAGACTATCAATAAGAGACAGCTGTGTCTTATATCTCACACTGCATATATATATATATATATATATATATATATATATATATATATATATATATATATATATATATATATGTACTAAAAGACACACACATACACACAGTGCAGCGCTACTACAGTGATAATTCACTGGTATACTTAATGCTATCTATACATGCAATAATATTTAAATTCATAAAAAATTCATAATAAATGTCCCATAAATCAATATCAATCTTGATAGTAGTGCTCCAGTGTTATTATTGTATCACCGTGCTTCTCAATAACTCTTATTGCTTGTGCAAACCTCGACCAACTATTTAATCTGCTCACCTCAATGATGAGTCAGGAAGACTCACAAATGAACTTTTTATTTTCAAACGTCTTTTCTTTCTCTCAGGACTCAGCTGTTCAATTTCTCTCTTTCACGATCTCCACTCCACTCAATGTATCCCTCACAGATAGGGGGTTGATCTCCGAGATTATTCAGCTGTAGCTGCACTTCAGGGGGCTCTAGATATAAAAACAAAATTTGCTTGTTACATGTATTGAGAGCGTCCGCTCGCTCACCACCGTGGCTGCACAACATCACAGGCTCGGATCTTCTCCTCTGCACATGTATCGACCTCTGAATGGTCTTCCACAGCAGAGCTAAAATTATGAGACTGTAGGCACAAGAATCCCTAGGCATCCTCACACACCTGAAAGTGAACTGCCTTTTAGGGGGAATTCCACACAAAAGGTATATTATACAAGATATTGTTTAGTCAAACAGTCTCCAAAAAAGGGGGGAGGGAGGGAGGGAGGAGGAAGAAATGTAGGGAAAGCTCAGCCAGTATGAATCCCATAGCTCCTCAGAGGGCTGGTCCCCCCTGCTCCCTAGGACCACCCCCCCGTTCTTCGACCCAATGCTCAGGCGCGGGTATAGTGAGGGGGCAAGAGATAGAAAACTATAATGACCCCTTTGAATTCTTTGACTTACAATATTAGAGGTTTAAGGTAAAAGGTATAAGGTATTAAAAGAAGTGGAAAGATATGCGGCAAATCTCATATTGTTGCAAGAGACTCATATAGCACAAAACACAAATATTAAATTATACTCAAAAATCCACCTAATATGGTACTATAGTGATTCACCACCAAGTAGAGTGAAAGGAGTAGCAATAGAGTAGCCTTTCAAAAGATGTAAGATTTGTATTGTAAGACAGAGAAGTAGATCCAGAGGGACAACACCTATTCCTGAAAGGAAACCTACAGGGGATGGAGTGTACTCTGGCCAATGTGTACTGCCCTACTAAAGGTGCATAACATGTATACACAGCTATACTATGTCCTAGTAGAACATAGACTTCTGGAGGCAGTAGTTAATTCATCCATTCATATAACATCACTCTCAGACCACGACCTAGTAATTGTGGAGGTGAGACCTATGGGAACCCAAAACAGGACAAATAATTGGATATTGAATGAAGACTTGATACAAGATACAGAAGTGGAAAAAAAATAAAAAAGGAAATAGAGCAATACTTCTTACTGAATGGGTCCCCGGGGGTCTCAAGGGCCACAGTATGGGAAGCGCATAAGGCATACATTAGGGGAATATTGATCTCCATAGGAGTTAAAAAGAAGAAGGATAGATCAAGAGATATGAAAATGACAAAAACAGAAGTCTATGAATTAGAACAGATGCATAAAAAAAGGGTGGACGTTGAAATACATGAAAAAAATGGGTAATAAAAAAGGGATCATCTAAAAGATCTGATGGAACAAAAAAACTTGAAAGGTCTTTATTAAGGTAGCAAAAGATAGATATAAATGAGAAAATAAACCAGGAAAATATCTTGCAAGAACCCTAAAATATAAAAAATCATCAAATCACATAGAAAAGATGAAAAATAGCAAAGGGGAGATGGTACACGAAACAATGGGAAATTGCAAAGGTATTCCAAAGCTACTACAGCTCTCTACTCTGTAAGAGAGAAGTAGACACAAGAAGCAGAAAAAAGGAGGGAAAAAATCCAGGAATATTTAAGGGAAGTATGCAATGCATACTAGCACATTATACCTTTACCTTGAAGATTAAAAAAGTAAAAAAAGGCTGCCCTTTACTATAGCTTTAAAGATGTTTTCATATGACACTTGTAAGTTGTGTTTTCATTGATTTAATAACAGTAATTTTCATACTGACAATCTTTATATCTCATTTCAGTGTCAAGCAAAATTTTATCAGGCAATATAAAACTACCAGTGAAAAAGACAGGGCCAATATGTAGGAATGAAAAGTCACCCTTAAAGTGTTACTAAACCCACAACAGTAAAATCAGTCTGTATATTCAGCAAAGTATGCTTGTTATATGCACTGTGGAAGCTAAGGGGTTAATTCTATGCATTGTGTAAAAAGGCTGTTTGATCCTGTCTTCTCTGATCCTCCATCCTCCCCTTCTTCCACTGTCCCCAATTAATCTCCTGATAATACAAAGCCTTTGGAGTCACTCTGCACATTCCCAGTTTGGTGTGTATTGCTAGAGAGTTTTTTTTTCTTGGGAGGGTGCATGTGATCACCATAGGGCCAATCAGCTTTGTCCCGACAGAGGGTCAGGAGTCCTGCAACATCATAGGACAATCAAAGTAGAATAAAAACTCCTCCTACAGGCTTTAACCAGGCACTGATAGAAGTCACAAGACCGCTACATACTGCTGATATGAAAAGGTATTTAGCATTTTTTATTTACTACATTAATTGCATTTCCATGCTCTGTGCACTGTGGGAGACAAGATATAGTGAATGCAGTGTCCTGGGTTTAGTAACACTTTAACCACTATTTTGAAGGGACTATTATCAAGGCTGTAGTATATGCTGCTGGAAATCATGAAAGAGCTGATAGGGGAGGTGACTTTAAGATAACGGTGAGCTGGGAGGCATTAAAACTTCTATAGTGCCAAGGCCACAATCACAAATAACAGAGACTGTTATTTAGATGAGCCACTTTTCAAAAGCTATATGTTATTGCACTATGGTGAACAACAATTTTGTATTTTGCACAAGAACCTCAGAAAGTATGAGCTGTGAAAACTCAATGACTTTGCTTATTGTGTTTACGTTCATCTCTAATTTAAATAAGCTTCTACTAAACTTCAGATTGAGCTTAGGATTCAAGATACCATGTTGTAGGCTTAGAGAGTTAATTGCAACCATTTTCTTTTACTTAAAGGTGATAATATCTAGTAAAATGCCATCTAAGTTTCTTTATTCATTAGCAGTGGCTATTTTCCTACATGGCAGATGATGTCAATTCTGGAGGACTGGCCTCTATTCTAATGGATTCATGCTCTGGCCCCCTACAGGAGAAATGCTTTTACTGTTTTGGTGGCTTACCTTTATAGGGCTGATTTGTTGTTATGTCATATGTGCTATGTAACCCAGACTATCGCTGATAACTGCTTCGGAACATCTTCCTTTGTTGCTGCTGTATTATCCTTCTGCAGTGTGGACTGGGTTAATCTGAATAATAATTCATGCAGAAGTGCAGCAGCCATCTTTAAGGAGACCACTTTGTAACGCCCATCTATAGAGTGTCCCCGGTGGAGGGAGAAGCCATCTCAACTGGGTCTGGAGCAGCCTGGAGGACTGCGATTGGCTGATACCATAGCAAGGAGAAGTGTGGTCTGCAGGCTGGGGAGGAGAGGGGGAGGACAGATCTGAAACAAGCAGGTGTGTGAAAAAGAGACTGAGCTGCTGCTGCTGGATTAACAGATCCTTGGCATAGCTGACCATAACCGGGTGAGAACTCAGAAAAGCAAAGAGACTGAGAACATTTTCCCTGGGAGGGTGTGGTTTGGATGTCTGGTGAGATCAGACTGTACTAGAGAACACTCCCAAGACTTGTATTGATGAAACAGCGGGATTAAAAGTGAGAAATCATCAGCTACTTTTATTGCTATCTGACTTGAACTGGACTTTTCCTAAATAAGAGCACATGTCTGGAGACCCAGAAGAGGGTACCCTGGGTCTAGTAAGAGACTAACATCTCATAAGTTAATCTTTTATTTGCTGAGAACTGTTGTGCTTTCTTAAAGGGCCCCAATTTTGTCGGTTAAAATTTTTTTTGTTTTTTTATCTTTTCTCAGTCACTGGCCAGTGGGATAAAACTGGGACTGTTGCATAGAAACTATATATTTATTGTGGATCTTTTTGTAAATTTACAAGTAAATTCCTGACATGCCATGCTATACAACAAGAGTAGAATTATTCAAAAAAACTGGACATGTTTTTATTAAAATACATCCTTATCTTTGATCTCTACCACTGCCAAACAATCTTCTGCATCTAGCACACTTCCAGATGTGTTGGATTCTTGGTCTTCTGCTGAGTTTTTTTCTGCCAGTTGAGGAAAGTGGAAAAATGGCACTGATCTCATAGGATTATTTCACTGGAATTGCTATCCTAAAGTATTGATGTTGCTGTAAATCAGTGGTTCTCAACTCCTGTCCTCAGGACCCACCAACAGGCCAGGTTTTATGTATTACCTTGGGGGAGATGCAGACTAGAATACTGCAATCACTGAGTAGCAAATGATATCACCTGTGATGTATTTCAGTTATCTTGCAAAGCTGGCCTGTTAGTGGGTCCTGAGGACAGGAGTTGAGAACCACTGCTGTAAATGATCTGTTTCCCAGATAGGCAGCTTCATTACACCAGAGGATCTCCATTGCCCATGGCTTGTATTGTAATGTAACAAAAATTGAAATTGAAGAGCCACACCACTGCTAAGAGGTCCAGATACAGCTTTATTCTGATAAAAGTCAGGGGGCAATCCAAAAAGTATCCAATGTGTTTCTGGAGTCCAAAATCTCCCCCTTCCTTTGTGGACCCCTGAAACACATAGGCTACTTTTTGGATTGTCCCCTTGACTTTGATTGGAATACAGTTGTATTTGGATCTCTTAGCAGTGGTGGGGAGCTTCAATTTAATTTTTTTTTCTGCCAGTCTGTATGTCACTACTGTGTATTAATTTAGAAGGTGATGGGAGGAACGATGGGGTACAAAATAAGGCTAGGCATCTGACACTCCTGGTAGAAGCAGGCAGCAATAGCTCTGCCACAGAACAACAATTGGTGGCATGGGCAGCAAGACAGGTAAAAAACGATTTTGATGTTTTACAGGCACTGCAAAGTTTTTTTTGGAGGTAATTTTAATGGTTTAACTTTAATGAAAATTAAGCTGTAGATTTATAAAGATTAGACATGGGCACAGCCAAAAAATTTGTTCATTTTCGTTTTCGTTTCATTAGTTTATTATTTTTTTCGTTTTTTGGGTCATTCGTTATGATCGCGATTCGTAAATTCGTTCATTCGTAAATTCGTAAATGCGTTCATTCATACATTCGTACATTCGTAAGTTCGAACATTCGTTCATTCGTACATTCGTACATTTTTACATTTGTACATTTGTAAATTCGTACATTCGTAAATTCGTAAAATCGTACATTTGTAAATTAGAAAATTTGGAAATTTGTAAATTCGAAGTTTGAAAATCCAAAAACCCGAAAATTTGAAAGGAAAATTTGAAATTGAAAGGAAATTACAATACCTATAATTTAAAAGTTACTAGTAATTACTAATAGTTAAGTTATTATTAGTTAACTATTATTTCAGATTTCTGAATTTTCTAATTTACAAATTTACGAATTCACTAATTTACTAATGTACGAATGTATGAATGTACATTCGTAAATTGCGAATGTACGAATGTACAAATGCCCAAATTTACGAATGTCTATTTTATCGAATTTACGAATATTCGGAAAAAATTTGTTAAACGGGTTTTCGTTAATTCGGATATTCTCGAATTAACAAATTTGTCGAAATTCGTTAAAAAACGAATTCGGAACTAAACGAATTGCACATGCCTAATAAAGATTGAAAAGGGCTTTTCAAATTACATTAACATAATAAAGATTATATGAGTATAGCAAAAGTCTGCAATAATTTGCATCTATTTTCAATATATTGCTATTATATAAGAATAAATGAATAAATAATTTACTTTAAATATCACAATCATGGTTATTTATCTATACTATAAGCATGCACCGTAAAATATGAGTGTATACTGCATTGTTATCACTTAAATTGGATTTACTGGTATGTATCTTTTCCAATTCCTTAGCTCAGCAGTGTCCTGGCCACTGGCAGCAAAGTACAATGAGAATTGTACCAATATTACACTCACCATTCTATCAGGTATTTATCTTATGTAATCTTTTAACATGCACTGGAAACAGGGAAAATCTGAATTCAGAATGGGAGAAGACTATTAGAATAACCTCAGATAATCACAGCATTAATTTCAAGCAAAATGATCCTGTAAGCTTATTTGTGGGAGATGAGACCTGAGGTCATTAGCAGGCATGTTAATTAGCTTCCGTGGATATGCAGAAATGATTTGTTGAACTCTCTTTGCCAAAGACAGGGTTCTTCAGATTTGTAAGTAGTAATTATGCTTAATTAGCACTGAATAAATATTTTACTTTCTTTGGAATAGGACACTGACCACATGGGCCAGCAGAAAACACCATCCATTAAAGTCTCATACGGGCAATAGAACCATTTTGTGTTTGGTTGTGATCTGCTATAAACAGTGACTATACAGTATGTTGTGTCAAAAAAACATTTTCTTCTACTATGTATTTGAATGAAAAAGTGATAGGGGGCGGTAGATAGTGGACCCACTGTGTGAATGGGCTACTGGTTTCCCAGTTGATGTCTCTTACGAGGAAACGTGTCTGGTGGAGTTTGTGTGACGTTACTACATACCAGTCTGCAGGCTAACCTGCAGCTATATGGATTATACCTCATGCTGTTTTTAAACGTCTTTCAATATATTGAAATTAGATGCAATAGATGGAACCTTTAAATAAATGTTGTTTTTATATACTGCACCATGAAGTTTTCCTCTTCTATTGCCCTCCATACATGAGAGTGTTTGCAGTGATTTCAACATTAGTAAGGAATACTATCGATATATATTGGTATCCTAATTTCATCAATAAGGAGTACTTGGAATTCAAAAGGGGAGTGGAACATCTCTGCCGGCTGACACATATGTGCTAAGCGAATTTGATCTCTATAACCTAAGATCCAAATTTTCTGGCAAGCAGGGTATAATGATCTGTGGAGAGCACCTGCTGAAGCACCTTTTTTTTATATCACCTGTCACAGATTGAACATGGATATTTGGACTTCATGTGGACTGAATCTGTTTATCCAATTTTTTCTTTTGAATTTTACACACTTATTTATATATTTTTGGTTTTTGGGGGATTTTTACAATCATGTATGATAATATGGTTGCGCTCCTATATCTTTTTATTTAGTTGTTTAAGTTGGGTATTCAGGCTTATATAAGCAGCAGCACCTAAAAACACATCATTTTGCACATTATCACTTTTTGGTGTTTGTTTGTGTTTTTTATCTAAGAATGAATTTTCTTGTTTTTTTGCACCATTGGGGTAAGCGCAGAATATTTTTATTTTTTAGCAAATAAGAAAGTTTGACAGTCTTTGATGGAGATCTATTGTCCCTGGTCCGCAGACGAAAATTTTGTGAAAGTTGTTAATGATACGTGGATTTGTACACTGTAGCCACTTGCCGACCGCCGCACGAACATTTACGTCAGCAGAATGGCAGGGACAGGCAAATGGGCGTACAGTGTAACGTGGACAATCCACACTACCCCCAAACAAACAAAGTGCAAACAAAATGATAAATAAATTGAGGACTTATAATGATATAATTTTAGTGAAAGTGCTGCAACCTAAAAAAACCTGAATATGCAGTTCTAGCACGATGTATAAGTGGAATTAGGTGCACAACCTGTAACATACAAACACACTAATAAGAAGTCAGTGAAAAAACTAACATAGATATCAACCTTAACTACAGGCTGAATTGGAAAATTGATGAATGGTAAAAAGAAAATTAAAGAAAAGATTCAATTATATATATATATATATATAAGATTCAATTATATATATATATTTATATATATATATATATATATATATATATATATATATATATAAATTCATCAGAGGGCTTGGTAGTGTCCTTATTAGGTGACACCCAAACAATATATATGAAACTTCACTGAGAACAAGTCCTTCTGTCAAATGGGGATATTGTCTTCATCAAATACTTTCACAAGCCAGGCAATAATGGTGTACAAAAAGAACCAAACCAGATATGTAGGACCCCTATTTACAGAGATCGTATGGGCTGAAGTATGCCAGATCACTCAGACAGGGACAACTGATTCAGACATCCGACAGGATTCCTTCCTCATCAGGCAATTCTGAACACTGTAATGCTGGTTTAAAGGGCTGCAATGTTCTCCTTATACTCTTTGTCCAAGTAAGATCACTCGTGGGAAATGGTAAAATATTTAAGGGAGTAAAGAAAGGCGCTTCATAGTGCAGTAGATTAAAAAATCCCTTAAAGGTATGTCCCTTTAAATTTGCAGCCGCGTAGTCGCTTGCACGCAGGCGGTGGCGCGCAACCCTGCTGCAAGCTCTGTGACTGTGATTGCGGGTCCCGCGGACTCGATGTCCGCGGGGATACCCACGATCAACTCATGGAGAGGAAGAATGGGAAAATGCTGCTGTAAACAAGCATTTCCCCATTCTGCCTAATGACACTGACACTAATCACAGCTCCCTGTGACCGGGAGCGGTGATCAGTGTCATGTCACACGTAGCCCATCCCCCCTACAGTTAGATTCACTCCCTAGGACACACTTAACCCCTTGCATTGCCCCCTAGTTGTTTACCCCTTCACTGCCAGTCACATTTACACAGTAATCAATGCATTTTTAATCGCACTAATCGTTGTATAAATGTGAATGGTCCCAAAATAGCCCCCGGTAATTTATTATTTGCAGAAAATTCATAAGCATCCTACCTGCCCCCCCGGGACGCCCCATTGTTAGTGGCATTGATTCCATCTCATCCCGGGTGGGCAGGTATATCGATTTCTTCTTACAACCGTTGGTCTTGAAGATGCCGTCACATTTGAAAGACTCCCGCCATGTGATTAATTTACTCTCCAATTTTACCCCCAATTCCGTGTGTTGGCTGGTGACAGCTGATGTCGCCTCATTATACACGGTGATACTGCACGATTTGGGGCTATTTGCAGTGGAATATTATTTGAGGCGCAATTCCACATTATTTGATGAACAGATTTGTTTCATCATGCAATTACTTCATTTTGTAGCCACCCGGAACTACTTTTGGTTTGGGGGTCAGTTCTATAGACAAGATAGAGGGGTTGCCATGGGGGCTAAATACGCCCCAAGTTTGGCAAACCTCTTTATGGCCCTATGGGAGGAGGATGTCATCTATGCCCACCAGAGACCCCAGGTGGTCTTGTGGGCTAGATATATAGATGACATCCTCCTCCTGTGGAATGGAGATCGCCACAATTTAGACTCCTTTATGAGTGTGTTAAATGACAACAATCGGGGTATATGACTCTCATATGAGGCAAGCCAAACCGATATTAACTTCTTGGATCTCAAGATAGGAATTAGAGATGGACAATTTACTACGGCAACTTTCTTTAAGAATACTGATCGTAATTCTTATATATCCACCGATAGTTGCCATCATGAAGTCTGGCTAAAGTCAGAGCCGAAAAGCCAACTCATACGCTTGAAACGTAATTGCTCAGATCATGAGGAATTTTTGGCTCAGGCTAATGTCCTAATAAGACGTTTTCTCGAAAAAGGTTACCCTGAGGCGTCTCTCAAAACCACATTGGATGAGGTTACTACCCTCGATAGGGGCATTCTACTTAGGGATAAAGCTCCCAATATGGATAGGGTACCGTCTGTTCCATTCATTACCACTTATTCCTTACAACACAGGAATGTGGCGAGGCTGGTTAAGAAATATTGGCATGTTCTTAGAAACGACCATATATTGAGTACCATTCTTCCAGTTAAACCACAAATGGTATATAAAGGTGCCCCTTCCCTCAGAGGGAGAGTGGCCCCTAATATCCTTGATCCTCCCCCGATCAAGAGGGTTTTTTTTGAGTACATGACGGGTTTCTACCAGTGTAAGAAATGTTGGGTATGTTACCTAAGTGGGTGTACGCATAGAAGAACACATAAGTTCACTTCTACCAGTACTTCGGTTGAATTTGAAATGAAATAATTCATTACGTGTTCCACTGAGCGCGTGGTATATCTATTGCAATGTCCTTGCAGATTACAATACGTAGGGAGGGCGAAACGCCCTCTCTCTGTAAGGCTCAACGAGCATGTAACCAACATCCTGACAGGTTTCCCTAAGCACCCGGTCTCTAGACATTATCTCGAGACACACAATCGAGACCCTAGAAAGACTATCTTTTTGGGGATCGATAGATATACCACACCTTGGAGGGGGGGGCTCCCTTTTAAGGGGGATTTCTAGACTTGAGATGGCCTGGATATACAAACTAAGGTGTTATACCCCGTTTGGGCTCAACGTTGAGGTAGACCTTAATGCCTTCTTAGATAATTCATGAATTTACATTCTCCATTCTACATATATTGGGATGTGAGGGTTATATGATTACAAAGAAGAACCTTAACATAATATGTGATTATTAGCCATTAGCGGTTTCATTTTGAATTTATTGCCTTGGTGTGAACCCGCTCTGAACCTCTGGTGGCCTGGTTTTAATAGTAATTAGCTATTGTCAAGTAGCCATTAGTGGTTTTATCCTCCCTTTTGGTTATGAACTTCTATTAGCTTAACCTTTAGTGCCATGATTGTTAACTATGGCTTTAGAGTGCTACACACCCCTGTGATGGAGGCATATGTGTTTTTTCTAGTTTTAGATTGTTTAAGATTTTCTTAGCAATTTATTTTTTATTTTTTAGTATTCATTTTTTTTAGTATTTGGTCCTACTTGTCAATTACTATTCACTATGGTGAATACGTAGTTCTACTAATAATTTGGGTAGGCTCAACTTTTGCATGAGGCCTTTTTGTCCTCTTTATTATAATTTTATAATAGTTGTTTGGCAAATTACATGGAGGCATATTTATTCTATGAGGCTTTTTCACCCCCCGTTCTTTTTATATTTTTAATGTGTTAATAGGGGAGTATATGATATCAATTGAGCTTCATTATAGAGTGGTATATGACTCTGGGAATGTTATAATTAAATTTTCCTTCACTAATATCTATGTAAATTGTGTATGCCATCTAGGGACACATGCATTCTAACATTCCCCACTAGATGGCGTTTTTCCAATTTTTCACGGATATATTTTTCAAAGGATGATTTTGAATTAGTTATTTTTATCGGATGGGTAATATTTTAGTAGCATTATTTTGTGCGATTTATTTAGTGTTGTCCATTACTAATACTTTTAGGGATATATACATGCGGTTCCGGCCCCTCCAGTGATCGAGAAATTTCATTTTTGAGTGCTGTAGTGAGGTTTGGTTCTATGTGTATTATTCCCTGGTTTCCTATGAGATAGGGTTGATCAGCGTCATTATTCTAATGCTGAAGTGAGGCTTGGTTTTATTTATAGTACTTCCTGGTTTTCTAGAAGATAGGATGTGGCCACCAGAGCATCAGAACGAGGTTTGGTTCTACATTTGTATTTAAGGAGCGATGAGTCAGTGCGTCGCCCGTTCCTATGACAACATCCAATAGGACGAAACGTACGTCGGAAGGCAGACGCGCTGATGTCATCGTTTCTTTCCCACTGTGAACGGGTGCATGCAGGCCAGCCAGCTGTTATACAATACATGCTGTTTTATTCGATACTTCTATGTAAGTGTGCTACTTTTACTTTTATTTATTAAATTGTTTATGCGGATTCACACTATGGAGGATGTGTCTTTCATTTCCCTGGGTTCCTCTTGCTGAGTTTTGGCCTCTATGGACGGAAAGTTCCGGGTGATCCTCCCTCTATGCTGAGACCGATGGTGGTGTCCCCGCAGAGTGGATTTCAAACATAAGCTTTAATAAAGCTTACCTCTGGTAAGCGTACATCATTATAGGTGGTGGATCCTTCTCACGAGGTGTTTTTGTTCATTAAGCCTTCAATCACTACTGGTGGAATCATCTATATTAAGGACTGTTTTCATTTGAAGTCACTATCAGTCACGGACTCATTCTTTTTTATCACTTCCTATAATTCATTTGCTTCATAGTTTTTTAATACAGTCACAATATTCATTAACTATTTATTTAATCACAATGATGTTGTGTTGATATTTGGGTTTAGAATATATTATGTTGTTTTAATTTTAACACAATATTTGAGCTATTTGGTTGATGGGAATTTTACCTACTATAGATTTTTAGTGCGGTTCTGTTAATTGTTCTAATTATTTGATTTTTGTACCTACGAATTAGAACTGCAGCTTGGGGTTGTAGGGAAGCGCAGTAATTTTTTATTTTCCAGATACACCACGTCTACGGGCCTTCCTTTATCTAGATGGCAACTCACCTCCTCATAGAAGGTTAGTAGATTGGTTTGGCAAGAATGATTCTTCATGAATCCATGCTGATTACTACTAATGATACTGTTCTCATTACTAAAATCTTGCATATAGTCCCTTATCATCCCCTCCAAGAGTTTACATACTATTGATGTTAGGTTAACTGGTCTGTAATTCCCAGGGATGTATTTTGGGCCCTTTTTAAATATTGGTGCTGCATTGGCTTTTTTCCAATCAGCTGGTACCATTCCAGTCAGTAGACTGTCTGTAAAAATTAGGAACAACGGTCTGGCAATCACTTGACTGAGTTCCCTAAGTACCCTCGGATGCAAGCCATCTGGTCCCGGTGATTTATTAATGTTAAGTTTCTCAAGTCTAACTTTAATTCTGTCCTCTGTTAACCATGGAGGTGCTTCCTGTGTTGTGTCATGAGGATAAACACTGCAGTTTTGGTTACTGCAGCCCCCCGATTCACTCGTGAAGACTGAGTAGAAGAATAAATTCAATACCTTCGCCATCTCCCCATCCTTTGTAACCAGATGTCCTTCCTCATTCTTTATGGGGCCAATATGGTCTGTCCTCCCTTTTTTACTGTTTACATACTTAAAGAATTTCTTGGGATTTTTTTTGCTCTCCTCCACTATGTGTCTTTCATGTTCTATCTTAGCCATCCTAATTGCACCCTTACATTTCTTGTTGCATTCTTTATAAAGTCTGAATGCTGAGGATGATCCCTCAACCTCGTATTTTTTGAAGGCCTTCTACTTTGCTTTTTTATGCATTTTTACATTGGAGTTAAGCCATCCAGGACTTTTGTTCGCTCTTTTAAATTTATTACCCAATGGGATGCATTGGCTAATGCCCTTATTTAATATGCTCTTAAAGCAAACCCATCTCTCCTCCGTGTTCTTTGTTCCTAATATTTTATCCCAATTTATGCCTTTTAGCGAGGTTTGTAGTTTAGGGAAGTTGGTCCTTTTGAAATTCAGTGTCTTTGTATTCCCTTTATGTTTCCTATTTTACTCCAGGGGTTATGGGAAGGCCCGACTGAGGGTGAATAAACACGTGTGCAATACCAAGCTGGGAACTACCAATCCCTATGGAGCATGCCAAGTTATCAAATAGCAGAGTGAGAGGGAAGGGGTCAGACGAGAGGACCTTGACGTGTAGCCAAGGGTTTGCTAATATAAGGTATTACAGTTGTTATTGTTTTAAATGAGTTTGGCTCCCTCTAGTGTCTTCTTAATGCTGTTAGGACTTTCTTTTAATTCCTGAGAAGGAACACAGCGAGGCATTGTGGGAGATGTAGTTTGGAGGAGGAAGTGACTCTGTTAGCTGGATCAGCCCTAAACTACAATACAGACAATGCAAAGCGCACAGCACTGCATGCTGGGAGCTGCAATAAAAGGATCAGCGTGGCCATCTTTTGGCCTCTCTGGATGCCATTCAATACCTGCCAGGAGGAGGTCTGTGTGTGTGACCAGGAGACTGTGGCCTATACAGCGCGGAGCAGGATTGCCAGCCTCTAAGGTACTTCAGAGTACAGCTCTGCCAGCTTAGCAAGTGGATTGGTTTGCAGTACCAGGACATCTGGAAGTTTCCTGCATTTCAGCCATCCAAAATAGCGGTACAGCATGGCGACGCCATCTTTTCATCAGACTGAGACATCAGGAGGGGAGTCTGGACAGAGCCTCACAGCCGCTGAGTCTATTGTGTTCAGAGGGCACCTGCCCATTTCAGTAAAGTGCACAGTTTTGTTGAGTGAGTTATTTTACAGACTGCTGGTGAGAATTTTAGTTTCACAGAAGTGATTCTACTTTTCACAGTCAACATACAGCTGAACTCTGGGGTTTGATGTTCCCCCTGCTGTAAGGTCAGTACTGTATTACACTCAAACATAAGGAGGAAGTTACAAGTACAATTTTTTCAGTTAAGCAGTTATCAACGTACCATTTATTCTACAGTTTACTTTTTCTCTCTTTTGCCTTTTGAATTACAAATACTGCAGTTTAAACTACAGTCTAGCTGAAGATATCTGGAGTCAAGGAACTTTTATCATCTTCTGCAAAGCATTACGGTTCAGTACAGGTTAAATATTGCATTGTATTATTGAATGCAAGTGTTGGATAGCAACATGGTTTAATATCTTACTTCTGGTATTTCACTTCCTGTTTGACACAGCCAGGTAGGAATGAAACACATCAAAGCTTTGTGATCAGAAGAACAATGCCTTGGCTCATGCCCACCTGCTGTGACATGTGTGAGTACAAGTTTCAAAGAGACCACTGCTGCCAAGATGTCTATTGAAGATCTGACACAGGGCTAAAGGAGACGCTGGCCCTGGTGGACAATATAGCATGCTTTCTGGAAAATGGGCAGACATTTGGGAGGGATACCTCTCGGCAATGTATATTGGATAAAAGGCAAATGGGGGTGGCTACGAGTGGGCGTGTATGTTTGAATAAAAGGAACACACAGGCTTTTCTTCTTTCTCTTGGTTGCTGAGAAGCCTGCTGTAAGGGTGTCCCTCTGCTATCTTGGGACCTCGCTCTGACCAAGGGCTTGGGCCTATATTCCATGTGGCCCAGACCCCTTTTATCATCCAGAACCCGCAGAGGAAACCATGTGTGATAAGTATTTTTGATATTTCATTGTTGTTATATGTTGTAGAGATATGCTGTTAGTATAGTGTGTTCTGATTGTAAGCTATGTAACATTGCAATACCCTTTTAGTACTTTTATGATAGTTTCCTAACTCCTTGGGAAATAAAATAAGATATTGTTTTACAAGCAGCACCGTGTGTTTGGTTTCATAGCTAACCTGGTATTATTGTGATATTAACAATAGCATGTGCTCAGAGTTTAATAGACCAACTAATTATAGGGACTAGATAAATTAATACACAGATATAATATTAATAATTATATTGATTATTACAATTGGCACCCAGAGAGAGTGTGAATTTTATTTTTACACAGAATCCACAAAAACCTAATATATTTTTGTCTTGAGTCCCTGTAAGGATAAATCCTCAACTACACCCAGAACTCAAAATCATCTCTAGTGTGGACAAGATTGGCGCTGGCTCGCGAATTCTGAAACCACGCTTGGATGGTCATGAAGATTCTGTGAAATATTTCATCAGGGAAACGAAGAACCTGGTGAGATCTTTCGCTGATATATGTATATATGTTAAACATTTGTATCATTAATATGCTTTAGGCCTGCAACCAGCCAAAGGTGCTGGCGAGTAAAAGGGCTGATCACCCTTGGTTAGAGATTGACAGGAATTACCATACATCTTTGAGGAAAAAGTGGGAGAAATATAGATTGTTATTTTAAATTTTAAATTATTTTACATTTTTTTTTTTTTACCCACGTGAGAGTGAAATAGCTTTGTTCCAATAGGAGATCAATGTGGCCTGCAACCTAACGGGAAGGCATTGATTGAGAGTCTGCCTTGTGTCTTAGAATGTGTCTTGCGTCTGGTAAGCTGTAGAGCTACAAGTCACTGTTAGGTTTAAATGGCTTTGTATCAGTTTTTGGTAAGCAACTCTGGTAAAAGCAGGTCAGATGAGCTTCAGGGGGGTAGGCTAATTAGCATATCAATGGATATTCCCCAGTAAGCATGTGGTAATCCTAAAAGCCACATAGAACCTACAGGACAGAAGTGCTCATATACAAGGCAGCCGATAATGCCACCGTAAGTGTGGGGGTCTTTTCTATGGATATGCAAAAGTTTATTGGTTTTGAAGGATATCAGGTAAAAGTGGTAATGAATGAAGAATATTGAATGCTAGAAGAGCGATTCAGTTTTTTTTTTTCGTGAGTTGTAAGAGCTAACGATAATTGAGTTTGGTTTATTACTCAGTGCAGTGTTGGAACGCTAGTACAAATAGAGGAACGAAGTGACGGTAGGGTCTCTGCGTACAAGTTAGAGACTTTGCTGCCAAGTCAGAGCCCTGCAATACCACTGACATGCCCGAAATCTGATGGGTCATAGGTATATATGTATATTTATGGTAATGGGTGATTTATGTCATGGTATATTGTGATAAAGGCATATTTTAAGCTAGTAACATGGGCAAAAGGCCCTCCTCGAGACTCTATATCTGAAAGCTGGTTAAGATGCTGCTCTGGATGTGTGCTGGTGAATGATGAGTGTATGGACACCCCTTGCCTGTTTTATACCCCTTCATGAAGATGTTAGAAAGAAGAAGATACAGAATGGTGACATGGGAGCTGTCACAGAAGAATGATGTTGGTGTGTCACACAGTAGCAAAGCGGCACGTGTTGGGAAACACAGCACGTTAGGACCGTTATGGACTGTTCCACAGGAGCTGGTTCTGAGGCCTATGATGAGAGGCGCAACATGCGTTAAGACATTTATGGACTGTTCCATAGGGGCTGTTTCTGCACATGTTGAAAACACAACACGTTAAGACAGTTAAAGACTGTTCTATAGGTACTGGCTTGGAAACACATGTTGGGGAGGAAACAGTTATGGACTGTTCAATAGGAGTCGTGTCTGAAGAAGGGTGGTATGCGCCCTTTAGGCGCAAAGCGACATATGTTGGATAGCAACATGGTTTAATATCTTACTTCTGGTATTTCACTTCCTGTTTGACACAGCCAGGTAGGAATGAAACACATCAAAGCTTTGTGATCAGAAGAACAATGCCTTGGCTCAAGCCCACCTGCTGTGACATGTGTAAGTACAAGTTTCAAAGAGACCACTGCTGCCAAGATGTCTATTGAAGATCTGACACAGGGCTAATAGAGATGCTGGCCCTGGTGGACAATATAGCATGCTTCCTGGAGAACGGGCAGACATTTGGGAGGGATACCTCTCGGCAATGTATATTGGATAAAGGCAAATGGGGGTGGCTACGAGTGGGCGTGTATGTTTGAATGAAAGGAACACACAGGCTTTTCTTCTTTCTCTTGGTTGCTGAGAAGCCTGCTGTAAGGGTGTCCCTCTGCTATCTTGGGACCTCGCTCAAACCGAGGGCTTGGGCCTATATTCCATGTGGCCCAGACCCCTTTTATCATCCAGAAGGAAACCATGTGTGATAAGTATCTTTGATATTTCATTGTTGTTATATGTTGTAGGGATATGCTGTTAGTATAGTGTGTTCTGATTGTAAGCAGATATAATATCAGATATAATATTAATAATTATATTGATTATTACAATTGAAGTGAAATGCCAGAAGTAAGATATTAAACCATGTTGATATCCAACAGCAAGTAACATTATATTGCAACTTGGTGTGTGTATTGAGGCCTTAGTGGGAAGGTGTTTAATATAGGTATTGGAGGATATTGAACACTTGTCCCATTGTACCTCTGTCTACATATTATTATTATTATTATTATACAGGATTTATTTAGCGCCAACAGTTTACGTAGCACTTTACAACATGAGGGCAGACAGTACAATTACAATACAAATAAATACAGGAGGAATTAAAGGGCCCTGCTAATTAGAGCTTACATTCTAGGAGGGAGGGTCAAGTGGAAAAAAAAGGTAATAACTGTGGGGGTGAGCTGATGGAGAAAATTAAAAACAGGTGTTAGATGTGGGTAGGGTAGGCTTCTCTGAAGAGAAGGGTTTTCAGGGATCGTCTAAAAGCTAATAGAGTAGGAGATAAGCGGACAGATTGGGGTAAGGCATTCCATACGATTGGAGAGGCTTTGGAAAAGTCCTGGAGGTAAGCATGGAAGGAGGTGATGAGGGAGCTAGAGAGCAGAAGGTCTTGAGAGGAATGAAGGAGTAGGTTGGTATTTAGAGACTAGGCTAGTGATGTAGCTGGGGGCTAAATTGTGGATGGCTTTGTACGTAGTTGTTAGTATTTTGAATTTAATTATTTGGCCGACCGGAAGCCAGTGGAGGGATTGACAGAGAGGGGTAGCAGAGACAGAACGATTGGTAAGATGAATAAGTCTGGCAGCAGCATTCATGATGGATTGAAGAGGTGATAGACTATGTAGAGGTAAGCCAATGAGAAGGGAGTTGCAGTAGTTGAGAGAGATGACCAGCGAGTGAATTAAGAGCTTTGCTGTGTCATTGGTTAGAAAGGGGCGTATTTTGGAGATGTTGCGGAGTTTGAGGCGGCAGGATTTGGACAGTGATTGGTGCTTGAAGAAAAGTTCAAAGTCCAGGACGACACCTAGAACCTTGGCATGTGGGCATGGGCTTATAGTTGTGCCATCGATTTTGACCGAGAGATCAGGGGAAGGGGCATGCGGGGGAGGAAAAATTATAAGTTCAGTTTTGGATAGATTGAGTTTGAGGAAGTGGTGTGACATCCAGACTGATATATCTGATATTAAATTAGTGATACGTGAGGAGACAGAGGGAGTTAGCTAAGGGGTAAAGAAATAGATTTGGGCGTCGTCAGCGTAGAGGTGGTATTGGAAGCCATGGGATGCTATCAGCTGACCCAGGGAGGAGGTGTACATTGAAAATAGGAGAGGTCCAAGAACAGAACCTTGGGGGATCCCAACTGAGAAAGGAAGAGGAGAAGAGGAAGTACAGTTGTAGGTAATGCTAAAGGTGCGGTTGGATAAGTAGGAAGAGAACCAGCGAAGAGTACAGTCATGGAGACCAAAGGCGTGGAGGTTTTTTTTTGAGGAGGGGGTGGTCAATTATCAAAAGCAGCAGAGAGGTCCAGGAGTAGGAGTACAGAATAGTGTTGATTGGTTTTGGTCGTTAGTAGATCGTTTGTTAGTTTTAGGAGTGCAGTTTCTGTGGAGTGTTGAGGATGAAATCCAGACTGAAGGGAACCAAGAAGGCTATTATCAGTGAGGTGGACACTCAGTTGGAGACCAGACGTTCGAGGAGTTTGTATAAGAAGGGGAGCAAGGAGATGGGGCATAGGTTGTTAAGATTGGATGGGTCCAGTGAGGGCTTTTTAAGTATGGGTCTGACAAGTGCATGTTTTAGAGAGTTGGGGAAGATGCCAGAAGAGAGGGAGAGATTGAAGATGTGGGTTAGAGAGTGTAGCATAGAGCCAGAGGGTGAACGTAGCATTTGTGAGGGAACAGGATACAGTGGGCAGGTGGTAAGGTAGACATTAGCAAGTAGTTTAGCAACCTCGTCTATAGTGGTGGGATTGAAAGAGGGAAGTAATGATTGTGCCTGTGGGCATGAAGTGTGAAGCATGGAGGGTATCGGAACAGTAGAGATCTCCTCACCAATTGTATCAATCTTCTGTTTGAAGTGATTGGCAATTTCCTGGGCAGTAAGTGACTTGGCAGGTGGAGGCGGTGGAGGACGAAGTAGAGAGTTGAAGGCAGAGAAGAGTTGATGGGGACAGGATGATAAGTTGCTAATGAAAGTGATAAAGTAGGTCTGCTTGGCAGTAAGGAGGCTGGAATTGTATTTTTGGAGGGCAGATTTATATTGGTTGAAATCTCGATGAGACTTATGCCCCGTACACATGGTCGGATTTTCCGATGGAAAATGTCTGATCGGAGCGTGTTGTCGGACATTCCGACCGTGTGTGGGCTCCATCGGACATTTTCCATCGGATTTTCCGACACACAAAGTTTGAGAGCAGGCTATAAAATTTTCCGACAACAAAATTTGATCGCGTCAATTCCGACCGTGTGTGGCCTGTTCCGACGCACAAAGTGCCACGCATGCTCAGAAGAAATTCGGACACGGAACAGCTCGGTCTGGTAAAATTAGCGTTCTCAATGGATACAGCACTTTCGTCACGCTGCAATGTTATAAAATGGTTTAATACAGCGCACTCTCTTCTTCTTTATAATGTGAGAAGAATTAAGTAGTTTTGCTGCTCATATTCACACACACTTCTCACAAACTTATTTTTTTTTTCTTGGGATTCCCTGAATATATTGTTATTTGTCACATCTGACATACATTTATTTTTTTTTTTATTTAAAGCCATTTTTCTTTTAGATGTTATGTTTGTATTTTTCAAAGGCTGATCTTTGTTTAATGTTATTTTTAGTTTTACTCCAGAATATTTTTGTGTGTGTTTTGTGTGTCAAGTTACCACAACACCATTGATATCTTTTATTATTTAATCTCAAGGAGATTGTTTGTTGTTGGTGTCCCTTGTTAATTTCACATTGTGTTTTTGAAACGTACCAGAATCCTCACAAAGAAACTGTCCTTTTTGAAGTAAAACACACATAGTCAAGTATAATTCAAACCAAAAATCCTTTATTAAGGGCTCAAAACCAAACAAAGAGGGAGGCAACGCTGGATAAACAGGAGAAATTAGCGAAGCCTGGGACCCCCAGGGCAGACATCAATTCTTGAACATCAAAATTGGTGGCCTGAGGAGTCCATATGTAAGGGAGGGCAGTCTGGTCCAGAAGTCCCAGAGATCCAGATAGCAGCAGATGACATCTGTGTCCCCAGGCTGTGGTACCACAAGAGGCTGCATCTTTTGGCCGACCAGACTGGATCCAGGGTCTTCACTTTTTGGTCTTCCTTCCATGCTTCCTTCCTGGCTGTGGCTCTGCTGTTGGAGATGTGGCAGGAGGAGGAGTAGGACCTGGAGGAGGAGGAGGACTAGGAGGACCTGGAGGAGAAGGAGGAGGAGGAGGAGGACCTGCAGGAGGAGGAGGAGGAGGACCTGCAGGAGGAGGAGGAGGACCATGTGTGAGTTCACAAAGGTGTGTATCAGATGTAATTTGGGCCCTCATCCCCTTATTAAGAGCCTCCAATATTAAGCACTCACATATGAGTTGTTGTCCCTCCTCCATCCTCTGCATTTTACAGGCAATGATGGCAGCGAAGTCATCCTCCACGGTGTGTGGTGCTCCCAGGGCCTCTGTAGCCCTCCAAAAGAGGCCTATGGCAGCCTCCTCTAGGGCACTCCTCCTCCTGCCACTTTCTCTTTCCAAGTGTAGGGGAGGGACTGACATATCAGGCAGCCTGCTCGGCCCGTCCACCTCCTGGCTGAGACTTCCCTGTGTATGAAAAAGGGACATGGTTTTAGTTTTTTCATCATCAATCACAATCATAAATTAGTACTCCAAACTAACATCTAGTTAACATCATTGATTGGACAATCAGCAATATTTAGAGGAATGCTATACCTGGCTCAATCTGGGCTCCTCCACATGTTGTTGCCTGGAAGGCCCAGGTTGGGCGTCAGAAGCCTCAGCTGGAGGGGAAGGAAGCGTGGAAGGAAGACTGGAGAGTGATGACCTGGGTTCAGTCTGGCCTGCCAGAAAATGCAGCATGTCATAGTACCACATCCTGGGGACATAGATGTCATCTTCTGCTCCGGATCTCTGTGAATCCTGAACTTTCTGGCACTCCCTTACATATGTGCTCCTCAGGCCACCAATTAGGATCTTCAAATATGTGATGTCTGCCGTGGGGATCACCTGCTTCACAATTTCCAACAATTGATCCAACGCTGCCTTCCTCTTTGTTTGGTTCCTGTAATGTGGGTGGTTGATCTCCCACAGATAAGGCAGCTCCCTGAACATGTCAATGAATATTGCCATGAAGTCATTATCTTGAAAGATATCAATTTTCACTGCAAGACACAACACAAGACAAACCCTAATGTCAGGCCAAGCTCTCCTAATCTTGTTACAATATAGGCCTCAATGTAGAAGCAGTATAGGCACAAGTATGTCTCTTACCTTCGTTCTTACGATCGGTGCCTCCAATGCTCCTTCCTCCGCTCACAGATTGTATTGCATGCGTGTAACTCCGCCCACCCCTGACGTTCTTTCTAGTCTATTCCCCACCCCTTTTTGTTCTGCGCAGTGGGGGAATAGCACATGGCGGATACACAGCAGATGCGTGCTAATTACAGGAATGAGGAGGAGGAGGAGGAAAGCCCAGGTCCGGACACGTCCCGATCCAGAAGGAGAAGATTTAAGGCCACAAATATGTCCTTTGGGGAGATGTTGGAGATGGTGGACATCCTGAAGAAGGCCAACTATGATGGAAAGTATGGACCTTACCCCAACCCCAATATCAGAAAGGCCAAGATCATTGCGAAAGTGGTCAAAAGTCTGCACCAGAATTTCGGGGTACGACGATCGAAAGATCAGCTCAGGAAGCGATGGTCAGACCTGAAATTAAGAGAGGTCGAGCAGTACAGAAAGATCCGGAGAGAGGTGCAAAAAAGTAAGTAGTTGTGCTGTGTTCCTATTCTTTTTGTCTTTATTACATTCATGCTGCTCTATATGCTTTTCTTAATTGTACAGTTTAAAATGGCAATTTTAATGTTCATGGGCCCATTATTCGTTCGTATCAAACATTTTTATTTTGGCCTCTAAAAACACCATTGTTTAGGCCATATGCATTTTCCTACATTTTTTAGGGCCTACTTGGATGAAAAATATTTGGTTGTGTAGATGGCTTTGTTACTAGAATGAAATGCAAACTAGATTCTGTGTAAGGAGAGGACACTGAGCAGCTGTTTTCACATCTGGACACTGGAGCACTAGTGTGGGACACAAGAACACCATTTTTATTAGGGGGGGCACACAGGTGCTCCCGTGTATACTATAGGGGGGTCTCCATCTGTGAAGCTTGTACAAAACAGGTAAAGTATTGCAGGTTGACAAAGGACACTAAAAAAGCTACATCTTGGAACTCTGCTAAAATTGACAATTGTACCCCACTTCCAAGCAATGTTTCCTATTTATAGTTCTGCCATCAAATATCTGTGTGCTAATTATACCATTTTTGTTTTACATAGGGGAGAAAAGACTCGGAGGACACCCCTCATCCGAGGAGACCAGAGACCCCCCACCTCTGGAAGAAGGAGAAATACCCCAAACACAAGCTGAGCAGGAGGAGGAAGAAGGTGTGGTGGAAATTGGCACCACAACAGGTGAGTGTCTGCGACCACAGACTCAGGTAAGAGATGGATGCTGGCAGATTTTTGATACCTGTTTTTGTTTGGTTTCTCTCTTTTTAGGTGATCGTGATGTTATGGAATGAGATCCTTTCACATCAGAAAGTGCCCAGATCCTGATCGGGGAGATCATGGGGTGTAATTTAGAATTGGAAAACCTCAAGAAAAAAATCAATGATGTTATTCAAAAAAATAATAACATCATTGATGTTTTGGGGCGAATTTAAAACCCCACAAAATCACTTTCTTTTTTTGTGTGCTACAATCTAAAAAATATTTGTGCAATGTTTCGAAGAGACAAATTTGGAGGATGCACACAGTGTGCCAACATGTGCTATTTGCCATCACGGGAGATCAATGGACGCGTTTTGGGGTGCAACCCCTTCCTCAATAATAAAGTAGCGGTGAGGAAGGGGTTGCTCCCACAAAACACGTCCCTTGATCCCCCATGATGGCAGCTAGCACATGTTGACATTCGTAAATTGGTGTGCATCTTCCAAATTTGGCTTTTCAAGGGGTGACTTAACCCCATCTGAACGCAATATCAAACACAGTTCCTAAATACTCATGTCTGATATTGCCTTCAAGTTTTACTATATTTGAACTTTGTAAGTTCAAGATTTTTGTCTTTCTTGTTGGTTTTACACAGGCCTGTTTTATCGTAAATGGACATTTCTATTTTTGATAATGCCACCCCAAAAATTGTTATACAACAAACATGTTGGTTTGTTTTAAAAACCTTTTCTAAATGCACATGTGATTGTGCAGGTATTAAAAAGTTTGTTAATCAAGAATGTGTGGATTATTGTCTCAACGCTACAACACTTTTCTGGTGATATAATTGCTGTTTTATGAGAAAATGGTGGTTATTTCCTAAGGGCAAATCCTCTTTGCACTACAAGTGCAGTTTCAGTGCAGTTTCAAGTGCACTTGTAGTATAAAAAGTGTATACGCCTTTAGTAAATAACACCCAACAGTGCTTTGTATAAGGTTACACAATCACGCCATTTTTAGGACTCCCCACATTGCTGTCAGGGTCATCTAAAACAAACACAAGTACTAAATGTCACCAAAGATTAGCTTTTTTTTAAATTTGATAAATGCTTCACAAATTGTCTGGCATATTGATGGCCCCCCTACCCGCAAAGAACTCAAGGTATCTTAACCGGAAATCACGGGCACTCAGGGAGGGCAAGCCAGGACGGCCACTTTCAAGCGCCGTCAGGGTTGTATCATGTAGAATTCCAGCCTCAGGCCCAACTGGGCCAGCATAGTTGGCAGAATGTTTGCGATAAAAAGTTATGGAGAACACAGCACGCCAGGATTAGATGATTAAGTTTATACTCCGCCATATGGATGGGTGTCAGAAATAGGCGGAACCGGCTGGCCATAATTCCAAATGTGTTCTCCACCACTCTTCTGGCTCTGGCCAGCCGGTAATTAAAAACCCTCTGTTCCAGGGTGAGGGTCCTCATCGGGAATGGCCGCATAAGATGGTCCCCCAGTGCAAATGCTTCATCCACAACGAAGACGAATGGGAGTCCTTCCACATTGTCCTCTGGAGGTGGCAAGTCCAAGCTGCCATTCTGGAGACGCCTGTAGAACTCCGTCTGGGCGATGACTCCACCATCGGACATCCGGCCATTCTTCCCCATGTCCACATACAAGAAGTCGTAATTAGCCGACACCACTGCCAACATCACAATACTATTGAACCCCTTATAGTTGAAATAGTACGACCCCGAGTTGGGTGGTGGGACGATGTGGACGTGTTTCCCATCAATTGCCCCTCCGCAGTTAGGAAAGTCCCACCGCTGGGCAAAGTGGGAGGCCACAGTCTGCCATTCCTGTGGCGTGGAAGGAAACTGTTGAGGAAAACAAAAATAAATTACTATTTTTGCACATAAACATGGCAAGCAGATTAGGCACAAACATTCTTGGCCAACCTCCAGATAGCATTTATTAAGGGGAAATTAACACCAAAGTATAAGGTACACCTATCATATTCCCCCCCCTCTCATTGGCCATTTCTAACATTATGGGGGGGTGGAACCTTGGACAGGTAACCCTCTTCACTTCATTGAGAGACGAATACCTAAATACAGGGTATTACTTGGAACAGCCCCTCCTTAGTTACACTATTGGCAGCCCACTGGACAGGTAAAAGTGTCATAATACAAAGATATAAATACACACTGTACATATTTGTGGACATTTGGACATTCTGATATTACCTATCAAGATAATAAAAGTATACAAAAACTTTAAACAGTACCATTGGAAAGTATACAGGCAGGCCCTTGCACTACATGCTTTGGGGAATTCATCCATAAATTTGACCAGTAAAGAGATGGGTATAGTGTGTATGGATTTGGCAAAGTCAGCAGATAGATGATTGAGGATAGATAGAGAATTGGGATCAGCTGACTTAGCAGTTGGGGGGAGGGAGGGTTTAGAAAAATGCTTTGGGGACACTACAAAAAAAAGCCTCTGGCACTATGGCTGAATTTAAAGCACAAATCACATGTCTAAACATTTTAGGGGGTGTTTGGGGTAAAGCACTACTGTGGAGCTGATAAAATACATTGTTAAGTGACTACATGAGCTGAATATAGGGGCAGGAGAGCATGTTGGGGAGGTAAGTGAAGGCAGATATGTATGAAGGACTAAAAAAAAATTACATAAAAATCCAGCATGCATGAGGACAAAGGGGACATTCACAGCATATTACAATCATGGTAATTAGGGAATGAGGAAAGAAATACAATATCTTAGCAAACATTCAATACAATAAAATGTGATATTAACGGATAAAAATCTTACCTTCATATACTCCTTCTGCAGGATCTGGATGATGGCAGAACAGGCCTCTATGATGATGATCCCCAGAGCCTGGGGGAGATGCCTGTCGAGAACTTTAGGTCCTGCAGTCTTCTCCCTAACGCCAAGTACCGCAGGGTAGCGACGAGCCTCTGCCCTGGAGTGATGGCTTGCCTCATGCAGGTATCCTGCCTGCTGATTTAGGGGGTCAGCGAAGCCAGCAGACGGTGAAATACGGGGTCCGTCATCCTGAGAAAGTTCCTGAAATCATCAGGATTATTCTCACGGATCTCACGGAGCAAAGGCATATGAGAGAACTGGTCACGCTGAAGCAACCAATTCTTGGTCCATGAACTCCTCCCCACCCTGTTCATGGACTGGACTTGTGTCAAGGTCAGGACCCCAACACCAAGCCCCCGCACAGCACAAACTCTACGAAGAGTACGTATACGCAACATGGCTAGAAAATGGTCGGCTGCTCAGAACGAAGTAACAGAACGCACTGAAGAACAGCAAGGCCTGTGAAGAGCGACTTGAAAAACAGTAACGAACGAAAAAGAACACAATGACTAATTAAAGTCACGCGGAACTTGCTTGCATGCACTGAAGAGCAGATACAAACCCACAAGCACAAACTGAACCGCAGAAAACGATCTGAAAGCCACGAGTCTGAAAAAGCGCGAATCGTCTCTTACCAAACTTTTACTAACATGAGATTAGCAAAAGGAGCCCAAAGGGTGTCGCGCTTGGTTCTGAACTGGCCTTTTCTAGTCTCGTCGTACATGGTTGACGTTACCGTGTTGTTTGCGATCGGAAATTCCGACAACTTTGTGCGACCGTGTGTACGCAAAACAAGTTTGAGCCAACATCTGTCGGAAAAAATCCGAGGATTTTGTTGGCGGAATGTCCGAACAAAGTCCGACCGTGTGTACGGGGCATTAGTCTTACGCCACTGGCTCTCGTGAGCATGACTACACTTTTTCAGACGCCTAGGATCATCTGTTTGCCAAGGTTGAAGGGGTCAGGGCCTGATTCTGTGTGTAGTGAGGGGGGCCATTGAGTCCAGTGAGGCTAGAATTTAGGTGTTGTAGACAGAAGTGGCTAGGTTGGTACATATACTATCCTACGGTGATTATTAAATTCACAGTTTTTCATATCTAAATTGATTGTTATCAACTGTCATTTATTGTTTGCGTTCATTCATATGGTTCATTGTGTTTATTATTCACTCTAGTAAACTTTCTGAGTGGTTCAGTGACATTGTGTGAGTTTCTCATTGATAACATCCTTACTACAGAATGGAACCCAATGTGTCAGAGGTAAGAGAGGATCTGCAGAGTCGGGGTAGCCAGTAGGGATGAGCTTCGAGTTCGAGTCGAACCCATGTTCGACTCGAACATCTCCTGTTCGACCCTTCATCAAATTGCAAATGATATGGGCCGTTTGCGCCAAATTCTAGTGGCGCGTCACGGCCCATAATTCACTGCGGCATCGCAGCATTGCTGGCTGATGATTGGCCAAGCATGCACTATAACCCGCATGCTTGGCCAATGACAGCGCCATGTGTACAGAGAACCGTAATTGGCCAAAGCCATGGTGGCTTTGTCCAATTATGGCTCAGGGGGTTTAGTACACGCCACACATTATATAAGGCCACCTGCGTGGCGGACCTTGTGTAGTCTGTTGTGGCGGCGGAGAGAGATAGATAGACAGTAGACAGTGTCATTTGATTTAAGTTAGATAAAGTAGGCAGGTCGAGTCAGTTAGCTGCACTTACAGTGTATTGTGTACAGTATATATATGCATCCCAGGTGTTGTGTGTGTGTGTATATATATATATATATATATATATATATATATATATATATACACACTGTATTCAGTTTAGCTAGATCCGTTCCTGTTATTCTCTTCCTAATATACTGACAGGCAGGTAGGTGTTTTTACAGTATTTACAATTCGTGTACTGTGTACCCTGCACAGTTGCACCTACAGTATAGCTACCTGAAGACAAGTGGTGTGTTCTTCTGATCCTATTAATACCACAGGCAGGCTCTTAAAGTATTTACAGTTAGTGTACTGTGTACCCTGCACAGTTGCACCTTTAGCTACCTGAAGACAAGTGCTTGTGTACTTCTTCTGATCCCATTAATAGCACAGGCAGGCTCTTGAAGTATTTACAGTTAGTGTACTGTGTACCCTGCACAGTTGCACCTATAGCTACCTGAAGACAAGTGCTTGTGTGCTTCTTCTGATCCTATTATTAGCACAGGCAGGCTCTTGAAGTATTTACAGTTAGTGTACTGTGTACCCTGCACAGTTGCACCTACAGTATACCTACCTGAAGACAAGTGCTTGTGTTCTTCTTCTGATCCTATTAATAGCACAGGCAGGCTCTTGAAGTATTTACAGTTAGTGTACTGTGTACCCTGTACAGTTGCACCTATAGCTACCTGAAGACAAGTGCTTGTGTGCTTCTTCTGATCCTATTAATAGCACAGGCAGGCTCTTGAAGTATTTACAGTTAGTGTACTGTGTACCCTGCACAGTTGCACCTATAGCTACCTGAAGACAAGTGCTTGTGTGCTTCTTCTGATACTATTAATAGCACAGGCAGGCTCTTGAAGTGTTTACAGTTAGTGTACTGTGTACCCTGCACAGTTGCACCTACAGTATAGCTACCTGAAGACAAGCGTTTGTGTTCTTCTTCTGATCCTATTAATAGCACAGGCAGGCTCTTGAAGTATTTACAGTTAGTGTACTGTGTACCCTGCACAGTTGCACCTATAGCTACCTGAAGACAAGTGCCTGTGTGCTTCTTCTGATCCTATTAATAGCACAGGCAGGCTCTTGAAGTATTTACAGTTAGTGTACTGTGTACCCTGCACAGTTGCAAATATAGCTACCTGAAGACAAGTGCCTGTGTACTTCTTCTGATCCTATTAATAGCACAGGCAGGCTCTTGAAGTATTTACAGTTAGTGTACTGTGTACCCTGCACAGTTGCACCTATAGCTACCTGAAGACAAGTGCTTGTGTGCTTCTTCTGTTACTATTAATAGCACAGGCAGGCTCTTGAAGTGTTTACAGTTAGTGTACTGTGTACCCTGCACAGTTGCATCTACAGTATAGTTACCTGAAGACAAGTGCTTGTGTGCTTCTTCTGATCCCATTAATAGCACAGGCAGGCTCTTGAAGTATTTACAGTTAGTGTACTGTGTACCCTGCACAGTTGCACCTATAGCTACCTGAAGACAAGTGCTTGTGTGCTTCTTCTGATCCTATTATTAGCACAGGCAGGCTCTTGAAGTATTTACAGTTAGTGTACTGTGTACCCTGCACAGTTGCACCTACAGTATACCTACCTGAAGACAAGTGCTTGTGTTCTTCTTCTGATCCTATTAATAGCACAGGCAGGCTCTTGAAGTATTTACAGTTAGTGTACTGTGTACCCTGTACAGTTGCACCTATAGCTACCTGAAGACAAGCGTTTGTGTTCTTCTTCTGATCCTATTAATAGCACAGGCAGGCTCTTGAAGTATTTACAGTTAGTGTACTGTGTACCCTGCACAGTTGCACCTATAGCTACCTGAAGACAAGTGCCTGTGTGCTTCTTCTGATACTATTAATAGCACAGGCAGGCTCTTGAAGTATTTACAGCTAGTGTACTGTGTACCCTGCACAGTTGCAAATATAGCTACCTGAAGACAAGTGCCTATGTACTTCTTCTGATCCTATTAATAGCACAGGCAGGCTCTTGAAGTATTTTCAGTTAGTGTACTGTGTACCCTGCACAGTTGCACCTATAGCTACCTGAATACAAGTGCTTGTGTGCTTCTTCTGATACTATTAATAGCACAGGCAGGCTCTTGAAGTGTTTACAGTTAGTGCACTGTGTACCCTGCACAGTTGCACCTATAGCTACCTGAAGACAAGTGCTGGTGTGCTTCTTCTGATCCTATTAATACCGCAGGCAGGCATTCTGCTAGCTGCTGTATAATCAGTATATATATACATCCCAGTTTTGTGCAGCTACATCTCACTGCAGTGCAGGCCATTAGTATGTCTGGAAGGCCAACAAGGAGAGGCAGACAGTCACAAGCCAATAAAAGAGGGCAAGCAAGCTCTGTGTCTAGAGGCAACAGTGCTGGTCGTGGACACGGTGCATCCTCATCAGCACGTGCCCGTGGGACATGCTTGTCACTTTTTTTGGGCAGCTGGCCATGTTGAGCCCCAACATGCCGAAGACTTGGTAGAGTGGATGGCCAAGCCGTCCTCATCCTCCTCATCCTCCCTCACCCAGGCTCAGGGTACATTGTCTGGCAAAGCAGCTGCCAACGTGGCTTCTTCCCTCGGCTCTATGACATCAGTCACTCCTTCACTCCTTCTCTAGCCCCACCATGTCCTCCTAAGGAATCCCCCGAACTGTTTGACCACAGTGTTGGGTACATGCTCCGGGAGGATGCCCAGCGTTTTGAAGGCTCTGATGATGGCACTCAGCTAGAGGAAGGCATTAACATCAGCCCAGACAGAGGGGTGCCCAAGAAGGACAGCAATCTGGCAGTCATGTTCCTCCAGCTGTAGCATACTGCCAGCTTTGCTCCAGTGATGAGGAGGGAGGGGATGATGAGGTCACTGACTCCCCGTGGGTGCCTGATAGGAGAGAGGAGGAGGAGGAGGCACATCCCCAATGAGGCAGGATGCCCTCCAGGGGCCAGCTTAAGGGCAGCACACTGACTGCACACTGACTGCATCACATTGCATGTGCAGGGCGCTGCTGTCTCTGCGCGTTATTCCAAAAGTTCTTTGGTGTGGGCCATTTTTGAGAGGAGTGCATCAGATCCCACTGCTGCTATTTGCAACATATGTCTCAAGCGTATCTCGCATGGCCAAAACATTACCCGCTTGGGCACCACATGCTTGACCAGACATATGTTGACCTGCCATGCAGTTAGTTGGCAATCGTACATAAAAGACCCACACCCAAGAACAAAGAGGACCTCTCCTTGCTCCTCATCAGCTGGGATCTCCAACCCCACTATACCTTCAGTCCTCTGAGACCTGCACTGAGAGGAATGAAGGTGTAGAATTAGGTGTGTCACAGCCAAGTACTTGCGTGGCAATCTGCTATCGGTACACTGACTCATGGTCCAGCAGGCATGGACAGGGACGTTACCTATCTTTCACGGTGTATTGGGTGACTCTTTTGGCAGCTGGGAAGGATGCAGGACAAGGTGCAGTAGTGTTGGAGGTCGTTCCGCCACCACGACTCCAAAATGCTACTACTGGTGATTCTGACACACCTCTCTCCTCCACCCCCTCCTCTTCTTCTTCCTCCATGGCCTCTTCCTGTGCTTTGTCCTCGGAACCAGCGGTGCTCCGTAGGCGTTCAAGGGGCTACGCAAGTATGCAGGCCAAAAGATGTCATGCGGTGTTTGAGCTGGTGTGCTTGGGGGACAGGAGCTTCACTGGGTCAGAGATTCTGTCAGCTCTGCAGGGGCAGGCTCAGAGGTGGTGGACGCCATGCCAGCTTCAGACAGGAATGGTGGTTTGCAACAATGGCACCAACCTCCTCTCTGCCCTCCGACAGGGACAACTGACCCATGTGCCCTGTTTGGCTCACGTCCTTAACTTGGTGGTGCAGCGGTTCTTGGGCAGGTACCCGGGCTTACAGGATGTCCTGAGGCAGGCCAGGAAAGTCTGTGTGCATTTCCACCGGTCATATAATGCCAGTGCTCGGCTGGCAGACCTCCAAAAGGAGTTTAACCTGCCCAGAAACTGCCTAATCTGTGACATGCCCACCAGGTGGAACTCAACGTTGGCCATGCTGCAGCAGCTGCACACACAGCAGAGGGCCATCAATGAGTACCTGTGCGACTATGGCACCAGGACAGGGTCAGGGGAGCTTGTTTTTTTTCCCCACGCCAGTAAGCCATGATTAGGGATGCATGCACTGTCCTGTCACCATTTGAGGAGGCCACGAGGATGGTGAGCAGTGACAGTGCATGCATCAGTGACACTGTCCCCCTTGTCCACCTGTTGTAGCACACACTGCGTGGAATAATGGACAGGGCACTTGAGGCAGAACAGCGGGAGGAAGAGGAGGACTTCCTTACCTCTCATGGCCCCCTTTATCCAGACAGTGTTTCTGCGTGCCCACCAATCACACAGGAAGAGGACGAGGAAGAGGAGGATTGTGTCAGCATGGAGGTGGAGCCTGGCACTCAGCATCAGCAGCAGTCTTTAAGGGATCAGTTACAGTCCCAAGAAACCCATGGACTTGTACGTGGCTGGGAGGAGGTGGCTGCGGATCATGCCATCCTTAGTGTCCCAGAGGACTCCGGACCGAATGCCTCAGCAAACCTACGCTGCATGGCCTCACTGATCCTGCAAAGCCTGCGGAAGGATCCTCGTATTCGTGGTATTAAGGAGAGGGATCGTTACTGGCTGGCAACCCTCCTTGATCCACGTTACAAAGGTAAGGTTGCGGACCTTATCTTGCCATTGCAGAGGGAGCAGAGGATGAAACATCTTGGGGAGTTCTTGCAAAAAGGTCTGTGCAATGCGTTCCCAGAGACTGGGAGGTTACAAACTCCTGTTCCTGGACAACGTGTTGCTGAGGCTTCGGTCAGTCAATGAAGGTAGCGTTGGAGAAGGTGGCCTTCTGACCGATGCGTTCGGACAATTTTTTAGTCCGCAGCCCCAATGTATGATCGGTTCCAGCAACCAGCGTCTGTTTTACATGGTGCAGGAATACCTAGGGGCAAGATCTGACTTGGACACCTTTCCTGCCGAAAATCCTCTGGGTTACTGGGTCTTGAGGATGGATCACTGGCCAGAGCTTGCACAGTATGCAATTGAGCTACTGGCCTGTCCTGCATCCAGCGTTCTTTCAGAACGCACATTCAGTGCTGCTGGAGGCTTTGTAACTGATCACAGGGCGCGCCTGTCCACCGACTCGGTCGATTGACTGACCTTCATAAAAATGAATCAGTCTTGGGTCACCACCAGCTACCAAGCACCTGATGCTGATGTAACCGAATATTTTTTTTTTAAATGTCAGATCCCTTCAAGACTGCCTATGCTGATTCTGAGTGACTATCCTGTTATTCTGAGTGACTATCCTCTTCCTCCTCAATGATCGTGCTGATAGCTTGTAAGAATATTTTTGGTTCTGGGCGCCGCCACCAGTGGCTAAGGCCCAATTTTTCAGCTCCTGTTTAACAAGGGTGTGTAATTACAATTTTTAATGCAATATTTTGCAAGGAGGGTTCGTTGCTGCTCTCAACTAGAGTATTTGTGAGGTGTTGCAGTGTTGTGGCACCAGTACCAGTGCCTAAGGCCCAATTTTTCAGCCCCTCTTTAACAGGGGCGTGTAATTACAATTTTTGATGCAATACTTTGCAGCAGGGCTCATTCCTGCACTCCAACTAGAATATCTGTGAGGGGTTGCAGTGTTGTGGCACCAGTGCCTAAGGCACAATTTTTCTGCCCCTGTTCAACAGGGACATGTAATTACAATTCTTGATCTAATATTTCACAGCAGGGCCCGTTTCTGCGCTCCCCAATAGTACCTGTGAGGACTTACAGTGTTGTGGCACCAGCACCACCACCACCAAAGACCCAATTTTTCTGCCCCTGTTCAACAGGTGCATGTAATTACAATTCTTGATCTAATATTTCACAGCAGGGTCCGTTCCAGCGCCCACCAAGAGCAACTGTGAGGACTTACAGTGTTGTGGCAACACCAACACCTAAGGCCCCAATTTCTGCAGAGTATATAGGGCAGGCCCCTACTTTCAAACGACTCCTACTTGCAAACGGAAGGAGACAACAGGAAATGAGATGAAATCTACCCCTAGGAAGGGAAATTTTCTCCTGTAAGAGTTAATATGGGAAAAATATTGGGACAGAAAGTGAGGTGAAATCTTCTGACAGCAAAACAAATGTTACAGGGGTGATAACCCTTCCCTATGTTTTCCAAAAAGCTTTAAATAGATTTTTTTGGCTGGAGCTACACTTTAAAAATGTACCAGTTCAAAATTACAAACAGATTCTACTTAACAAACCTACAGTCCCTGTCTTGTTTGCACCGCCTGTATACTGCTGTTCAGAGTATATAAGGCCTGGGGGCCCCACACCTTTCCTTTTTTTAATTTGGGTACAGGGTTCCCCTTAATATCCATACAAGACCCAAAGGGCCTGGTAATGGACTGGGAGGGGGTTCCTATGCCATTTGCCTCACTGATTTTCATTCATATTGCCGGGACCAGACATTACAATAAAGCCGCAAGCAGTTTTAAATGACTTTTATTCCTTTAAAAATGTCATTTTGTGCAGGGACTGTTCTAAGAACGGGAAACACGCGCCACTTCACAGGCATACTATAGACACCCCCCAGGTGCGATATTTAAAGGAATATTTCACTTTTTTTCACTTTAAGCATCATTAAAATCACTGCTCCCGAAAAAACGGCCGTTTTAAAAACTTGTTTTGCATTAATACATGTCTCCTGGGGCAGGACCCGGGTCCCCAAACCCTTTTTAGGACAATACAATGCAAATTAGCCTTTAAAATTAGCACTTTTGATTTTGAACGTTCGAGTTCCATAGACTTCAATGAGGTTCTAAAGTTTACGCAAATTTTCGGTCCGTTCGCAGGTTCTAGTGCGAACCGAACCGGGGGGTGTTCGGCTCATCCCTAGTAGCCAGCCAGAAGAGTGAGAAGAAAGCTGCACAATCAGTTCAGGTGGATGGTAGCGTGGCAGAGAGCAATGAGAAATCTGAGTGGGGGGAACACACTAAGATTCCTGTGGTGCAATCCACCCCGAAAGTCACTCCTGTCAAGTCACCAGAAAGTGGAGCTCAAGTCCAAGAACAGGTACAGCAAGCTTTGTTACAAGTGATGGAAGCACAGGCCAAACATCAGGTTGAACGGACAGGCATTCGGAAGTGCTACAAGTGTGGTGATCCAAGACACTTCAAGGCCCAGTGCCCACAAAAGGAAGTGAATGCTGAACTGTTGGAGGAGTTAGTGAAGATATTAAGGACATCTCTGAATGATAAACAGGCGGAAAACTCCAGGGAGTCTCAGTGAGGGAGCCAACTGAGAACCCTGATGAGAAACAGAGCTCCAGGAAGCAAAGGAATAGAGGGGCCAGAACGAGGCCGCAGAAGAGAAGAGTGGTTCAATCTCCTGGGCCATACCGACAGTAAAGCAACATGGCACCGGGGTCAGGGAGTCAGGCACAGAGGGTCAATGCTTTACCCTCATCTAGGGCCACGGTTAGGTCCTACCAGAACACCCCTAAGAAAGTATGTCAGACTGGCCCAATTCAAAGCGGTCTGGCGACACCACTTAGGGCCACAGTTAGTTCCTACTGGAACACCCCTATGAGAGATTGTCGGCCTGGTCCTATTGAACGTGGTCTGGCAACACTGTCCAGGGTTACTGTTAGGTCTTCACAGAACGTCAAGAAGAAGGAGAACCGTAACCCTAACCGCACTCGGGATACTACTGTCAGTTTCCCGGAAAAGCTAGTGGGGCCATCCCCAACTGTACCAGTACAAGTAGAAGGAGTTTATACCAAAGCTTTACTGGACACAGGGGCTCAGGTCACGCTATTATACCAGGACTTCTACAACAAACACCTGAGTCACGCCAGACACTTGACACTTCTATAACAAACACTTGAGCCACATTCCACTCCGCAAGCTGCAAGAACATGAGATCTGGGGAATTGGAACCATTAGATGCCAATGTGATGGCTACATCCCCATCCAGATATCCTACGGCCAGCAGCTGTCGGAAAAGAAGAAGCTTTCAACACTTTGGCTGTTGTGTGCCCCAGACCACCCGGGGATGGGCGAAATTCCATACTGGTGGGAACTAATACTGACCTAGTGAGAAGGCTGTTATCTTCAGTACTGAACGAAGATGGGTCCACCAACAACAAGATTCACCTGCAGCTACTGAAAGCTTGTCAGCGAGTGGCAAGAGAGAAGTAGGCCCCGAAAGGAGGAGTGGGGAGGTTGTGGAAGTTGGAGGCCAAAGAGAGGGTACTATAGCCGGGAGAGGTTGCTCATGTAAAGGCCACCATCAAGCTGACTTGGGCTCAACCAGGCCCATTTGTGGTGTTGGAGACAGATGAGCAGGCCAGAGCAGCTGGGCTGGAAATGGTCCCTGAGCTGGTTCCTACCCGAGATCTGTCCATAACAGGAAGGAAAGTACCCATCCAATTGAAGAATGTGACTGATCAGCCTATTATTTTGGGACCCCGTATTTAGGTGGGGGCAGGTGAGTGCCGCCACCTAGATTATATCTGAAGAAGTTAAGGACTTGAAGAATGGCTGACAGTTACAGGCAGAGTTCCAGCGACGTGCTGAGGCCCTGTCCCCTGTTTGGCAGAACAGGATGAAGACCCAGTTGATGAGATGGAAGAAGCTGTTTTCCAAAAACGATTTTGATGTAAGATGTGCAAGAAGTGCAAAACACAGAATTCGCCTTCAGGAAGACAAACCTTTCCAAGAACGGGCCAGGAGAATAACTCTCAGTGACCTGGAAGACTTAAGAGAGCAGCTGGTAGAGTTGAAAAGGTCAGGAGTCATTCAAGAATCCCAGAGTGCTTATGCATCTCCCATCGTGGTAGTAAGGAAGAAGAATGGGTCGTTGCGCATATGTATCGACTATTGGACCCTGAATTGGTGCACCATCCCAAACCAGTACACCGCACCCTGTATTGAAGATGCTCTGCAGTGCCTTACTGGAGATAAGTGGTTTAGTGTGCTTGATTTGAAGAGCGGGTATTACCAGATTCACATGCACCCAGAAGATCAGGAGAAGACGGCATTCATATACCCACTGGGATTCTACGAGTTTAGTCGGATGCCTCAGGGCCTGTCGGGGGCTCCTGCTACTTTTCAATGTTTGATGGAAAGAACAGTAGGAGACATGAATCTTGTAGAAGTCCTGGTGTACTAGGATGACATCATTGTGTTTGGAAAGACCCTGGAAAAGCATGAGTCCCGACTGGAAAAGGTATTCTCTCGCCTTCATGAGGAAGAACTGAAGCTGTCACTGGAGAAATGTCAGTTTTATAGAACTTCCGTTACCTACTTGGGTCATGTGGTTTCTGTAGGAGGAGTCACCACAGATCCTCAGAAGTTGGAGGCTGTCACTACCTGGCCTAGACCAAGAATCATAACCGAGTTGAGCTCTTTCCTGGGTTTCTGCTCCTATTACCGATGGTTTGTGGGGAGAAGAGGGAGAAGATGGAGTGAAACCCAAGAAGAGTGGCGTTCGCAAGAAAGGAGAGTCTGTCCTAAGTCAATGGACCCCTTTATGTGAAAAAACATTTTGGCAATTGGAGAAAAGTCTCACAGAGGCTCCAGTTTTGGCCTACGCTGATCCTGGCCTGCCTTATGAGCTACATGTAGATGCCAGTAGAGAAGGCCTGGGAGGAGAGCTGTATCAGGAACAGAAAGGGGGGTTGAGACCAGTGGCCTATGTGAGTAGGAGTCTCACCCCATCCGAGAAGAATTACCCTGTTCACAAACTGGAATTCTTGGCACTCAAGTGGACCATGGTGGACAAGTTAAGAGACTATTTTTATAGAGCGAGTTCATTGTCAAGACGAACAACAATCCCCTAACTTACTTCCTGACTTCTGCAAAACTGGATGCCACAGGTGGTTACCAGCTTTGGCATGATTTCGGTTCAGTCCTGGAGTTGGGAACCGTGATGGGGATGCCTTGTCCCGTAGGTCTCATAGAAGAGAAGAGGACTCAGAGGAATGGGCTTATGTAACGGAAGAAGGAGTGCAAGCCTTGTGCTTGGGCCTGGACCAGAAGATGAAAGGAGGAGTGGCTGCCGAATACCTTGGAGTTCACCCATCAGGGATACCAAGACATTACTGTGGATTGACACAAGTGAGAGGAGAAGGCCTACCCCAACTGTCCAAGAGGGATTTGAAGAGAGACCAAGCACTGGACCCATTGGGTCAGTTGGTGCTACAGGCCTTGAACAAGCAGGATCCCGGACTGTTGTTGAAGAGCCACATAAAGGGTGCAAAGATTATGCAACGAGAATGGGACAGGTTACAAGTCAGAGATGGATTGCTGTACAGGCATTGCCCGTCTGGAGACAAGGAGGGAAGGTGGCAGCTGTTTCTCCCGGAAAAACATAGTTCTACTGTTCTAGTGTCATTACATGACAAACATGGTCACTTGGGAACAGACAGAACCTTTCGAATGATTAGAGATAGATTCTATTGGCCCAATTTGAGAGGAGAGGTAGAGAGTTACTGTCATTCTTGTCTGACTTGCATCCAGTGGAAAACCCTGCCAGTTAGGGCCGCCCCAATGGTCCACTTGCAAAGTCAAGAGCCGTTAGATTTGGTTTGCATTGACTTTCTATGCCTGAAACCCGATACAGGTGGAAGAAACAGTATCTTGGTCGTGACTGATCACTTCACTCGTTATGCACAGGCTTACCCTACTAAGGATCTAGCACTGTGGCCAAGGTGCTAAGGGAAAAAGTTTTTTGTGCACTATGGACTACCTGTGCAAATTCATTCAGACCAAGGAAGCGACTTTGAGAGTCATTTAGTCCACCAGTTGTGTGCCTTACTGGATATCAAGAAGTCTCATACTATGCCATATCACCCTCAAGGTGACCCTCAACCTGAACAATTCAATCGGACTTTATTAAACATATTGGGAACCTTGACCCCAGACAAGAAATAGTATTGGGGAATCACATAGCAAACACTAGGGAATGCTTACAATAGCACCAAGAGGGATGCCACTGGTTACTCCCCTTACCGTCTTATGTTTGGGAAAGAAGCTTGACTTCCTGCTGACCTGGCTTTTGGCACCTCCCTTGATTATACCCCTTTAACATCACACAAGGGATATGTGAATAGACTGCGGAAGAACTTGCGACAGGCCTATGAGAAAGCCATGGAACATGCTTCCACTAGAGAGTCTCGAAATAAGCGAAACTTTCATTCGAGTAAAGATTCAGGACTTGCAACCAGGTGATCGAGTGCTACTGAAGAATATAGGAGTACCTGGAAAACACAAGCTGGCAGATTGGTGGAGGCCACAGCCTTATATTGTATGTAAACAACTTCCTGGTTTACCTGTGTATCAGATCAGACCAGATGGAGAGAAAGGACCAATGAAGATGTGGCACAGGAATCACTTGCTACCACTATCAGACGCAGTGAGGGTGCCTCAAGCAACTTTAATACCTCACCCAAAGCCAACTCCACCTCGCACACGCTCACAGAAGAAAATGCCGACTGTAGCTGATGTAACGGATGAAGAGGATGAGGAATTTGGAGAAGATTATGGGTATTCTCAAATTCCTAGTCCAGTGTCCTCACCAAAAGGAAAAGAAGTTGATGAAGAAGATGAAGAATTTGGGGAAGATTATGTGTATTCTCCAGTTTCTAGTATGGTGTCCTCATCCTCATCAAGAAGAAGGAAGATTGAGAAGGATGAGATGGTGACTGTGTCTGCCTGGTTTTGGCCTGTGGAAGAAAGTTCAATAACCAGTCCTTTGAAGAGAATATAGGAGAGAATCACAGAGATGGAAACTATTAGAGCATTGCCACCGCAGCCAAAAGAAACAGTCAGAGTGGTACCTCAACAACCAAAGGAAGCAGTCAGAGTGGTACCTCAACAACCAAAAGAAACAGGCAATATGGTACCTCAATGGCAAATGGAGATACATAAGACGGTCCGTAGGTCCCTTGGGCCAGAGTTTCAGACAATGTCACCTCGGCAGGATGTGGAAAGAACCAGGGCTGTAGAAGTGGTTCCTGAACAAGAGACTAGAGATTTGATAGACTTCTCCAGTGGAGTGTTGCCCGTTCCTGATGTTGAGGAGCCATCATTAGTTTCTGAAACTGCAACTAAGGACCCCTCCATTGAATTGAGTGTTCAGTCTGATGTCAAGGAAACAGCCAAGGATTCAACACAGCCTGCTGGAACATATTCACCCATGCGGTTGAGGCGGGATGTGCAACCTCCCAAGAGACTTACGTATGACACACTGGGAGAGAGTTCTGAAGAGCTTATTCATGCCATTCACAGGTCAGCTCCTGAAGCTACACCTCCCACTGTTAATTGGGTGGGGCGACTCTATTCTAACCTCTGACACCAATGGGTGGAACACGGCAATTGCCCTGGCCTGTTCAAAAAATGATTATGAACTTACTGATAGTGTGTACAAATGGATTCAAAGAAACCCAGATGTGTGTCAGTATTTGTTGAATTTGGATTGTGGTTAGAAACTTAGTACTATTGGTTAGAAAGAAATCATCAATAATTTACTCTTTCTTTTCAGCAAGATGAAGTGGTAATCTTCATGTCTTTGGGGACCAAAGAGTTTAAGTGGGGGGGAGTGTGTAGCCAAGGGTTTGCTAATATAAGGTATTACAGTTGTTATTGTTTTAAATGAGTTTGGCTCCCTCTAGTGTCTTCTTAATGCTGTAATCATGTAATTTTCTTTTAAATCCTGAGAACGCAGGAAGGCATTGTGGGAAATGTAGTTTGGAGTAGAAAGTGACTCTGTTAGCTGGATCAGCCCTAAACTACAATACAGACAATGCAAAGGGCGCAGCACTGCATGCTGGGAGCTGCAATAAAAGGATCAGCGTGACCATCTTTTGGCCTCTCTGGACGCCATTCAATACCTGCCAGAAGGAGGTCTGTGTGTGTGACCAGGAGACTGTGGCCTATACAGAGGGGAGCAGGATCACCAGCCTCTGAGGTACTTCAGAGTACAGCTTTACCAGCTTAGCAAGCGAATGCGTTTGCAGTACCAGAACATCTGGAAGTTTCCTGCATTTCAGCCATCCGAAATAGAGGTACAGCGCGGCAGTGCCATCTTTTCATCAGACTAAGACATTGGGAGGGGAGTCCGGATGGAGCCTCACAGCCTCTGAGTCTATTGTGGTGAGAGGGCACCTGCCCATTTCAGTAAAGTGCACATTTTTGCTTAGTGAGTTATTTTACAGACTGCTGGTAAGATTTGTAGTTCCACAGAAGTGATTCTACTTTTCACAGCCAACATACAGCTGAACTCTGGGGTTTGATGTTCTCTGTGCTGTCAGGTCAGTACTGTATTACACTCACACATAAGGAGGAAGTTACAAGTACCACATGTCTTCAGTTAAGCAGTTATCAACGTACCATTTATTCTACAGTATGCTTTTTCTCTCTTTTGCCTTTTGGATTACAAATAATGCAGTTTAAACTACAGGCTAGCTGAAGATATCTGAAACCATGGAACTTTTATCATCTTCTGCAAAGCATTACGGTTCTATTTGTAACTTGAACTTTGAATTACAACCTAGGGTGAGTCCTTGAACACAGGTTAAATATTGCATTGTATTATTGAATGTAAGTAACATTTTATTGCAACTTGGTGTGGGTATTGAGGCCTCAGTGGGAAGGTGTTTAATATAGGTATTGGAGGATATTGAGCACTTGTCCCATTGTACCCCTGTCTAGATATACTTCCTACGGTGATTATTAAATTCACAGTTATTCATATCTAAATTAATTGTTATCAACTGTCATTTATTGTTTGCGTTCATTCATTCATTCATTCAGTATTAGTGCCAGGAAGCTAGCTGTTAGGTAATTTGGACAGGGTAAAATCCCCAAATCCTCACTAAATTTAATAGGTACGATGCCCGGCGGGTGTGGAGAGGCGACTCTTTGTACATCTTGCCGCATGTATGCGTTCCTTCCGATCGAGGGTGAATACTGCTGTGCAAAATGTAAGCACATTGTTTCCCTGGAAGCCCAGGTTCTGAATCTAGGGAAGTAACTGTCAGCCCTGAGAAGTCCCTCCATACTAAAGGTGAGCCAGGAATGTACACGGCAGGTGTCGGCAGGGGCCAGCACAGAGGCGGGTGGAGACAAAGAGGCGCAGGCACTAGCAAAGAGTAGATGGGTGACAGTCAGGAGGGGTAGAGGGGGAAGTGCCAGAGAGGCCGATCCAGGACTGGAGCATCCCAATAAGTACACTCCATTGAGTGTCATTGGTGAAACCAGTCAGGGACCAGCACTGCTGGAGATGAGGGACTCTCCTAGCTGCCAGGGGAAGAACTCCTCCAGTGAGAGTGGGGGGGCAGCAAAGGGAAAGGAAAGACAGATTCTGGTGGTAGGGGACTCAATTCTTAGAAGGACAGAGAGGGCAATCTGTAACCAAGACCTGAAGCGCCGAACAGTATGTTGTCTACCGGGCGCTCGGGTTCGGCACATCACGGATCTTGTGGACAGATTACTGGGAGGGGCTGGGGAAGACCCGGCTGTCATGGTGCACGTTGGCACCAATGACAAAGTCAGAGGCAGATGGAGTGTCCTAAAGAACGATTTTAGGGACTTAGGTGCTAAATTGAGGAAAAGGACCTCCAAGGTAGTAATCTCAGGAATACTACCGGTACATCGAGCCACACCAGAAAGGCAGAGGGAGATTAGGGAAGTAAACAAGTGGCTGAAGAGCTGGTGTAGTAAGGAGGGGTTTGGGTTCCTGGAGGACTGGGCCGACTTCTCAGTCGGTAACCGGTACTATAGAAGGGACGGACTGCACCTAAACGAGGAGGGTGCAGATCTGCTGGGAATGAAGATGGCCAAAAAGTTAGAGGGGTTTTTAAACTAGGCGATGGGGGGGAGGGTCCAGAGACAGTGATAGCCAGTGCAGATGATATTCCAGAGGGTAGTGTTGGGGGCATTAGTGGTAGGTTAACCAAAGCACAAAAACACAAGGTGAGTATAGTAGCAAGTCCTAGTTGCAATTTTGAAACACCCAATACGAGGACAATATGCGACCGGTCTAAACTATGTGGCATGTTCACCAATGCCAGGAGCATGGCAGACAAGATGGGTGAACTAGAGATACTGTTGTACAAGGAGGATTTGGATTTTGTGGGAATTTCAGAGACCTGGTTCAACAGCTCTCATGATTGGCGGGCAAACATTCAAGGGTATACACTTTACCGCAAGGATAGAGAGGGTAAAAAAGGGGGAGGGGTATGCCTATATATCAAGAATAATGTACAAGCTAATGTGAGAGATGACATCACTGAGGGAGCTAGAGAGGAGGTGGAATCCTTATGGGTAGAGTTCCAAAGGGTTGAAGCTAAGGGGAAAATAATACTGGGAGTATGCTATAGGCCCCCTAACCTGAAGGAGGAAGTGGAGACGGATCTCCTATCACAAATTGGATTAGCAGCAAGGATGGGAAGTGTTGTCATAATGGGGGATTTTAATTATCCAGACATAGACTGGGCGGAGGGAACCGCGCATTCATTTAAGGCTCGCCAGTTTCTTAATGTCTTGCAGGACAATTTTATGGGTCAGATGGTAGACGCACCAACTAGAAATAAAACATTACTGGATCTACTGATTACCAACAATACAAACCTGATCACAGATGTGGAAATACGGGGCAATTTAGGTAACAGCGATCACAGGTCAATTAGTTTCAGTATAAATCACACAAATAGGAAACATAAAGGGAATACAAAGACACTGAATTTCAAAAGAGCCAACTTCCCTAAACTACAAACCTTGCTAAAAGGCATAAATTGGGATAAAATATTAGGAACAAAGAACACGGAGGAGAGATGGGTTTGCTTTAAGAGCATATTAAATAAGGGCATTAGCCAATGTATCCCATTGGGTAATAAATTTAAAAGAGCAAACAAAAATCCTGGATGGCTTAACTCCAATGTAAAAATGCATATAAAAGCAAAGGAGAAGGCCTTCAAAAAATACAAGGTTGAGGGATCATCCTCAGCATTCAGACTTTATAAAGAATGCAATAAGAAATGTAAGGGTGCAATTAGGACGGCTAAGATAGAACATGAAAGACACATAGCGGAGGAGAGCAAAAAAAATCCCAAGAAATTCTTTAAGTATGTAAACAGTAAAAAAGGGAGGACAGACCATATTGGCCCCATAAAGAATGAGGAAGGACATCTGGTTACAAAGGATGGGGAGATGGCAAAGGTATTGAATTTATTCTTCTCCTCAGTCTTCACGAGTGAATCGGGGGGCTTCAGTAACCAAAACTGCAGTGTTTATCCTCATGACACAACACAGGAAGCACCTCCATGGTTAACAGAGGACGGAATTAAAATTAGACTTGAGAAACTTAACATTAATAAATCACCGGGACCAGATGGCTTGCATCTGAGGGTACTTAGGGAACTCAGTCAGGTGATTGCCAGACCGTTGTTCCTAATTTTTACAGGCAGTCTATTGACTGGAATGGTACCAGCTGATTGGAGAAAAGCCAATGTAGCACCAATATTTAAAAAGGGCCCAAAAAACATCCCTGGGAATTACAGACCAGTTAGCCTAACATCAATAGTATGTAAAATCTTGGAGGGGATGATAAGGGACTATATACAAGATTTTAGTAATAAGAACGATATCATTAGCAGTAATCAGCATGGATTCATGAAGAATCATTCTTGCCAAACCAATCTATTAACCTTCTATGAGGAGGTGAGTTGCCATCTAGATAAAGGAAGGCCCGTAGACGTGGTGTATCTGGATTTTGCAAAAGCATTTGACACAGTTCCCCATAAACGTTTACTGTACAAAATAGGGTCCGTTGGCATGGACCATAGGGTGAGTACTGGCTACAAGGGCGTGTTCAGAGGGTGGTGATAAATGGGGAGTACTCAGAATGGTCAGGGATGGGTAGTGGGGTTCCCCAGGGTTCTGTGCTGGGACCAATCCTATTTAATTTGTTTATAAACGATCTGGAGGATGGGATAAATAGTTCAATCTCTGTATTTGTAGACGATACTAAGCTAAGCAGGGCAATAACTTCCCCGCAGGATGTGGAAACCTTGCAAAAAGACCTGAACAAATGAATGGGGTGGGCGACTACATGGCAAATGAGGTTCAATGTAGAAAAATGTAAAATAATGCATTTGGGTGGCAAAAATATGAATGCAATCTATACACTGGGGGGAGAACCTCTGGGGGAATCTAGGATGGAAAAGGACCTGGGGGTCCTAGTAGATGATAGGCTCAGCAATGGCATGCAATGCCAAGCTGCTGCTAATAAGGCAAACAGAATATTGGCATGTATTAAAAGGGGGATCAACTCCAGAGATAAAACGATAATTCTCCCGCTCTACAAGACTCTGGTCCGGCCGCACCTGGAGTATGCTGTCCAGTTCTGGGCACCAGTCCTCAGGAAGGATGTACTGGAAATGGAGCGAGTACAAAGAAGGGCAACAAAGCTAATAAAGGGTCTGGAGGACCTTAGTTATGAGGAAAGGTTGCGAGCGTTGAACTTATTCTCTCTGGAGAAGAGATGCTTGAGAGGGGATATGATTTCAATTTACAAATACTGTACTGGTGACCTCACAATAGGGATAAAACTTTTTCGCAGAAGAGAGTTTAATAAGACTCGGGGCCACTCATTACAATTAGAAGAAAAGAGGTTTAACCTTAAACTACGTAGAGGGTTCTTTACTGTAAGAGCAGTAAGGATGTGGAATTCCCTTCCACAGGTGGTGGTCTCAGTGGGGAGCATTGATAGCTTCAAGAAACTATTAGATAATCACCTGAATGACCGCAACATACAGGGATATGTAAGGTAATACTGACACATAATCACACACATAGGTTGGACTTGATGGACGTGTGTCTTTTTTCAACCTCACCTACTATGTAACTATGTAACTATATATGGTTCTTTGTTTTTATTATTCACTCTAGTAAACTTTCTGAGTAGTTCAGTGACATTGTGTGAGTTTCTCATTGATAACATCCTACTACAGAATGGAACCCAAGGTGTCAGAGGTAAGAGAGGATCTGCAGGATCGGGGTAGCCAATGGGGTATAGAGACAATCAGCAGCCCTCATGGGGGTACCGCTACAGACGTATTTAGGATTATACAAAGTGTGCAGGGTTGCTAACCTCAGGGGCGAAACATCCTGGAATACAAAAAGGTTGTGATTATAACCCCATGGGGGAGCCCATAGGTCTATTGCTAAAAGATCTTCATCCACTATGGTGGAAACCTTGGTCATGGGTTGGGGGAACCACTTTAGGTCAAAAGGGAAGCAGCGCAATTCAATTCAAAATCCAGAAGACCTACCTCCCCAAATCTTTATCATAGGTGAGGAGCTTATAACGCAATCTGGAATAATCCCTACGCCATACAAATTGAATAGACATAGTTCAGAGTGTGTACAAAAGAAGGCCCTGGGTAGTGCAATAGGGACTGTTTGAAAGACATGTAGAAGTTTGGGTAGTATATCCATTTTCAATGTGTTGATCCTACGAAACCATGGGATAGGGGTAGAGTCCCAAGACCTAAGCTCCTAATGAACCCTGGAAAGTAAAGGGCTGTAATTTAATTCTTAAAGATCAGATAGGTTAGATGGGATTGTAATGCCCAGATACGATATACCTCTGAGCTGCTACTGAAAGAGGGAATTACGGCATAGGAGGTTTAAGGGGTCAGATGGGAGTGAAATGTTTAAAGCGCCCGTCTTAGAGAAAATTAGTTTAAAATAACTAAAGAGTGCAAATCTCCTGAATTCCTGCATAACAGAGGGGATGGAGATGTGAGGTTGTTGCACATACAGGAGCAGGTCATCAGCATATAAAAAAAGTTTAAAATGTGCAGAAAGCGTGAGGTTCTCATATATGGAAGGATTGCTCCTAATGGCTTGCGCTAGTTGTTTTATCATGATAACGAAAAGGAGGGAGGAGAGGGGGCACCCCTGATTGGTACCATTTGAGATCAAAAAAGCTTCTGAAAAAGTTCCATATACCAGAACAGAGGCCATTGGTATAGAGTATAATGACATAACCTTGGTGATAAAGTTATGGCCTAGCTGTTCTTTTTTTTTTTTTTTTTTTTTTTAAAACAAATTTTTATCCACTTCAGCGAAAGTTTTCCGAGAGACATTATTTCAACTTTGTGTCAAACTTTATCTCTTCTCCTTTTTCACATCATTGTGGATTGTTTCCGTCACATCTTTATTATTTTTCCTTTCTAGGATATTCTTAAATATTTTTAAAAACCGGCGACAAAACGCCTTCTATAATTATAAACCCTATTATTATCTTAGTCTCTCTCAGTCCCTCTTATTTCCCCCCGCCCCCCCTCCCCCTCCCCCTCCCCCTCCCCTGTGTCTGGTCCGTTCCTTTATCTTATTTATTTATCCACTTGGCTCTGCACCTGTTCTTTCTTTTATCCTATCTAAATAAATATCCGAGACTTTGTAGTTTTTCCAACTTTCCCATCTACTATTATCCCCTTTCTCTCCTCCTTCCATTTTGTAGTGATAATCTATTTCCTTTAGCCAGTCTCTAATGTCTGGTTTTCCACTTTGTAGCCAATTCTTGGGAATTAAGGCCTTGGCCGCATTCAGGAGGTTAGGTATTATTGATTTTCTATATTGTTTCTTAGGTTTATTGTAGATATGGAAGAGCCAAGTCCAAATATTTTGTTCTATTTCTTCTCCAGTTATTTCCTTTATGTTATTTAACACTTCCTTCCAGTACTCCATTATTATTGGGCATTCCCACCATATGTGTGTGATCGTTGCTATTTGGCCACATTTTCTCCAACACAAGGAGGTTCTATCTTGATGGAATCTGTGTATTCTTACTGGGGTCATATACCATCTTGATACTAGTTTATAATTCATTTCTATGGTCTTCATGTCCCAAGCCTTATTATATCCCATTTCTATCATTTTTTCCACTTTTTGGTTATCTATTTTTAAATTCATTTCTTTTTCCCATTGATTTATATATTCTGGTCTTTCTTGTGCTTCCAAATCTGTCAGTATACTATAAATTTTTGATGTTCCGTTTTTTAATGGTGTTTCATTGCTACATAGCTTTTCCAGTGCAGTTAATTTTGTTTCATCTCTCAGTGGGTGTGGTATTGTGCTTACTAGGTGCCTTAGTTGAGTATAATTCCATTCATTCATCTTCCATCCATTCCTTTTCCTCTATTTCTACTCGTGTTCTTATTTTGCCATTTCTAGTGATATCTTTCAGTCGTGGGTTACCTATTCCTTGGATTTCAAATATTTCCTCCCAGGGGTGAAGAGATTCGATCCTGTGAGTGCTAATAGTGGTGAATTATATTTCCATTCATTCTTTAAGTGAATGGTGTCCCAAATTTTAAATACATTTTTTGTTATTTCGTGCGTGTCGGTGTCCAATAGTCTATATTTCCGTGGAATCCAAATATTCTTATGTAGTGTGGCTCCACTTATTGTGTTTTCCATTTCCACCCATTTTTTTTCATTTTTCTCATTTGTCCACTCTAACATTCGTGTTAAAACTATGGCTTTATAGTACCTACTTATATCTGGGAGGGCAAGACCCCCATGCTCCTTTTTCCTTGTGATCAGCGTGTATTTAATTCTTGGTTTTTTATTAAGCCATATGTATTTTAGCAGGATGGCCTAGAGGCCTAGCTGTTCTAAGGAGAATCGCAGGAATCTCCGATCTACCCTGTCAAAAGCCTTCTCGGCATCATACAAGAAAAGACAGGCTTTCAGTCTCTGCCTACAGATATATAAGAGATCAAATGAAGAGTTTTGGTGGTGTTGTCTCTGGCCTTGTTGCTAAGAACAAACACCACTTGGTCTCAGTGGATTATAGCTGGAACTAAAGGTGATAGACACGAACCCAAGATCTTGGCAAAGAGCTTAATGCTGAGGGGTCCTTACCCGGTTTAGGTAAGACAGTTATATGAGCGTGTAGTAAGTAGGAGGAAGGGAGGGTATTTGTATTGATGGCGTTAAAGGCGGATGCCAAAAGGGGAGCCAATAACGGAGCAAACAATGTGTACAATCTAGGGGTGAACCCATAAGGGCCTAGGCCTTTTCCTAGGTTTGAGGCCCTTAATGGCCACAAGAAATTCAGTATCGAAAGGAGGTTAATTTAAAGACTTGAAGGTATGAGAGTCTATTGTAGGGAGAGCAGTTGCTCTAATGTAATCAGTAATAAATTCAAGCTCAGGGGAAGAGGCATGGGATAGGAAGGGAGAGGGTAGGTTATACAGCGTGGAAAAAAGCACTAAATTCAAAAGCAATTCCCTTAGTGGAGTGGAGTGTTATTTGATGTAATATAGGGAACAGTCTGCCGAGGAGGTCTAGGGTGAAGCACACGGGCCAAATGTTGGCTGCACTTATTCGCTAAAGAATATTGAGTGCAGAGTGCCTAGTCCTGGCTATCAGGGAGTCCAAAATGCAGAGGAGATAATGCCATGCATTAACCAAATCTATATTAGTAGCAGGATCCAAACCGGATTTGTGAGTAGATTCCTTTTTTGAGGCGTGAGCCATGATGTATGAATACTCCATGGAGAACACACTTAAAAAGGGGATTAGACTGGTCTGAGGTGAGGGAGGAGCCGGATGTTGAGGCGGGGTTAGTGCGGACGCCGAGCTCGTCCTGTGTGCACGCAGCACGGGCTCTCCTGACATGCAGCTGATCGGGGACAAGGCTGCATAGCCCCCCCCCATGGCCCCCCCCCGCCCGTCTTCCCAAAGCCGACAGTAAGCGGCAGGACACCCGCCGAACCCCCTGGTGAAGAGACTAAGAACCGGAGCTGAGGAGAGAGCTCGAGGGCAGCAGAGCGGCAGCGAGGCAGTAAGGAGGATCAGAACAGCTGAGAGGGAGGATCGCTGCGAGCGCTGACCTCGGAGCTTTGAAAAGGGCTGGAGATCGGCGGAGGAGGTAAAAAAAAAAAAAAAAAAACATCTGATGGATTGCCGGTCCCAAGGAGGAAGGAAGTAGCGGCAGCGCCCTGGGTGAGTCTGAAAAACGTAGCTGTGACAGTTGTTTCTGGAATATGCTGAACAGAAGTTTATGGTCTAAGATGCAGGATTGTGTAAGCCCATAAGGGGAAAACGAGGGAGGAATTATATGCAGGACTGTTGGGGAACTTTGCATTGTATGCTGTGTCATTGTATGCTTCCTTTGCCGTAACCATATCGCGTTAAACGTTGTAGAGACACCTGACTTATCTGACTTGCATGACGAGGGGGACTGAACTGTTTAGTCAAAGGACTACTCCTGCCTTAGTGTTAAGGAAGTGGAGTATAGTAGATAAGATCTGAGCCCCGACAATAGATCTGAGCAGACCCTCACCCCCATTCCTCTTCGCAATAAGCATCAGATAACTATTGGAGGTATAGGAAGAAGCGTCCAATCAGCGACCTGGACTCCAGAAAAACCTTCAGTTAGGAAACAGGAGGAGATGAGGGGAAAGGCCGGGAAAGGGACCCCAGGAATTCCACCTAGAGTGAGCGCCAGTCCGGGGACTATTAGAAAATATATGACCCAAGAAGTGACAAAAGAAAACCCGGAGACCTCTTCAGGAACAAAAAATAAACAAACAGAGAGCCCGCAGAGGAACGGAGCAAAGAAACAACTGGTAGCGACGGAGACCCCAGTAGGAGGAGGTGCGACGCCGCTAGACGAATCAACAATGGAGACCCTAAAAAAAACCAGCTACCAACCAAGGATGAAATGGCGCAAATGTTCGCAAAATTAGAAATGTCAATAAAAGGCGAAATTGCAACAATACAAGAAAGTATGATTCACCTACTGCAAAGGGTGGAGGCCACAGAAGAGAACTTGACGACACAGGGAGAGGAGATCAAAAGGCTTAAATCACAGATGGCCGAGATGCAAAGAGACCAAAGAAACCTACTGTATAAAATCGAGGACCAAGAAAACCGTAGCCGAAGGAAAAACCTGAGGATTAGAGGCCTACCTGAGACAAGAGGCGAAAATGACAATCTACAAGAAAAAATAAATAGCATCTTCGGTCATATAGTGAACAAAGCAGGATCAGACAAAAAAATCAAGTTTGAAAGAATTCATAGGGTGAGGAAGCCTGCCGAAATATCGGGAGAAGTGCCAAGAGACGTCATAGCGAGATTCCACAATTTTCAGGATAAAGAAAAGATTAGGATTTTCATGAAACAAACCAACCTTTAAAGTATGGGGAATCCACCCTTCAAATCTTCCCTGATCTAGCAGTAGAGACCCTAGCAAGGAGAAGGACGTTAAAACCCCTACTAGAGCAGATGAAGTCGCATGAGATTCAATACCAATGGGGATTCCCGGCATGTCTAACGGGGCGTAAAGAGGGAAGAACGGCAATCTTGAGGTTCCCAGAAGACACGCCTAAATTTTGTAAACACTTCAATTTGCCAATAATAGAAATACCCGGATGGTGGGAAAACCGGGCAACCGGAGGAATCGCAGAAGAATCACAGACATGGCAACCAGTTAACCATTCCAGACGATGATAAATTTAAATACTCAGCTATAGTAAAAGAAACTGGAAAGAGACCGGATCATTAAATCCTAAATAGATGATAGGGGCGATGGGCGGTTGGGTTGGGGGGTGATGGGTGGGGGACGGGGGAGCCGGGGCTGAGGTGGGACACTTTCACCCCCAAAACACATCTGGGGGGGAAAAAAAAAAAAAAAGAAAAAAAAAAACGAGCCCCGTCGAGTGTCAGCATCGGAGCTCAACCTCAGAGGGGTTAACCGGGTAGCCAGGAAATGGGAGAGGGTGACCGGTTTCTTTCTACGTTTTCTTTCTCCTATCCAATCAGGAGACCGAGGAAGGATAGCCCACCCCGGGCGACTTGGATAGAGGGGGAGGGTGGGGAGGGTGGGGGGGGATGGGAGGGGGGGACTGGGTGGACAAGGGGGGGGGAGGAGGGAGAGAGAGGGATCGGGAGAGGAACGGGGGGTTAGGGAGGGGGAGGGGGGGGCACCAGAGTGGAGGGGATAAGGGCGGCCCTGCTCCCTACTAAGTGTAGACACCCGAAAGTCAAAAAAAAAAAAAAAAAAAAAAAAGAAAGGAAAAAAGAAAATAATTTATAATGTCTAGGGTCAATTTTATATCTTATAATGTGAGAGGCATGAATGCCCCTATAAAACGAGCCAATATATTAAGTGAGCTAAAATTCTTAAAAGCTGATGTCGCTATGCTCCAAGAGACGCATCTATGTATTAGTAATCATCAAAAAATATACTCCAGGGATTTTCCGGTATGGTATTATGGGGACTCCCCTGTCAGGGGAGCAAAAGGAGTCGCCATAGGGTTTGCCAGAGGGGTAAGGTTCGAGCTAGAGGAGAGAAGGACCGATCCGGAAGGAAGGTATATTTTTCTAAGAGGCAAAATAAACGGATCTGCCTGCTCCCTGGCAAACATATACAGCCCAAATAAGAACACAATCAAATTCGTATTGGGAGTTCTATCCAAGTTTGAGGAGTTCAGGAGAGCGGGCGCCATAATAGCAGGCGACTTTAATCTATGTCTGGACCCAGGGATGGACAGTACGTCCCGAGTGCGTGAGCTGAGCGGAGGGTGGGGGTCTAAGTTAAAAAGGAAGCTGCACCAACTCCAGCTGGTGGATATATGGAGGACACAGCATTTAGATCTCAGAGACTACACTTACCGCTCTCACGTGCACGGGACGTACTCGAGAATAGATTTTTTCCTTATAGAACACAGACTGCTAGAGGGGGTACCTGAGTCGAGCATTGGCAGCATCACATTCTCTGACCATGCCCCGGTGAGTCTCCAATGGATAACAGAGATGCCCCAAGTACAGAGTAGCGGCTGGAGGTTAAACGAGGAGCTCCTACATGATAAAGAGGTAGAAAAAAGAATTAAAGAAGAATTAGATCTGTATTTTAAAATTAATGTACCAGGAGAGACATCTGAAGCCACAACTTGGGAGGCGCATAAAGCCTACATCAGGGGCATATTTATGATGGTGGGATCTGAAAAAAAAAGGAGCAGGGCCAAGGAGAAGAATATCTTATTAAAGAATATCCATGGCTTAGAGCAACAACACAAGATAACGGGAGACGGGGAGATACTGGCCAGATTATTGAGGAGAAGAGAAGAGTTGAGGGATTTAATGGAGCAGGAAACACGCAAGACATTCAATCTAGTGAAAAAAGACAGATATATCAATGGGAACAAACCGGGGAAGTTATTAGCAAGGGCCCTAAAAAAAAAGAAAAATAACAACTATGTAGAGAAAATAAGGACAAAGTCTGGGGAAATTAGATTTAGAACAGGGGATATAGCAGATACCTTCCAAGAATTCTATGGAGGGCTTTATGCCATCAATACTAAAAACACTCAAGAGAATAAAAGTAGCAAAAGTGCAAGAACCAAAAAGTTTTTAAAGGAAGCAATGCTACCCAGGATAACAGAAAGCGACAAATGCATACTAGAGGCCCCCATTTCGGAGTTAGAGATTAAGAAAGCTATTCAGGAAATCCCAAATGGTAAAAGCCCCGGGCCTGATGGCCTGACTGCTCTTTACTACAAAAAATTTCAGGAACTCTTGACTCCCAGGTTGTGTTCGTATATGAACGGAATAGGGGAGAAATGGGAGATGAGGAAAGAAGCACTGGAGGCCAGCATTACTGTAATCTGGAAAGAAGGAAAAGATAATACGCTTTGCTCGAGCTACAGGCCCATTTCACTCCTGAACGTCGATACAAAGCTATTCGCTAAAATCCTAGCTGACAGGCTGAAAAGAATAATTAATGGGGTCATCCACCCAGACCAGGTGGGCTTTGTGCCAGGCAGGGAGGGGAGGGATAATGCCATCAAGACGCTACTGGCAGTCCAGGGGGTCCAAGACAGTGGGGCCCCAGGTCTTCTCCTGTCAATTGACGCTGAGAAAGCCTTTGACAGGGTTGACTGGGGCTTCATATGGGACACCCTGGAGGAGATTGGCCTAGGAGACAGACTGATTAGCTGGATAAAAGCTTTATATTCACATCCTTCAGCGCGAGTGAAAATAAATGGAACCCTATCGAAACCATTCAGATTGTACAATGGTACGAGACAGGGGTGCCCCCTCTCCCCATTGTTGTTTGTGATTGCTTTAGAACCCCTCCTGGCAAAGATAAGGATCAACCCTGATATTAGAGGGGTAAAGCTAGGTAAAGAGGAGGATAAACTCGCCGCCTTTGCGGACGACGTACTGTTCTATATCACGCACCCGAGGATCTCACTCCCGAACTTGGTAGCGACCCTTAAAGAGTACGGCAGATTGTCCAATTTCCGAGTGAACCAGGCCAAATCAGAAACGCTGGAGATAATAAAGGGTAGTACGAGCGATACGGCGTATCAATCGTCATTTCCATTCAAATGGGGGGCAAAAGAGCTCAATTACCTAGGTATTAAAATAACCACCACCAAGGAGTCTCTATTCCACGTAAACTTCATACCACTCCTTAACGAAGTCAAAACTGACCTTAACAGAATTTCACACACCCAACTATCATGGGGAGGGAGAATCAACCTATTCAAGATGTCAATTTTGCCAAAAATCATCTACAAAATGCAAATGTTACCAATCCCAATCCCTCAGATTTATTTCAATAAGCTACGCACTGTCTTCTTAAGATTTATATGGAAAGGGAGAAAACCTAGATTAAAATTAGCACAATTAATAAAGGACAGGAAGAAGGGGGGGTGGGGGGCACCAGACATTAGAAAATATTATTTTGCGATTGCTTTATCACGTTTGTTAGACTGGGTAAAAAATAATGAAGAAAAATTATGGGTGAAAATGGAAAAAAGTCTGAGTGGAGCGGATTTGAGTAAGATGGTCTGGATCCCACCACAGTATAGAAAATTGGGCACAGAAACAACGTATATAACAAAGCATACACTTAATATTTGGGATAACGTACACAAAAAAGAGCACTGGGAGTTCAATTCACCATTAATTCCTTTAAAAAATACAGATTATTTTGCACCAGGGAAAGAAGAGGTGTTTGGGAGGTGGATCATGAAGGAGGATTTGCAATTAAAAGACGTCATGAAACAGGGGAAGATGTGTACAGTGGCAGAAATAAAAGCTAAAAATGAATGGTTGACAATAGATCCCTGGCGATACTACCAACTGAAACACTTTGTAGATTCACTCCCGCAACCAATCAGACCGATAGAGAAACTACTCCCTCTGGAGAAACTATGTGTTGAGAAAAAAGGGAAAGGAGGTATAGCCAAGACCTACAGAGCGCTCAATGAGTTAGAGGGAGTAGGAGACCTGAGATTCGTGGAGAAGTGGGAGGAAGAGCTGGGTATTAAGATTGACAGACAGGAGGTGGGGAGGATTATGAAAAGGGTGAACGCTACTTCAGTAAATTACAAGCTTTCAGAAATGAACTACAAGATCCTCACAAGGATGTACATAACCCCAGATAGAGCGCATAGAATTACGGAGGGAAGGTCACAGTTATGTTGGAGAGGTTGCGGAGGAATAGGGACTATGGCGCACATATGGTGGCAGTGCCCGGTAATCATGGAATTTTGGGGGGAGATTAGGCAAATCATCAACAAGATCTTAAAGACAGACATCCCCTTAGACCCCTGGGTGTTTTTGCACCACGGGAGGAAAGTTCCCACGAAGGCATATCTGAAGTCGTTATTTCCCCACCTCTTAAACGCTGCAAAAAGCCTCATCCCCAGATATTGGCAAGATAAAAGGAGACCTACGGTACGGGAGTGGCTAGGCAAGATAAACGAGATTTATAGTCTTGAATACTTGAAGTACAGTGAAGGAGTAGAGATGAAAACCTTCGAGGAGATATGGAAGGATTGGGTGAATTTTAGGTACTCACTTCAAGCGGCAGAACTGTGGGGAATTTAATGGTAAAAAAAAAAAAAAAAAAAACACCTAGGTAGTAACTTGCTAAACTAGGAATAGCATATTGGCTTTGAACTTGCATTTGAGATACGGGTGTAGGAGCGGGAGTCGGGAATGGGTAGGGTTACACGGGAGCAATGGTGGGGGGGTAGGGGGAGGGTAGGCTTAGGTGGGTCACGGGGGAAGGGACTATGTTTCTTTTTTTCTTTTTTCTTTCTTTTTTCTATAGGAGATGTCTTTTCTAGAATTCTTCTTTCGAATTTTTGAATTAAAGAAGGAAAAATAGCCACAGTGATGTGAATGCTTATTGGGATAGGCTTGAACTGAAAAGTTGAAAACATAGTCCCTGAAAATACTTCGCTGAAGTGGCAAAAAAAAAAAAAAAAAAAAAAAGACTGGTCTGAGGTGTGGTCTGTTTGAAAATCCTTGATAGCCTGAGAAATGTCCGCTACACAAAGGTAATCTCTCAATAGATTATCATTTAAACACCAGGAAGATGATTGTTTGGAAGGCCGAGAAGGTGGAGGGGACACAAAAGAATCTCCTTTTTTGCAGATATGGCAGTTTTTGAAGTTGTGGGTCAAGTTGGATGTGATGCGTCAAGTCCTTTCAAGGTAAAGTTATTCTGATAGTAGTAGGGACTGTCTGTCATATTGGAAATTAGCAATTTGGTTTAAATGTTTTTCTTCCGTTTGTTGGTTATTGATTATGATACTTGACTGCTTGGAAGTTCCTTCTGGGAAAGTCTGCCTTCAAATTGGTTAACCATCTGGGAACACCATTTGCTAAAATATCATCCACCACTGATTGACTAGTTCCGAAATCTGTATTCTGAGGTTAGAACATGTCTATTCTCCCTTGATTATTTTTTGTTGATTTTTTAGCTTGAGCTCACAATATATCCCTTTCCAGATAGAACTCTACCTCTTGCAGCCTGTATGTCCTTCTCTGTGATACACCAGATTTCTCGGCATCTTTCAATGTCCTTCAGACATCACGGTCATGACCTTCATAGATAGGACACGTTTTACCGCTCAGGTGGGGATGAAGGGAGGCTTTCTTTGGTTCAAGGCATTTGCAAGAATATATAATTTTGTTTTGATTTGCGGTGCTTATTGGAAGTCTCCTGAGGAAGCCATTGCATGGCGAAACATGTAGAGCATGAAGCTACTGATGGTTACTCATATGATGGTTATTGTATGATGATACTGTGATGTTTTATAGATATTTTGTATCAATAAATTTAATATATGTTTTATATATTTGATTATTATATTTTCTAGGACACCCTAAAAATCCCTTTCCCTTTCTTCTGCCAATATATGTATTCATAGGGATGTGGTGGCCTTTGATTATCCAACTTCCAGCAATTCACAATACTTGTGGAAGGGTAGTAACATTGAAGAAGATTTTTAAGGGATTGAAGTCAATAATGTCCAGCAACAATTATTCAGAGCATACAAAAAGCCCTGTAATAGAGGAAAACAGGGATCAACGGTCACGGTAAGAACCAAAACCAATCAGGATTGGGGATTGATAAAGGCAAACTCCAAAAAAACTGAACTAAAAAAAATTGAATTTTCAAAAAATTGAACTATGCAAAAGCAGGGCACAGTACAAAAATTGAACTATGCAAAAGCAGGGCACAGGATTTCCATAGTAACACAGGCTTCAGTCTTCAATCTTTGGGGTAATTTGTGAGGCAGATTGACATCTATTCTTCTTGGATTGACACTGTCCGGAAGGAGCAAAGTGAAGTCCCATAGTATTCGGAGCGAACGGCCAATCAGGCAAGGCAATCTGTGGCAATTTAAAAGTACTCAAGAAATTAGCAAGATCCCCAAGGGTAGATTTTTCTTCATGAGTTGCAAGGAGCTGAAAAAGGGGAACCCCCAGGTATACTTGATAAGACGTTCCAGGAAGGTTTGAGTTAACGGTTTCAAAGCACATCTCATGGAAAGGGTCAAACGAGACAGATCAGGCAGTAGAATAATGGGAGTAGTATTAAAGAGTAGCCTTGTTTGATTGCAGCTTTCATCCTTGTCCTCTTTAACTTTATAGAAGTGGATCCTACAGAAAACATCACGAGTAAAAGCAGAATCAGAATTTCCAGGACCCCCAACTCTATGCACCTGTTCATTTCTATGGTTGAGTATTTAGGTTGTTGTAGTACTGTATTAAAGATGGCAGTGACAGGTAGGGATGGGCAAACAGTTTAGCCCGAGCATCAGTTCGGGCCAAACATTTGCCCGGTTGGCCGTTCGCCGAATGCCCAAATTTGCAGGGTGTTAGCTGGGTGTTCACCCCGACGAACACCCTGCAATGCACTGAGCGCTGCACAGTGCATTCTGCACCATGATTGGACAAAGCTTTGCCTAATCAGGGCACAGTGTACGCTGGTTGTTAAGGAGCGGGGACAGGAAGCCGCGGCGTCCTTAACAACCGATGAGTCATCAGCTGTCAATGGGTTTCCCCACATTTTTATTGGAACAAGAGGAGCCCCAGGTCCCCCTCATGTGAATGAGTATCAAGTACCTAGTACCCCTACCCATTCACCCAAAAAGTGACAAAAAGTAATAAACACAAAAGATAGTTTTGGACAAATTCTTTGTTAATAAAATAAAAAAATAGTGTCCCTCGATTTAAATCCATCGTCAATCACACTGCCTACCGACCCGAAAAAAAAACAAAAAAATGCTCATACTCCTGGGAGGCCTCCCGCCGAATGCCTCCTTTCCGCTTTGACATTTCTTATATAGGTAAAGGGGCGAGGCCACCTAGCTACATCACCCGATGGCCCCAACCCCATGTTACATCACATGCCCAGCATGCACCAGTCCGTGACATCAGAAGGAAGCGGTACCACCAGGTGAAGTATCTAGGTGGCCCCACCCCTTACCTATATAAGAAATGTCACAGTGGAGCAGGCCGTCGGCAGAAGGCCTCCCAAGAGGCAGAGAATTTTTTTTTAGGTCAGCGGGCGGCATGATTGACGAGGGATTTTTCCATCTAGATACACTATTTTTTTATTTTTTAGTAAAGGATTTGTGAAAAACTGTCTCTTGTGTTTACTAATGTGCAAGTGATATCCAATGACAATGAGTGACTGATAAAGTGATAACGATCCACCACCAGTAATGCTAGCCTCTCACCTCAATGAGGTCTTAAAACAGCCTTTCCCGCAGTGGGAGATAAGTGGGGGCAGGTAACTGGAACCAGGCAGCTTGCAGTCTCAAGGAACGATCACATGAAATAGAATGAATAAAAACTAGTGCTCTCTGTCTCAAACTAAAATATATTTATTAAAACGTAGAATAACTTACAAAGCTTGCACTGTACCCCAGTGCGAAGGATGCAGGCATATAGGTACAGTGCCAGCTTTGTAAGTTATTCTACGTTTTAATAAATATATTTTAGTTTGAGACAGAGAGCACTAGTTTTTATTCATTCTATTTCATGTGATCGTTCCTTGAGACTGCAAGCTGCCTGGTTCCAGTTACCTGCCCCCACTTATCTCCCACTGCGGGAAAGGCTGTTTTAAGACCTCATTGAGGTGAGAGGCTAGCATTACTGGTGGTGGATCGTTATCACTTTATCAGTCACTCATTGTCATTGGATATCACTTGCACACTGGGATCTTCATCTGGAATTCCCCTTTTCTTTATGGACATTCATTTATGGACATTTATGTTTATTGATTATCTTTAGGGAAATTGTCAGCGCTGTACTGCTTTTTTCATTTGTTTGTTTGGATTTGATAGATTTATCCTCAGTATTCAGCTGCTTTTAGTATTTTGCTTTAATGATCAGCGCTGGTTGATTTTCATTATTTTTCTTGTGTTTACTACTTTTTACCACTTTTTTGGTGAATGGGTAGGGGTACTATGTACCCCTACCCATTCACATAGGGGGGAAGGAAACTGAGGGCCCCCTTGTTAAAGGGGACTTCCAGATTCCGATAAGCCCCCCGCCCGCAGACCCCGACAACCACAGCCCAGGGTTGTCAGGAAGAGGCCCTTGTCTCCATCAACAAATTTCCCCTTTAAGACCAGTGGGCGGAAGTGACGTTTGATGTCGCTTCCACCATCCAATGGTGTGGATCCGATTGGGGGCCATCCTTCCCTCCCTCACTCAGCCTGTGAGGGGAGCGGACCCGATCTTCCTTGCCGCTACCAACTGGCTCAGTATAGCTTCGGAGACGGAGGGATGGGGAGCCCTCTCCCATCCCGATAAAAGTGATCTTGCGGTGAATGTGCCACTGAGACCACTTTTATCTGAAAGTGGACCATCCCCTGTTGAAGAGGATACTGGGATTATGGCAGCTAGCTGCTGCCATAAAAATGGTATTCCACTTCAAACAGCCGATGTACTGCGGCGGGCGGTTCTAAAGTGGTTACATTTTTCATTTTTATTGTTGCACTTTACACACAATTAAAATCACTGCTTCTGCAAAAATTATTGTTTTATTTTTTTTATTGACACATGTCCCCCAAAGCAGTATCCAGACCCCCTTACCTCTTTAATGGCCAATTACTTACATATACACCTTCAAAATGGGCGCTTTTGATTTTTCCTGTTTGTCTCCCATAGACTTCAATGGGGTTTGCCGTTCAGGTTAGAGTATTTCACCTGTTCGGGAGTTTTGCTGCAAACCGAACAGGGGGGGTTCTGCCCATCCTTAGTTACAGTGGGAGCTAGCTCTTTGGAGGGGACAAATTCTGGCAGTCCAAAGATTCTTATGTTATTTCATAGGCTGCGATTTTCAATATCATCTTGTTGGTACATTGATTGCTGGATCATAACTGTGTCTCCAAGTGGGATTGCAGAAAATGTGCAAAACCATCAGTCATCTGTTATACATCTTTCATGTGAACCCCAAAATCTATTTTTAAACCAGCTATTTCCTGTTTTTAAGTCTTTTCAATCCGTCTCACATAGCGTTCAAAATCAAACTTGATAGCCAAAGCTTTTATATAAGCTTCCATGTCCCATTCCTCTCTAGAACATGCAGATAGCTGTGAGACACTACTGCAACATGTAGAGAGCCTGTCTGACCCTGCAGTGGAAGGTGTATGGCCCCTGGAGCTCACTTTGCGCTCTGGTCGGCACTCCGTAAAATCAGGGGAAGAAGAAGCAGGCGCCAACTTGGAAGGCTGCTTGTGTTTGTGCAAGGCTCATGACTGTGTGAGAAATTGATTGATCTCCCAATTCGGAGCACTGCTGCCATTCTGTTTCTCTTCCCTGGGTTGTTGCCTCCTCATCTGGGCAAAAAATATGGGTATGCTGGCAAGGAATCTCTAAATCGCCTGTAGGGACTGGGAGCTGCTGCTCTGCATGTCTCACTGCTCCATGCACCAAGCCACGCCCCCCCAAGTTTTTGCTAAATTATTAATATCAAAACTGTATTTATAAATTCAAAATATTACTTAAACCATAACTGAAACAAAAAGTAAAAATTTGCTATAGGGAACATATAGTAATGTTATTTGCACCTACCCCTTGTCTTAAATTCCTCCTGGAAAAATCTGTGTACTTTCTGTGCCTAGGCATTCATGTGTCTTGTGTGTCATTGCTGTATATCTGCAATGTGAGATCATCTAATCTAATCTTTCTTGATTTGGAGTAGGATTTGGTGCTGTCACTACTATGTTGGAGAGAAAGCTGTACCTGGCGACCTGCGATGCTCAAAAACTACCTTCTTTATGACTGTTACATCAGTGGTCATTAGATCACCATTCATCAGTGAAGCAGCTCTTATGTGGGGAAGCAATGCCCTGCATCTACCAAGATAGCCATCACCACATAGAGACATTGTGCAAACAAAGCACTGTAAGTCAGTAATGGGGAAAAGATCAGCTGCAGGAAGGCTGCAGACAATAATGGAATTAGTCCTTTATCCTCCGTTTGCTTTCCAAATTTTAGGTACTTTTTTGTTAAAAAAAAATGAGCAGCTTATAAAATCAAGTTAAGGCTATACTAAAGCCAAAAACAAAATGTTATAACATTGCAGTGTGCCAATTCTTAGATGTGGTGGCTGCATTTGTTTTCTTTTTTAGGCTTTTTTTCCATATTTATATATATATATAAAATATTGCGTGCTTCCTGATAAGAATATTAGTATCCAATACAGTGCAAATATTGTAAGTAAATAGAAAAAATGTGTGCAAAATAATAATTCATGTAAGCAATGGTAGTCTATTTAACCACTTACGGACTGCCTGCCTCAGTTTTACATCAGCTGTTTGAAGGAGGATATCATTGTTATGGCAGCAGCTAGTTGCCATAACCCCAGTATCCTCTTCTTTAGTGGGTGGTCCACTACAAGATAAAAGTGGTCTCTTTGGCGGATTCACCGCAAGATCACTTTTATCAGCGGCGGGAGAGGGCCCCCCCTCCGGCCGTGATTCGGTGCCCTCCGCATCTTGTCTCCTGCTTGGTATGGAGACGAGTGAGGGGAAGATGGCCCCCACCCATCTCCATACAATTGCTGGGTGGAAGCAACGCCAAAACGTCACATCCGCCCAAACGGCTCTTAAAGGGCCATTTTTTTTTATTGCATTTTAGTGTAAATATGAGATCTGAGGTCTTTTTGACCCAAGATCTCATATTTAAGTGGTCCTGTCATGCTTTTTTCTATTACAAGGGATGTTTACATTCCTTGTAATAGGAATAAAAGTGAAATTTTTTATTAAATAACAGTGCAAAAATAAACAATAAAAGGTAAAATAAATAAGGAAAAAAACATTTTTAAACGCGTCCCATCCCGACGAGCTCGCGTGCAGAAGTGAACTCATACGTGAGTAGCGCCCACATATGAAAACAGTGTTCAAATCACACATGTGAGGCATCGCCGTGATCGGTAGAGCGAGAGCAATAATTCTGCCCTAGATCTCCTCTGTAACTCAAAACATGCAACCTGTAGATTTTTTTAAACGTCGCCTATGGAGATTTTTAAAGGTAAAAGCTTGTCCCCATTCCACGAGCGGGCACAATTTAAGCGTGACATGTTGGGTATCAATTTACTCGGCATAAAATTATCTTTCACAATATAAAAAAAAATTGGGCTAACTTTACTGTTGTCTTATTTTTAATTTAAAAAGGTGTATTTTTTTTTTAAAAAGTGCGCTTGTAAGACTGCTGCGCAAATATGGTGTGACAGAAAGTATTGCAATGACTGCCATTTTATTCTCTAGGGTATTAGAAAAATAATGTATAATGTTTGAGGGTTCTAAGTAATTTTCTAGCAAAAAAAACAGTTTTTAACTTGTAGACAACAAATCTCAGAAAGAGGCTCGGTCCTTAAGTAGTTAAGTATATACTGTACAAAAAAAGTTATAAACCACAAATGTGTTCTGGAAAAAGATGTGAAAAAATAATCCATTCTTTCTATCATGTGATTGTGCACTCAAACATGGTAATCAATGGAAGACCAAATGGCATACTTCTATTCATTATGCTTTACTTTGCTTTTTCCTAACTGAATCACAGGGGGCGCTGACTTCAAAATTATTTTTTTCCATATTTTCACCTGGTGATCCAGCCAGTAAGTTTGCCCAGCTAAATTGACCATTAAAGGGTAGAGATAAACCATGTAACACTGAAAGGAGTGCTGGCAGTGGTCAGCTTTTATTAATTTATGTATAACTCTGATCCCTAAAAGGGAAAAGGGTTGCTGCAACCACTTGAAAAAAGTTCACTGGAACACTATCCTCTCCCCAGATTGACAATGTTGCTGTCCAAAGCTTTCTCCATTGCTTCAACATCCAGAATAAAGATATCTTATGACAGGAAATGTGTTACTGATCACCAGTTAAAAATAAAGGGAAAAAAATTAAAAAGAAAATGAATGCAGCCGCCACATTTAAGGATTTGTAAACTGCAACATATAATTTTTTTATTGTTTAATATCACTTTAACTACAGTATTTAACAACTCTCTTTTCTTAAATGGTAACTGTGGAGGTGACCACATTTTTAAAATGAAATCAGGGGAAACCTTATTGACTATTTCTACTTTTAAACCCACCCAAATCATGCCTCAATTTTAACCATTTACTCAAAACAATTGGTAACCGACTTTTGGGACAAGACAGTTTTCCAAGACAAGGTAAAACTCAAATGTTAGGTGCCTAAAGCTTATAAAGAAAAAACACTTGCATTATTACAATTAATATTAATAATATTTTTTTTACATGCTAAACATAGTATCATGAACATCAAGTGATTCAAGTGAACATTATTATGATACTATGATACACATTCAAATATTTATCTTGCACAGAAATTAGAAGGGTTGCAAGCCTTACTCATTTAAAATGAATATGTTAATACAGTGATTCTTTCATTTTTTATTAAATAGGTCTCAACATTAAGTTTAAGAAGGTCATCTCACTTTTGATAATACATATGGCACTTAAAACATACCCCCAGATCAGCAATAGTTTCACTAGCATGTCAATTCCAGCAGTACAGCAAAGGCATACTATTGAAGGACAATGTTTTAACTGAAGTTTCACCCTTTTCAATGATTTAACCACTTAAGCCCTGGAAGGATTTATCCCCTTCATGACCAGAGCACTTTTTACAATTTGGCACTGCATCGCTTTAACTGCTAATTGCGCGGTCATGCAATGCTGTACCCAAAAAAAATGACATTTTCTACTTTTTGTTATAAAAAAAGTCCAATAAACTTAATTTCCTGACAGGCTCCATGGCAGCATACATGTGGGTTGACCCCGCCTCCATAACTACCCAATAGGACCCCTCCCTATAAATTTCAGCTGTGGGCTCTCAGCCGTGTTCCTTTTTTGTCCTCCTCTGTAGGACCTTATGTTTGGTTCTCCTACCTGAAGACGATCTCCTGCGATCGTATTGGCCGACTGATGTGATGTCTCATCCCTCCAATAAGCCTTGACTGTTAGCAGGGTATGGAGTGTATTGCAGAGTAAGCGCTGAAGAGCTGGAGTCATTCTTGAATGAAAAGCGCGCACAGGCCGATCGCCTAGCAGTATGCAGGTGGCCATTATCTGCCAAAAGCCCGCTGTGTGTATGGATGTTCCGGCCGAGCCGATCGTAGGTGGTGGTGAGCATATATCGCCTTCATAGCAGCAGTGTATATATTTGTTGTTGTTGTTTTTTCTCTCTATGTGCCCTTTGTCAAATTGCCTATGCAGCGGCTGGTTCCCTGTGCGTTCCAGCCGCCGCTCCCTCTACTTCCGGGTTCTGTCTGCGTTCTGCGCAGGTGCAGTCCCGGAACGAAAGCGAGGCCTGGTTTCGGGCATGCGCACGATGACCGTGGGCCTGGCGCGGCCGTGACGTCACGCGGCGCCAATTTTGAAAGCCTGGGGAAGCTTGCAGAGCTCGGGAATGATCGTGGGCATAGCGGCGACTTCCCTGAGCATCTGCAGAGCCTTCCCCAGGTAAGTGCAGTACAGATGGGTCTGTGCTTGCTGTTTTGCTTTCTGGTGTATCTGATTTACTCTGTGTTCACCTGCAGTGATTCCCAGCATCAGCCATGGGCTCTTCACTGCCTCCTGGTGGCCAGTCCTCTCGCAGCAGGTAGGATTTGAAAATATATTTCTTTACTTACCTGCTGGGGGGAAGAGAGCGGAGTGTAGGGCATCATTCTGACTTTGTGCCTTTCTCTTTCTCTATTCCTGTCTTCCTTCTTTCCTTAGCCCTTCTAGGTCTGATCAAAGACAAAGTAGTTCCCGCAGAAGGAGCGGGTCATCTAAATCACACCACCGGCATTCCTCCTCTGGCTCTAGACACCATGGTTCATCCTCTAAGTCTAAAGACCACAGTAGAGGCTCTCCTCACCCCCCCTCATCTCATAGGGGACCGGAGAAAATATGTTGGGGATGCAGGGCCCCAGTTCCTGCCAGCAAGTCTCTCTGTGACCGCTGTTTTTCTAAAGCAGCTAATGAGAGGGAAGGTGCAGACCAACACCTGGAAACTCTAATCAAGCGAGTCGTGAAAGAATCGCTGCAGGAGAGAGATGCTGCAAAGCCTCGTGATTCTCCTCAAGATCCACTGATACCCCTGTCAGAAGAGGGTCCAGTCCCTGAGACGTGGGAGTCTTCTCAACCTAGTCACCAGTCAGCCCCCCCTTCAGATAGTGGGTCAGAAGCAGATGATCCTGGGATGGGCTTTGAATTTGCCCTGGTTCCTTCTCTGGTGAAAGCTGTTAAAAACGCTCTGGTTTGGGAAGAACCAGTTATTTCTCCTGCTAAACAGAGAAAGTTTTTCAAACAACTCAGCAAGGAGCGTCATTATTTTCCTTTCCTCACGGAAGTAGGATCTATAATTTTTGAAGAATAGGGCAAGATGGATAAAAAAAGCTCTATGCAATCTAAAGTCGCAAAACTATACCCTTTCAAGGAAGAAGAGGTTAAACACCTTGAGTCAGCTCCCTTGGTAGATGCTGCATTAATGAGGCTTGTGAGATATGTGACTCTGCCTCTTGAAGATACAGTCTCATTTAAAGATCCGCTGGAGAGACGGATTGATGCCGACCTAAAAAGGATTTACCTCTTAGGGGGATCATAGCTGGGCAGAAGATCACAGTTGCTACGATCTATGCCCCTAATTCAAACCAACTCACCTTCATAGACAATACACTTGATAGACTGGCAGAATTTAGAGAGGGCGATTTTAATATTAGCCCGGACCCACAACTAGACACCTCACACAAGCGCCCTTCTCACTCACACGCTTTTTTAAAACATTTTCATAAAACCCTGCAAACACACCGACTCTTAGATAGTTGGCGAATTCTTCACCCGGTTGACAGAGACTACAGCTACTATTCAAAAACACATGACGTCTATACCCGTATAGACCTGATCTGTGTAGATCACTTGGCCTTAGAGCTGCTGCAGTCCTCGTCCATCGGAAATATAACGATCTCTGACCATGCCCCAGTAATGGCCTCCCTGGTTCTGCCACAGAGTAGCCGTAGGAATTGGTCGTGGCGCTTGAACGAATCTCTGTTGGACGATGCTGTAGCTGTTTCTGAGGTCAAAAAGGTCCTGTCCCATTACTTTAAAGAAAACACTACAGAGGGGCTGGGTAAGGGGACTGTATGGGAGGGCCACAAAGCAGTAGTGAGAGGCGAACTGATTTCCCAGGGATCTAGATTGAAGAAAGCTAGGCAAGCAGACTTTGACAGGGTACTCCAAGCGCTTCAGCAAGCGGAACTTAGACACAAACAGAACAGCGACCCGGAGGCTCTGAGGGCTTTGATAGACTTGAGAGAATTGTTCTCTCGACTACTGGACAGACAGGCGAACGCGATATCTATCGCATAAATACTATGAAGATGGCAACAAATGCGGCCCTATGCTGGCTAGAGCCCTCAGAAAAAAACGAGCGCTTATGCATGTGCATAAGTTACGCCTCCCCACAAGTGAGTACACAGTTAGACCCTCCCAGATAGCCTCTGGATTCTGGGACTACTACAACACATTATATAACCTAAATTCGACACAGACCCCAGAGACCCAGGCCATGCGGAAAACAGCCATCCAAACATATTTGACCGCTTCTGGACTGCCAGCACTGACAGACGAACAATGTTCCGCATTAGAAGCACCCATCACTGTCACTGAGATAGAAGCCACGGTGAACTCTCTACCCAACGGGAAGAGCCCAGGCCCTGATGGGTTCTCCAAGGCCTATTACAAGATGTTTTTACCTCTGCTATCTGAATCAATGTGTAGCTACTTTAATTCCATATCAGACGGCGCAGCTATCCCTAATGAAGCCTTACTAGCTCACATTTCAGTAATACCCAAAGAAGGGAAAGACCCCACTATGCCCCAGAGCTACAGACCCATATCTCTTCTCAACGTAGATATTAAAATACTAGCCAAGATCCTAGCGACTAGACTAAAACAACTAATCCCACTAATAGTCCACCCCGATCAAACAGGGTTCATTACTGGCAGAGAAGCTAGGGACAACTCAATTAGAGCAATCCACCTAATCCATTGGGCCCGAACATCTCCCGCGCCCCCCCCCTTACTTGATCTTATCCAACGATGCGGAGAAAGCCTTCGATCGGGTGGACTGGACTTTTTTACGGGCTACGTTGGAAGCTTTGGGCCTTCGCTCCCATATGCTTACTTGGATAATGGCCCTGTACTCAGACCCGCATGCTCAAGTAAAAGTGAATGGTTCCCTCTCTACGAGGTTCCCGATCAGAAATGGCACGAGGCAGGGGTGTCCCCTATCCCCACTCTTGTTCGCCCTTGTGCTGGAACCATTCCTGCGCACTGTTAGGGCAAATCCAAATATTAAGGGGCTTACGGTAGGTCCCACAGAACATAAACTTTCGGCCTACGCTGATGATGTGCTATTCCACATCACAGAGCCTCTAGTCTCGTTGCCTAATCTGATGCGGGAACTTCAAAATTTTGGAGAGCTGTCTAATTTCAAAATTAACTACACGAAGTCAGAGATATTACCCATTCAAATGACATCCTCCCTTACAGACCGACTAAAAACTGCTTTCCCGTTTACTTGGACTAAATCATCCCTAAAATATTTAGGTATAAGACTGACAGATAGATTTGAAACCTTATTCACCACTAACTTCCCTTCCTTAATAACAAACGTGAGGAAAGACCTGACTCAGTGGGCTAAGACAGCCTTCACCTGGACTGGAAGGCTTAATATTATTAAAATGAATGTCTTACCCCGGGTACTGTTTTACATGCAGATGATACCTGTGGCCTTACCTAAGAGTTTTTTTACTCAATTAACCAGTATAATATCCACCTTTGTGTGGAACAATAAGAGACCGAGAATCGCCATTAGACTATTGAGGCGCCACAGGGATATGGGGGGCCTGAGCCTTCCAGACGCACAAAAATATTATCGAGCTATGGTCTTACAAAGGATACTAAATTGGCGCTTCCACACACACTCCAAAATATGGGTCTCATTGATAAAATATATAGCGGGAAGAAATCTGGCATATGCCCCGTGGCTGGCCCGGGAGCACAGGGGATTATCAATCTATGCGTCTCCATTGACAACCCAGCTTTTGAAAGCTTGGGACCGACTCAATACTAATTTGGACTTGGCGCCCCCCGTGTCACCTCTGGCCCCGCTGGGAGGATACCAATGGTTCCTGCCTGGGGAACAGATAGGATTTTTTGGCTCCTGGGTGGATGACAGTAATGCCTGCTGTGGTAAATTGATGGAAAGTGGTAAATTAGTCTCATTAGAAGCCCTCAGAGCCCGGTCAGGGAGTTTCCCTATGGACTTTTGGCGATATAGGCAACTATTTCACTTTTTTAAACAACACGGAAGCTCTATAAGAGATACTTCCTCCCTTACACCGTTTGAACGCCTATTCATAGACAAAGAGCCGATTCCACATATGATCTCGGGACTATATCAGTTACTCAGCTTTGCTACTCCAACAGTGAAACCACCATACATCAGGATGTGGGAACGAGACCTGGGGATGGTCTTTACTTCTGCCCAGCTATCTGCCCTTTATCAGCTTACTCGGTCTAGTTCCATTGATTCTAAGACGCAAGAAATGAATTACAAAATAATGATGCGCTGGTACCGGGTACCAGCAGAGTTAGCGAAAATATATCCAGCAACGTCGGAACTATGTTGGAGAGGTTGTGGTCACAAAGGCACTCTCCTCCATATTTGGTGGGATTGTCCTGCAATTAAATGCTACTGGGAGGATATTAAATCACAAATTAAAGATATCATGGGCATTGAAATTCCTCTCTCTCCAGAACATTTCCTGCTACACATTCCTCCCATGCCAATACGCCAGTATAAAAAAAGTATACTGCCCCACTTGCTTAATGCGGCAAAGCGGCTTCTCCCTATATACTGGAAGCGGTCGCAAGTCCCATCCAGAGAGGAATGGTATCGCAAAGTGGGAGATATCCGTAAGGCAGAGGACTGGATTGCCACATGTAAAGGAGTTAGAGACCGCTTCACAGCGATGTGGCAACCCTGGACAATATATACTTCAGACTTAAGCCACATTCCTTCTAGCCTAGACATAGCCCTTCTTGAGCTAGCTGACCCATCCTTGAAAGGACGCCTTATTGACCCACAGAGGGGAGCAGAGAACCAAGACCCGAGATAAACTAAGGTGACAAACACTTAGGGGACATGTGTTCCCTTCTACTGTACTAATTTTTAGTAAATATGGTGCTGTCGGGAGGGCCTCGACGGGGGGCGGAGCTGGACGCAGGTTCCCAGGTACGTTCCAGACTATTTTTTCTTCTCTTTTCTTCTCTCCTCTTTCCTAAATACTCTATTGAGCTTTAACTAGTTATGGTTACCCGTTTAAAAACAAAATAATATGTTTGTTGCCAGGTGACGAATGAGAAATGACTAAGCAAAGGAGCCGGATGGTCCTTGGAGATTTCTGGCCATGAGACACCCCAGACAGGGGGTGTTCTAGCGTCATTATGCTGATATGGCTTTGTCGGGTGATTTTGGGGGGGCTGGGAGGTGGGGAGCGCGGAGAGAGGTTAGTTGGAGGCGTATGTTGCCCCCCTCTCTCCGCGTGGCCCCGCTCGGCCCACCTTATAGATTGTCTGCACAACTGAACTTAGCCTAAACCCTGGGAAAGACCTGTCCAGCTTTTATAGTCCCGGGACTAAGACAAGCATGCTTTTATTTATTTTTTGTTACCTGGCACACTGTTGGTGTATTTTTTTACCTTTTTCTTCTTATCAATGCTAGCTACACCAGATAAAAAGTGACTGTCTAGTATTTAATATACATGACTGATAACATCGATGTTCTTGTTCTTTTTTTTTTCCCCTATGTTACTCATTCTTTTTGTTAAATAACAAGAAAAAAGGACTGGTTTATCACCTAAAAAACGTTCCTCCAGATGGATGTGAATCTATACTCACAGTTTTATAATCTTGCAATGTGATATCCTGTCTTTTATAAATAAAGATTTATAAAAAAAATAAATAAAAAAAAAAAAAAAGGATTTACCTGACAGCAGGCACAGTGTGCAAACCAGCTCTGGCCTTAGCAGCAGTCTCTAAAGCTTTAGAGGCATGGTCAGACAATGTGAATGATTCTCTTAGAGGTATCTCTGAAGAAGCGGCTAAGAGCTCCCCTATTCAGGAAATCAGGCTTGCCTCTGCCTTTCTGGGGGAGGTCTCTATTGACATTGTTCGCCTAGTGGCTCGGGTGATGTTGTCATCGGTCACCGCCCGTCGGGCCTTGTGGCTGCGACCTTGGTTGGCGGATCCAGCCTCTAAACAGGCTTGGTGCCGTATTCCATTTGAGGGTTCATCCCTCTTCGGCAACAAGCTTGATAGCGCCATTACCCGGGCTACGGGTGGTAAATCGGGGTTCCTCCCTCAAGACAGGCATTTACAGAACCAAAAACGCACCTTTTTAAGATCGCAGAACACCGACCGTGTAAGGGAAGCATGTAGTTATAGGCCTGGTCGGGAATTTTCTAGATCCTGGAAATCCAGGCAGTCCTCTTTTAAAAAGCCCACAAAAGGGGCTTCTACCAGTAACCAGGACTCCACTAAGTCCTTTTGAAATTGGGCCCGCTCAAACATGTCAGGTGGGGGCTCGTCTGCTCCACTCCCGGCATGTTTGGGCGGCCTCAATTCGGGATTTCTGGACTGTCAAGACAGTGTCTTCAGGCCACACCTGTGTTTTCAACAGCACTCCCAGACTAAGATTTATACCAACAAATCTTCCATGTTCAGAGGAGAAGAAACAAGTTCTTTTAGCTTACATAAGCTCTTTATTAGCTCAAAACGCAGCCATTCCTGTTCCAGATGGCGAACGAGGAGAAGGCATGTATTCTCCTCTGTTTCTGGTACAGAAGAAGAACGGCACATGGAGGCCTGTTATAGACATGACTCATCTCAACCGGTTTATCCGAAAGGGAAAATTCAAGATGGAGTCACTATTAACGATTCAACAATCAGTTCATCTAGGAGATTGGCTGGTGTCAATAGACTTGAAAGACGCCTACTTTCATGTCCCTGTGGCGGCAGACTTCCAAAAGTTCCTTCGCTTTGCTGTAGGCGATCAACACTTACAGTTTACCTGCCTTCCATTTGGTCTCACAACATCACCTCGGGTGTTTTCCAAGGTTCTGCTGGCTGTTGTTGCTCTGCTCCGAGTCAAAGGAGTTCGCCTTCACCACTATCTCGACGACCTCCTCCTTCTAGCCTAGGACAGGGGTCAGCTTCTAAAGCACAGGAGTCTAGTAATTTCCACTCTCCAAGAGTTTGGGTGGCTCCTGAATTTGGAGAAAAGTCACTTCATTCCATCTCAGTCTCTCATATTTCTAGGTGCCCATTTCAACACACTAGAAGGCACCATCTCGCTACCCGAGGAGAAGATTGTGGTGATCCGGGACAGGATCTGTTCAACCCTTGCTTCATCTCACCTATCCGCTCTTCAATGTCTGAAGGTGATTGGCACAATGGCAGCCACCATTCCCATGGTGAAGTGGGCTCAATGGCACACTCGCCCATTCCAGAAAGTGTTTCTCCAACAGCGGGATTCTCCCAGCAAGAATCAGCGCATCCTCCCCACTCCATCCATGAGAGAGTCTCTCCTTTGGTGGCTCCAAGGGAAAAATCTCCGCAATTGCCATTCGATTCTCCCCATCACATGGGTCACAGTGACCTCAGATGCCAGCAATCGGGGCTGGGGTGCTCATTGCCTGTCAGAAGTGGCTCAGGGCAGATGAATCTCGCCATCTCAGAAGACTGTATCCAACATTCTGGAACTTCGAGCGGCCTTTCAGGCTCTCAAATCCTTCTACCATCTGATAAAGAACTCCTCAGTGATGCTCCGGTTGGACAATACAACCGCGGTGGCCTATATAAGGAAACAAGGTGGGACTCGCAGCTGGTCCCTCCTAAGGGAAGTGGAGCCAATCATGAACTGGGCTCAGAAGAATCTGTCCAACATTTCGGCAGTCTACATTCCGAGGGTCCAAAATGTTCAGGTGGACTTTCTGTCCTGTGTTCAAATGGACAACAACGAGTGGTCCCTGCACAAAGAGGTGTTCAAGTGGCTCCTGACACTGGGAGTGTCTCCAGAAGTGGATCTGTTTGCATCCCCATGCAACTACAAACTCACCAAGTATTACTCGAGGTTCCGGGATCCCCAAGCATATGGGATAGATGCCCTCACGGATCGGTGGAGGTTCAACAAGGCGTATGCCTTCCTTCCGGTACCTGTGATACTCCAGTTTCTCCGCAGGCTCAGAACAGAGGAAGTGGAAGTCAGGGCAGTGATACCGTTTTGGCCCAACAGGCCATGGTTCCCCTCTTAACTCTCCTCAGTTATCGGGAGTCAATCCCTCTGCCTCTCAGGGCGGATCTTTTGTCCCAAGGTTCTATCCTGCATCCATGCCCTGCTCATCTACATCTCAGGGTTTGGTTTTTGAGAGGGGAAGGCTTGAAGCCTTAGGTTGTCCAGAAGAAGCCATCCCGACGCTTCTGAATACCAGACGGAAGAGCACTAATAGAGTGTATGAACGTATCTGGTCCAAGTTCACAGAGCACATGGCCTCTAGACCTAATCCTTGTGGTTCTCCAAAAGTCCAGGATATCCTCAGCTTTCTGCAAACAGGGTTGGATTTGCCTCTAGCAGTAAGTTCCCTTCGTGTGCAAATATCAGCCATCTCGGCATTCACAGGAATTTCATGGGCTAACCACGCCCTGGTTCGCTAATTCTTCAAGGGTGCTATCAGGCTAAGACCTCAAAGGAAACCGAGATTCCCTAAATGGGATCTTCCCCTTGTTCTAGATTTCCTTTCCACGCTTGGAACAGATCCTGAAAATCCTCTATCAGTTAAAGACCTCACACTCAAGACCGTCTTCCTGGTGGCAGTAACTTCAGCCAAGAGAGTGTCTGAAATCAGGAACTTAGGTTCCAAAGAGCCTTTCCTGACCTTTTTCCCGGATAGAGCAGTATTAATTCCCATGTTGGGCTCAAACCCTAAAGTGACATCTATTTTTCACGAAAATCAGGAAATTGTATTGCCTACCTTTAACACAACAGAAGGTCAAGAAGTTCATCCGCTTGATGTGGGACATACTTTGAGTCAATACCTGGAAGCTACGGAATCATTTAGACAGACGGATTTCCTTTTCATTCTTCTACAAGGAAAAAATAGAGGAAAACGGGCCTCAATCAGATCCATCTCTGCTTGGATAGTACAGACCATTCAAAGGGCTTATAAAGCGAAGGGCTTGGCTCCTCCAGAAGCAGTGACTGCACACTCAACTCGGAGTATTTCAACCTCATGGGCGGCTTCTCTTCATGTCGCACCTGAAGTTATATGTAGAGCGGCTTCCTGGTCATCTATCAATACGTTTGTTTCCCACTATTGTGTTGAACCTGCCGCTTTGTCATCCATTAATTTTGGTTTGAAAGTGCTGTCAGTGGACAGTGTTAAATAAATTTATTTTCTCGCTCAGCATTGTGCCCACCCGGGTGTGTTTGGCGAGTTATTTCCCACACGTATGCTGCCATGGAGCCTGTCAGGAAAACTGAAAATTTATATCAAATACTTACCGTAATTTTCCTTTCCTGATAGGCTCCATGGCAGCAGGAGTCCCTCCCAATGCTTGGAGTAGGCTAGTTACGAAACACGGCTGAGAACCCACAGCTGAAATTTATAGGGAGGGGTCCTATTGGGTAGTTATGGAGGCGGGATCAACCCACACGTATGCTGCCATGGAGCCTATCAGGAAAGGAAAATTACGGTAAGTATTTGATATAAATTTTCCGTTTTTAGTCATACATTTAGGCCAAAATATATTCGGCCACATGTCTTTGGTAAAGAAAATGTCAATAAGCGTATATTTATTGGTTTGCGCAAAAGTTATAGAGTCTACAAACTAGGGTACATTTTCTGGAATTTACACAGCTTTTAGTTTATGACTGCCTATGTCATTTCTTGAGGTGCTAAAATGGCAGGGCAGTACAACCCCCCCCAAATGACCCCATTTTGGAAAGTAGACACCCCAAGGAAATTGCTAAGAGGCATGTTGAGCCCATTGAATATTCATTTTTTTTGTCCCAAGTGATTGAATAATGACAAAAAAAAAAAAAAATTACAAAAAGTTGTCACTAAATGATATATTGCTCACACAGGCCATGGGCATATGTGGAATTGCACCCCAAAATACATTCAGCTGCTTCTCCTGAGTATGGGGATACCACATGTGTGGGACTTTTTGGGAACCTAGCTGCGTACGGGGCCCCGAAAACCAATCACCGCCTTCAGGATTTCTAAGGGCGTAAATTTTTGATTTCACTCCTCACTACCTATCACAGTTTTGAAGGCCATAAAATGCCCAGATGGCACAAACCCCCCTAAATGACCCCATTTTGGAAAGTAGATACCCCAAGCTATTTGCTGAGAGGCATGTTGAGTCCATGGAATATTTTATATTTTGACACAAGTTGCGGGAAAGTGACAATTTTTTTTTTTTTGCACAAAGTTGTCACTAAATGATATATTGCTCACACAGGCCATGGGCATATGTGGAATTGCACCCCAAAATACATTTAGCTGGGGGATACCACATGTGTGTGACTCTTGACTCCTAGCCGCGTATGGGGCCCCGAAAACCAATCACCGCCTTCAGGATTTCTAAGGGTGTACATTTTTCACTCTTCACTGTCTATCACAGTTTCGGAGGCCATGGAATCCCCAGGTGGCACAAACCTGGGGTGTCTACTTTCCAAAATATGGTCATTTTGGGGGGTTTGTGCCACCTGGGTATTCCATGGCCTCTGAAACTGTGATAGGCAGTGAAGAGTGAAATCAAAAATTTACGCCCTTAGAAAGCCTGAAGGTGGTGCTTGGTTTTCGGGGTCCCATGCGCGACTAGGCTCCCAAAAAGTCTCACACATGTGGTATCTCCGTACTCAGGAGAAGCAACAGAATGTATTTTGGGGTATAATTTCACATATTCCCATGGCATGTTTGAGCAATATATCATTTAGTGACAACTTTGTGCAAAAAAAAAAAATTGTCTTTTTCCCACAACTTGTGTCACATTATAAAATATTCCATGGACTCGGCATGCCTCTCAGCAAATAGCTTGGGGAGTCTACTTTCCAAAATGGGGTAATTTGGGGGGGTTGAACTGTCCTGGCATTTTATGCACAACATTTAGAAGCTTATGTCACACATTACCCACTCTTCTAACCACTTGAAGACAAAGCCCTTTCTGACACTTTTTGTTTACATGAAAAACATTTTTTTTTTGCAAGAAAATTACTTTGAACCCCCAAACATTATATATTTTTTAAAGCAAATGCCCTACAGATTAAAATGGTGGGTGTTTCATTTTTTTTTTTCACACAGTATTTGCGCAGCGATTTTTCAAACACATTTTGTGGGGAAAAAACACACTTTTTTTAAAAATTTTAATGCACTAAAACACACTATATTGCCCAAATGTTTGATGAAATAAAAAAGATGATTTTAGGCCGAGTACATGGATACCAAACATGACATGCTTTAAAATTGCGCACAAATGTGCAGTGGTAACAAAATAAATACATTTTTAAAAGCCTTTAAAAGCCTTTACAGGTTACCACGTTAGATTTACAGAGGAGGTGTACTGCTAAAATTACTCCCCTCGATCTGACCTTTGCGGTGATACCTCACATGCATGGTGCAATTGCTGTTTACATTTGACACCAGACCGACGCTTGCGTTCGCCTTAGCGCGAGAGCAGGGGGGGGACAGGGTTTTTTTTTTCCTTTATTATTTTTTTGTTTTTTTATCTTATTTTTAAACTGTTCCTTTCATTTTTTTTAAATCATTTTTATTGTTATCTTAGGGAATGTAAATATCCCCTATGATAGCAATAGGTAGAGACAGGTACTCTTTTTTGAAAAAATTGGGGTCTATTAGACCCTAGATCTCTCCTCTGCCCTCAAAGCATCTGACCACACCAAGATCGGTGTGATAAAATGCTTTCCCAATTTCCCAATGGCGCTGTTTACATCCGGCGAAATCTAAGTCATGAAATGCTTGTAGCTTCCGGTTTCTTAGGCCATAGAGATGTTTGGAGCCACTCTGGTCTCTGATCAGCTCTATGGTCAGCTGGCTGAATCACCGGCTGCATTCTCAGGTTCCCTGTTGAGACAGGAGAGCCAGAGAAAAACACGGAAGATGGTGGGGGAGGCATTCCCTCCCACTGCTTGTAAAAGCAGTCTAGAGGCTAATTAGACGTCAGAATTGCTTTTACATGAAAGCCGGCCACTGGCTGAAAAGAATGATACCAAGATGATACCTAAACCTGCAGGCATCATTCTGGTATAACCACTCAAAGTCGTGAATTGCGTACCTGAAGACAAAAAAATGGTTAACAATAAAACGCAGTAAACGGTAAAGTATAAAAAATTGCATACCTGAAAAGCAAACATAATACCAATAATAACAATAACAATAAAACATTGCAGAATAGAATACAGTAAGAAAGAGCAGAACAATAGAGAGAGAATAGAGAGAGAGAGAACAATGAAACGACAACTATTTTTTTTATTTTATATATTTTTTTTTTGTTTTTTTGTTTTTTTTTACACTTTTTTTTGTAACTGTAACTTTTATAACTGTAACCGGTTCCAGGTTCGGGTCTCTCAAAATGCGATGGCATCTTGGGAGACCCTGTGTTAGTGTGCCTAGTCTGTGCAGTGCTGTATGCTAATACTCAACTAGTGTATGGTAGCATTCAAAACATTCACCAATGCAAAGACCAGGATTATCAGGACAGGAGGGACAATAATAGCGGGTGTCACGCCTATATCCGTGCTTACTGCAGACACGACATCTTTTTTGGGGGGGTTCATTGGGTAGGGGTACTCGGGAGGACATAAAAATGCTTCTCATGCAGCCGACTGCATTTGGTTGGGGATGTGAATGGGGGAAGTACGGGTGCTGCAGAAGTGGTGGGTTCCCAATTAGGATTGGCGAATGCAGCAGGAAGGGCACTATGGGCACGACGGGCCTGTTTGTCTTCTTCTTGGCGGCAGCAGGACACTACTTGTGCTTGCCACCTCACCAGCTTGAACTGCACTTATGGTACTCGCCACGTCACCACGTGTTACTGCTGTGCTGGTTTGACTATGACCGGGGTGTACTAGGCTGCTGGTGCTTGCCAGTTCACCAAAACGCTACCAAAAAAAACCTGTTAGCGATCGCAGGGATTAGGCCTGACTCTGCGAATGCTGCAGTTATGCGTTTAGTGTTTTGTAAGTGACAGTGATCGATCGATACTGCACTTGGGTGGGCTGGGCCGGGCGGAGGGGCAAAATGCAGGTGCTAGCAGGTATCTGGGCTGATCCCGCGAACACTGCATTTTTGGGAACCCTAAACTGCTGGGGACGCTAGTATAGATCTGATCGGATCAGATATTGATTCGTTCAGATACTATACCACTAAGGGAGGTGTACGGTGCGTGCGTGGGTGTTAGCGGTACTGGTGCTAACCTGATGCTGCTTGGGGCTGGTGCTTGCCAGTTCACCAAAATGCTACCAAAAAAACTGTTAGCGATCGCAGGGATCAGGCCTGACTCTGCGAATGCTGCAGTTATGCGTTTAGTGTTGTGTAAGTGACAGTGATTGATCGATACTGCACTTGGGTGGGCTGGGCTGGGCTGGGCAGAGGGACAAAATACAGGTGCTAGCAGGTATCTGGGCTGATCCCGCCAACACTGCATTTTTGGGAACCCTAAACTGCTGTGGACGCTAGTATAGATCTGATCGGATCAGATATTGATCCATTCAGATACTATACCATTAAGGGAGGTGTATGCTGCGTGCGTGGGTGTTAGCAGTACTGGCGCTAATCTGACGCTGCCTGGGGCGATGCATATCACCCCCGGGCGATCAGGGGGCTAAACCTTTATTAGGTAATAAACGGCGGGTGCCCTGACACTATAAAAAATAAACGAACTAACCAGCGTCACCCGTAACAGTTATACGGTGATCACTGGTGAAAGGGTTAACTAGAGGGCAATCAAGGGGTTAAAACCTTTATTAGGTAGTATATGGGGGTCCATGACGCTATAAAACGCTGACGGCGAACCAAAATATTTACCTCCTTAACTAGCATCACCAGTGACACTAATACAGCGATCAGAAAAATGATCGCTTAATGACACTGGCGACGGGGGGTGATCAATGGGTTAAAACTTTATTAGGGGGGGTTAGGGGGGTATCCTAGACCTAAAGGGGGCTAACACTAACTGCCCTACCACACTGTCACAAACTGACACCAATGCAGTAATCAGAAAAAAAAAACTGCTTGGTGTCAGTGTGACGGGGGGGAGTGATTAGGGGTGATCGGGGGGGTCGGGGGGTAAAGGGGGGTGTAATGTGTGCCTGGCATGTTCTACTCTATGTGTGTGTGTTGTGCACTCACATCGATGTCTTCTCTCCTCGGCACCTGAACGGAAAATACCGAGCAGAGGAGAGATGACATCATTTCCTCTGCTGCTGTTCAACATACAGCAGCAGAGGAATGATCCCATTGGCTGGGAGTGATCGTGAGGGGGGCAACGAATGGATGGCCTCCACCTCACCTCTGATCGCTGGGGGGACAATTGCCGACCGCCTCGGGCACCGGGGGGTGGGTCGGATCGGACCCCCCGCCCGCGGGAGGCAGATCACGTACAGGTACGTGATTCTGCCTGCCCGTGCCATTCTGCGGACGTATATAGTCGTGAGGCGGTCGGCAAGTGGTTAACTATAGGACATAATCCAGTGCTACCCATTATGGATACAAACTATATGAATGCATTTTAAACTACTCTGATTTTTCTAGTTCATTTTTATCAGAGTTTGCAATCAATAACTATAAATTGCAATGTAAGGCAAAAATGTAAAAATGTTTTCATCGGGATATCAAATAACATTAGAATTAACAAAAAATCATGACAATACAGATAAGGGGGATGATTTACTCAAACTGGAGATTGCAAAATCTGGTGCAACTCTGCACAGAAATCTGCTTCCATTAGTTTGGTCAAAGCTTAACCTCCCTGGCAGTTTTCCCGAGTGTGGCTCGGGGTTAAAATTCAGTACCATTAGCGGTAACCCCGAGCCACACTCGGGATTACATCGCAGGATCCTGGTGCCTCCTTACTTACCTTGTCCCGGGGATCCTGCGATGTCCCCCGCAGTGTCCGAGGGCTCCGTCCTCCCCCGAAGCCTCTCCTTGCCAGGCTCCGTTCCCTGCGAGCGTCGCGACGCACGGGGGCGGAGCCTGGTGGCAATTTAAAAAAAAAGTAAAAATCATAACACATACAGTACTGTAATATTACAGATTACAGTACTGTATGAAATGATTTCACATCCCTTTTGTCCCCAGTGCTTTGGCCCATGCCCTGCATGCAGTTTTACATGATATACACTGTTCTTTCTGCCTGGAAACTGGAGATTGTCCATAGCAACCAAAAAGTGTCCCTTTACGTCAAAAGTGGCTTTAGACCAGCTAGAAAACAGCGATAGTAAATTAGAACACTTGCAGAATTGAGCGATAGTGAATTGTGGGGAAATTTTTTTTATTACTATTTATTTTTATTTTTTTTAATTATTTATTTTTATTTATTATATTATAATTTATGTTTTTGTGTTTCAAACTTTATCATACCCGGGATATCTACTAGACTCTGGTTTGGACAGATTTAAGTGTGTTATTGTTAAGAATTACAGACCTACAATATAAAACGCCAAATTTCCATGCAAAATAATTGTACCGCTTTCAGCACCTAAAATCCGAAATAATCATACCGCCAGGGAGGTTAAAGGGTAAGTTCACCTTTACACAGGGCCAGATTAAGAGCATCATGGGCCTGGTGCTGAGGATTTTGGTGGGCCTTTTTATGGAAACAAAATGAAAATGCAAACAATTTTTCGCTAAAACAAATTAAATAAACTCTCACCAGTAATATCAGCCATGCAGTCTCTGAGCAGCAGCAACACCACCAATACCACCTGCTATGCGGTCTCTCACCAGCAGCAACATAGGGAGACCACATTTCCAAACTGTCATTCAGAGACAACCCCCTCTTCCCAAAAAAAGATGAGGGTGGGGGATGTAGTCTCAGGGTTGGCGGGGAAATTGGCGGTGGAGGTGATTTGTCAGGCAAATGGCTGGTGTTAGTACATAAAATCAATCATCCTGACACCATGCTTGATATGGTGTCAGGATTAAGGATGAGCTCCGGCGTGTTCGCATGCTGCACGTGCCGATCCCGCCAGGAAGTCGGCACGGCGCAGCGCTAATCACAGGCAGTGAGACATTTCCCGATGTGTGGCTGCAGAGCTCGGGAAATGTCTCACTGCCTGTGATTAGCGCTGTGCCGTGCCGACTTCCTGGCGGGATCGGCACGTGCAGCATGCGAACACGCCGGAGCTCATCCTTAGTCAGGATGATCAAATTCCATTATTTCAGTTACTACATTGTAATATATAGTGAATTAGTTCAACTCACCATGATGCAGAATCAGTGGGACCTGAGCTTGTCACTTGCCACCAGATGCAGCTTGTCACTTGCCACCCATAGCCTGCCACCAGATGTAGCGTATCACTTTCCACAGTTGCCTGCCACTAGATGCAGCATGTCACTTGCCACCAGCAGCCTGCCACCAGATACAGTGTGCCACTTGCCACCAGATACAGTGTGCCACTTGCCACCAGATACAGTGTGGCACTTGCTACCCACAGCCTGCCACAGATACAGTGTGCCACTTGCCACCAGCAGCCTGCCACCAGATACAATGTGCCAATTGCCACCAGCAGCCTGCCACCAGATACAGTGGGCCACTTGCCACCAGCAGCATGCCACCAGATACAGTGTGCCACTTGCCAACAGCAGCCTTTCACCAGATACAGTGCGCCACTTGCCAACCACAGCCTGTCACCAGATACAGTGTGCCACTTGCTACCGACAGCCTGTCACCAGATACAGTGTGCCACTTGCCACCAGCAGCCTGCCACTAGATACAGTGTGCCACTTGCCACCAGATACATTGTGCCACTTGCCACCAGATACAGTGTGCCACTTGCCACCAGCAGCCTGCCACCAGATACAGTGTGTCACTTGCCACCAGCAGCCTGTCACCAGATACATTGTGCCACTTGCCACCAGATACAGTGTGCCACTTGCCACCAGCAGCCTGCCACGAGATACAGTGTGCCACTTGCCACTAGATAGTGTGCCACTTGCCACCAGCAGCCAGCCACCAGATACAGTGTGCCACTTGCCAACCACAGCCTACCACCAGATACAGTGTGTCACTTACCACCAGCAGCCTTCCACCAGATAGTGTCCCACTTGCCACCAGCAGCCTGCCACCAGATACAGTGTGCCACTTGCCACTAGCAGCCTGCCACCAGATACAGTGTGCCACTTGCCACTGACAGCCTGTCACCAGATACAGCGTGTCACTTGCCACCAGCAGCCTGACCCCAGATACAGTGTGCCACTTGCCACCAGATAGTGTGCCACTTGCCACCAGCAGCCTGCCACCAGATACAGTGTGCCACTTGCCAACCACAGCCTACCACCAGATACAGTGTGTCACTTACCACCAGCAGCCTTCCACCAGATAGTGTGCCACTTGCCACCAGCAGCCTGCCACCAGATACAGTATGCCACTTGCCACCAGCAGCCTGCCACCAGATACAGTGTGCCACTTGCCAACCACAGCCTACCACCAGATACAGTGTGCCACTTGCCACCAGATAGTGTGCCACTTGAAACCAGCAGCCTGCCACCAGATACAGTGTGCCACTTGCCAACCACAGCCTACCACCAGATACAGTGTGTCACTTACCACCAGCAGCCTTCCACCAGATAGTGTGCCACTTGCCACCAGCAGCCTGCCACCAGATACAGTGTGCCACTTGCCACCAGCAGCCTGCCACAAGATACAGTGTGCCACTTGCCACCAGATAGTGTGCCACTTGCCACCAGCAGCCTGCCACCAGATACAGTGTGCTACTTGCCAACCACAGCCTACCACCAGATACAGTGTGTCACTTACCACCAGCAGCCTTCCACCAGATAGTGTGCCACTTTCCACCAGCAGCCTGCCACCAGATACAGTGTGCCACTTGCCACTAGCAGCCTGCCACCAGATACAGTGTGCCACTTGCCACTGACAGCCTGTCACCAGATACAGCGTGTCACTTGCCACCAGCAGCCTGACCCCAGATACAGTGTGCCACTTGCCACCAGCAGCCTGCCACCAGATACAGTTTGCCACTTGCCAACCATAGCCTACCACCAGATACTGTGTGTCACTTACCACCAGCAGCCTTCCACCAGATAGTGTGCCACTTGCCACCAGCAGCCTGCCACCAGATACAGTGTGCCACTTGCCACTAGCAGCCTGCCACCAGATACAGTGTGCCACTTGCCACCAGATAGTGTGCCACTTGCCACCAGCAGCCTGCCACCAGATACAGTGTGCTACTTGCCAACCACAGCCTACCACCAGATACAGTGTGTCACTTACCACCAGCAGCCTTCCACCAGATAGTGTGCCACTTTCCACCAGCAGCCTGCCACCAGATACAGTGTGCCACTTGCCACTAGCAGCCTGCCACCAGATACAGTGTGCCACTTGCCACTGACAGCCTGTCACCAGATACAGCGTGTCACTTGCCACCAGCAGCCTGACCCCAGATACAGTGTGCCACTTGCCACCAGCAGCCTGCCACCAGATACAGTTTGCCACTTGCCAACCATAGCCTACCACCAGATACTGTGTGTCACTTACCACCAGCAGCCTTCCACCAGATAGTGTGCCACTTGCCACCAGCAGCCTGCCACCAGATACAGTATGCCACTTACCACCAGCAGCCTGCCACCAGATACAGTGTGCCACTTGCCAACCACAGCCTACCACCAGATACAGTGTGTCACTTACCACCAGCAGCCTTCCATCAGATAGTGTGCCACTTGCCACCAGCAGCCTGCCACCAGATACAGTATGCCACTTACCACCAGCAGCCTGCCACCAGATACAGTGTGCCACTTGCCAACCACAGCCTACCACCAGATACAGTGTGTCACTTACCACCAGCAGCCTTCCATCAGATAGTGTGGCACTTGCCACCAGCAGCCTGCCACCAGATACAGTGTGCCACTTGCCACTGACAGCCTGTCACCAGATACAGCGTGTCACTTGCCAACCACAGCCTGCCACCAGATACAGTGTGCCACTTTCCACCAGCAGCCTGCCACCAGATACAGTGTGCCACTTGCCAACCACAGCCTACCACCAGATACAGTGTGCCAGTTGCCAACCACAGCCTACCACCAGATACAGTGTGTCACTTACCACCAGCAGCCTTCCATCAGATAGTGTGCCACTTGCCACTAGCAGCCTGCCACCAGATACAGTGTGCCACTTGCCACTGACAACCTGTCACCAGATACAGCGTGTCACTTGCCACCAGCAGCCTGCCACTCCCTCCAGGACTCTTCCAGGATGGGTAGAAGGGACAGGGCCAGCATAGTCAAACAAATCCCTGGAGCCCCCACCCCTCCTCATCTGGGATGGTATGGTTGTGTGTAAAATGAATGCCAGCAGTATTGATCAGACCAAGTTCTATAGAGGGGAGTGTGTACAGCCTTTGGGCTCACACTGGTTTGCTGCAGTTTGGGTGCACTGCTTGTGTATCTGCAGTTTAGAAATCAATAGGACTGTGGGTAAAACGCAGGAAAACTGCGGATACACCAGCAATGGGCCAAAACACAGCAAAGCAGTGCGAACCCACCTAAAAGCACAAAGAGCCAAGTCTACATATTGGCTGCAGTTATAACAGCCATTGCTGAAGATAAAGGTAAAAGAGGGGGAGAGAAGGGAGATAAGAGTCCAGTCACTGAGCTCACACTTGGATGGTCAGAAAGTTATCACTCAGATATGTGTTCAGTTCACCTTCTATCTGCCGGCTGCAGTTGCTCTGTTTCCCAGCCCACACGGCTCCTTCACTGCACACAGAGAGAGGAGAGAGGAGAGAGGGGAGGGGGAAGGCAGAGCCATTTGTGTAGGGGGGAACTGTGCACTGTGACACTGTAATAACCACAGTGAGCCAACACAGATGCAGCCAGACACCCCTACATTTACACACAGCTTCTCCTGTCCCAGAGAAGTTTATGGACATGAGAAATCAGGCTTATACTGCTGGCTGTGAGGGCCGATTTTAAGGCAGGGGCCTGGAGCTGCAGCTCCATCAGCCCCTATGTTAATCCGGCCCTGCCTTTACAGAGAAATCTGTAAGGTGAACTTACTCTGGACCCCCATCCTCATCTACCCTGGTCCCGCTGACCTGGAGCCCGGCAATCACCTGCTAGGAGACATTGTATAGCCGCCTCACTGGTCCAGGGCTTAGAAGCCCCCCTTGGCTTAATCTCCAAAATGTACCTTATCAGGAGGAACGTTTAGGAGCATTCTAATTGGTCACCGCCATCTCATGAGCGGCTCTGACCAACCAGAACCAGTGTAGCCCATCCTGTCACTGCGGGCGAAGAGGAGAGAAAGCCACAGGGATTTCAAATCCCCTGACTGACAAAGCGGTGATCCGATGTGTCAGAACGGATGATTGCCAGACTCCAGGTTAGCGGGACCGGGTGCGATGGGGTCCAGCGTAAGTTCACTTTACAGATTTTACACTTTAATTGAACAAGCTAAAGTTAGAAGCTGATTGGATACCATGCACAGCTGTACCAGAGTTTTCACTCTCCAATTTTAGTAAATCAACCCCAAGATGTCTACAGGTTATAAAATATTAACATTTAAATTAGTGACATTATTATTATATGATTATACTACAGAAAACTTTTTTGGTCATCTAATAGGTTTTATCATGAAGCCAATAAATTATGATCGTTGACAACACTTCACTTCTCATTAGATTATTTTTCCAAAGGTTGAAGCACATACTACATCAGAATACATTTCCTATATTTCTTTCTGTCTTTTTTGTGGAATCCAGTTAAATCAGAGAGAAAAGCTTCACACATATCTGTTCTAGTTGAATAATTGTTTGAGATTCCCTAGACCGTCCTTCCATCTGTTCTCCAGAATAGATAGATGTCTTCATTGGGAAATATTCCCTCTACTCCTTGTAATCAGTCACTACTCTATTTTAAAATTAGAAAAAAAAACTGTTTTAATTGGTTTCGCTTCATGTCAAAAAATGAGGGCCTGTTGACAAAAAAGAGAGAAGAAGTGGGACAAGGAAAAACCTAATAGCATACAGAGACAAGCAAGGGTGGACCAAGCTTTTTTTTGTTTTTCTTTTTACAATTTAGAGTCTGAAATATATAAAAGAGCTGGAAAATGTATATCTTGGATGCAAAACCTAGTTTGACTTAAAAGGGGGAAGATTAGTTGTGAATGAAGAATATTCATAATGGGCTAAAGTTGGCAGTGGTTTACCAGAAGAATCAGTATTGGGCCCAGTGCTTTCTAAACTAGAACATTCATGCCATTTTACTAAAAACAGAGATTTATTTAGAAATATTAAAACTTAGTATTGTAGTGTCAACAAAGAAAGTATGTGGACAAAATGGCAACAAAGTTTATTGTCAGAGGAAATCTACTGAATAGAATTATGTTGGGGAAACTACACTTGAGAAAGACTTACGAATATCTGTTATATATTTATAAGTTTTATTTTAGGAGGAAACAGAAAAAACATTTTTCATACATAACCAGGGTATTGTACCAAAACAACACATTAACAGGTACATTTCCAGTAGTTAAATCCATTCTGGTCAAATTGAAAACACATACCAACTTATCATTGAAAATAATTATCTCCCCTCGGTCATGAACTTAGAGACTCATCCCCAGAGTCCAGGGGCCTCAAATATCCTGATCTTGGGGGGTCTCCGTGCTAAAATAGGATATCTAACCTTCTTCTCCCTTCCATTGTAAACTAACAGATAACAACAACCAGAGAAAAGACAAAGACAGAAAAAGAAAAGGAAAAAGGGGGGAAACACAAGCTCTCTCTCCTCCCTTTAACCCCCAGGCATCGCCAGACAGGGACTAAATCCATCCATTGAATGAATATCTTTTAACTGTGTAAACTATGCAGCAGTACTCAATACCAAGAGGTGGCTGCAAAAGCATGCATGAAAAGGACAATCACACATAACATTGTATTTCTTTAAGCCTGCATATTATTTACAGGGCACAATTTTTACACCATATTGAAAATGGGACATACAGTAGTACAACATTCAGAGGATCACAAATAAATAAAAAATCTTAGAGCGGGGTGATTCTGACATGACCGGCATGTGAGAGGGGAGGGGCCTGATGGCAGCGCCTGTGTGAGTGTATGGAGGAGGCTCGGGTGAACCAGCAGGAGCGGAGCCATGAGCGACGGACCGGAGCTGGCTGGGAAGGGGGGCGGTGTACGAGAGGAGAGCAGAGGAGTGCACAGGAAGTCTGCCCGGATCGGCCCGAACCTGTTACCTCTCCTCCCCTCCACTTACCCTGCTAACCTCCTGCATGATACAAGTCTGGGCTGGAATTAGAAGGACAGTGGTAGCCGTCTGAGGAGTTTGGGGATTGAGAAATGAGCAGGTCCAGGACGTCCTGGGAACCACACATGGGGGGGTGGAGGGGGGGTGGGGGAATATAGGATGGTGGGAGGGAGGACACAACTTAGACCTCACAGAATACAACCTCAAACATGGGCACAGACCCCACCTATAGGAAAACAGTGAGTATTCTTTAGCTAAATATGACAACAGTTAATTTTTTGACTTATAATGTTAGAGGGTTAAACACGTCAGCAAAGAGACACAAAATTCTGAAAGAAATTGAGCATTATGGGGGAGGTGTGGTCTTTCTGCAGGAGACAAACCTGTCACATAAAACAAAAGTGAAATTGTACTCCCCACGGTAACCCAGTATGGTACTATGGCGACTCGATGACAAACAAGTCAAAGGGGGTAGCTATAGGAATAGACAGAGGGGTTCGCTTCTCACTGGAGGACAGATTATTTGACCCAGAGGGAAAGTTTCTCTTTCTCAAAGGGAAGTTACGGGGAATGGAGTGTGCTTTAGGAAATTTATACTGCCCAAATAGAGGCCCAACAACTTATTTAGGTGAAACTCTGAGAAAATTATGGGAGTTCAGAAAAGGAAAGGTTGTTATAGCAGGAGACTTGAATTTTTGTATGGATCCTGAACAAGATAGTACGTCCCGTGCACAGGGTATAAGGAATACCCAATTAAAAGTGATAAAGCACCAACTACACCAACTCCAGTTGGTAGACGCATGGAGAATACAACATCCTAAGTCATGAGATTTTACGTTCTATTCCCCTGTGCATGGGACATACACGAGGATCAATTATTGGTTGATCGAACATAGGATGCTTGATTTGGTAGTTTCTACAAATATAGAAATAACCTCATTATCGGACCACGCACCAATGACCATGAAAAATAAAATTCCAGGCGTCCAGAAACAATTCATGGAAGCTTAATAAAGATCTTCTGGATAAACAGGGGGTGGAAACAGTACAAAAGGAGCTAGAGCAATTCTTCTTCTTTAATGAGCCAGAGGAGATCGCAGAGAATACCCTGTGGGAGGCGCATAAAGTTTTTATCAGGGGGATCTTGATTTCGATGGGAGCAAGGAAAAAGAAGGAAAGGAGAAAGAAGAGAGAGAAACTTATAGAGGAAATATATATATTAGAACAAGGGCAAAAAAAAGAATTATAATAATAGAAGGCAAGACTTGGGCCTGCAGCAGGAACTGGTAATAAAAACGGCAAATTAATAGAACTCCTAGAGCTGAAAATGAGGAAAACCTTTTACAGAATTGCGAAAGAAAGATACCATTGGGGAAACAAAAACAGTAAGTGCTTAGCAAGGATGTAAAGGAGAAAAAGATCATTACATTTCATAGAGAAAATACAAAATAAAAAAGGGGAGATGGTTTACAACACAAAAGACATCACAAAGGTGTTTCAAGACTTTTATGAGCAGCTGTACTTCGTTAAGCAGAAGCAGGAAGGACAACGGGAGGTTTGTAAAAAAAAAAAATTAAAGAATATGTACAAAAAGCTAATATTCCCTGGTTATCAGAGGAAATAGCACTGGCACTTGAGAGTCCAATAACAGTAGAGGAGATAAACCAGGTGTTAAAAGAGTCATCAGCTGGGAAAAGTCCAGGGCCAGATGGCTTCACGATGGAGTATTTAAAAAAAATTAGAGAAATATTATCCCCTAAGCTATGCACATACTTTAACGGTCTGGGAGTGAGGTATGGGATGAGTAAAGAAGCTTCAATGGCCACAATAACTACTATACTGAAAGAGGGTAAAGAGAGCACATTGTGCTCAAATTACCGACTGATATCATTATTGAATACAGACACAAAGGTGTTTGCAAAAGGATGGATGAAAGGGTTAATGTCTGAACTAGTCCACCCCGACCAGGTAGGTTTTGTACCAGGGAGAGAGGGGAAGGACAATGGGGTATGAATGCTTTTGCTGCTCCAGAAAATAAGAGAGGGGGAACCCCCAGTCTACTCCTGTCAATTAATGCTGAGAAAGCTTTCGACAGGGTAGACTGGGGATTCATGATGGTACCCTGGAAGGAATGGGGATAGGCCCAATGATATTGGAGTGGATTCAAGTCCTTTATAAGAGTCCCACTGCGGCCATAAAGGTCAACCAAACATTGTCAACCCCCTTTAGGATGTACAGTATAACGGAACGAGACAAGGTTGTCCTCTTTCACCGTTATTATTTGTGTTGGCATCGGAACCACTATTGGCGGCAGTGAGGGGAAACATGGACATAGGGGGCGTAAGGGTAGGAGAGGAGACACACAAATTGGCTGCGTTTGCAGACAATATTTTATTTTATATCTCCAGCCCTAGTGTCTCTATGCCCAACCTATTGAAAGTACTAAAGGAATATGGGAATCTATCCAATTTTAAGATTAACCCAGGCAAATCGGAGGTATTAAATATAAATATAAACTTAAAAGAAGAACGTAGCCTCCAGCAGGAATTTCAGTTTCCTTGGAGGAAGAAGGAAATAAAGTACTTAGGGATAAAGTTAACATCATCCTTGTGGAAAATTTACCAGGCAAATTATATACCATTGTTGGAGGAACTAAAAACAGAAATAAGGAGAATAACAGCACGACCCTTGTCTTGGATCGGTCAGATTATTGCCCTAAAGATGCTTGTCTTACCCAAAATATTGTATAAGTTTCAGATGCTCCCCATTTATATACCCCCAATGTATTTCAGAGTTATAAAAACCTCAATAACAAAATTAATTTGCAAAATAAGAAACCCAGAATAGCCCTAGCAACTCTACAGAAAGGGAAAGTCCAGGGTGTACCAGATTTTAAAAAGTACTATGAAGCGGTTGTTTTGACACTTATGGTTGAATGGGCTAAGTTGAAGAGCGAGAGAAGATGGGTAAAAATAGAGCACACAATGGCGAACACAAATCTAGGGAGGAATATTTGGACTCCACCACAACATAGGGCATTAGGGGTGAAATCTCATACACTGACAAAGAATGTAATGAGGGTTTGGGATCTGTTGCACAAACAAAATAACTGGGAATATAACTCCCCACTAATGACACTAAAAGAGAATAATTATTTTGCACCAGGTAAAACCTCAATAGGGGGAAATTGGATAAAAAAAGATAATGCACAATTGAGACACCTAACACATAGGGGGAAAATTTGCTCACTTCAAGAATTAAAAAAGAAAAAAGATTTGTTTGAAATAAATGAATGGCGGTACTTCCAGCTCAAACACTTTGTAGCAGCGTTACCACATCCATTGAGAGATTAGGAAGACCTGACTGCTATGGAGCGTTTATGTGACACGGAAACAGCGCGGGGGGTATCTCATGGATCTATAAAATTCTTGCAGAGGGAAAAGAGCTGGATGTCCCGACATATAAAAAATTGGGAGAGGGAAATTGGACAACAAGGAAAGAACCAGGAGGTAGGGAAAATTTTGAGACTGGTACATGGATCATCAGTAAACACCAGAGTGGCAGAAATGAACTATAAGTGTAAAACTAGGTGGTATAGAACCCCTGACATAGTAGGGAAATACCAAATGGGGCAAACAATGGAATGCTGGAGGGGATGTAAACAAACAGGGACTCTGGCCCATATTTGGTGGAATTGTCCTAAGATCAAAACATATTGGAAGGAAATATTAAGGTACATAAAGGAGATTACTAGTATAGATTTGCCCGTGGACCCCAGGATATGTCTATTCCATGGGGTAGACATCCCAATAAAAGAATACAGAAAGTCAATGATGATACATCTGATTAATGCTGCAAAGAGCCTGATCCCGAAAAAATGGAAAGAAGTAGACAGTCCAGAAATAAGGGAATGGTTCAAGAAAATAGATGAGATATATAGTATGAAAGGACTTATGCCCCCCGTACACACGGTCGGATTTTCCGATGAACAATGTCCGATCAGAGCGTGTTGTCGGAAATTCCGACCATGTGTGGGCGCCATCGGACATTTTCCATCGGATTTTCCGACACACAAAGTTGGACAGCAGGAGATAAAATTTTCCGACAGCAAAATCCGATCGCGTCAATTCCGACCGTGTGTGGCCTGTTCCGACGCACAAAGTGCCACGCATGCTCAGAATAAATTCCGACACGGGACAGCTCATTCTGGTAAACTTAGCGTTCGCAATGGATACAGCACTTTCGTCATGCTGCAATGTTCAAAATGGTTTAATACAGCGCACTCTCTTCTTCTTTATAATGTGACAAGAATTAAGTAGTTTTGCTGCTCATATTCACACACACTTCTCACAAACTTTTCTTTGTGTTTTTTTAGTGGGATTCCCTCAATATATTGTTATTAGTTGTCACATCTGACAGTTTTATATTTTTTATGTTTTGTTTTTTTTTGGATTTTAAGCCTTTTTTTTTCTTTAATGTTTGGATTTTTTCCAAGGCTGATCTTTGTTCAATGTTATTTTTATTTTTACTCCAGAATATTTTTGTGTGTTTTGTGTGTCAAGTTACCCCAACACCATTGATATCTTTTATTATTTAATCTCCAGGAGATTTTTTGTTGTTGGTGTCCCTTGTTCATTTCACATTGTATATTTGAAATGTACCTGAATCCTCACAAACAAACTGTCATTTTTGAAGTAAAACACATAGGAGAGTATAATTCAAAACAAAAATCCTTTATTAAGGGATCAGAACCAAACAAAGAGGAAGGCAACACTGCACAACAGCAGAAATTAGTGAAGCCTGGGACCCCCACGGCAGACATCAATTCTTGAACATCAAAATTGGTGGCCTGAGGAGTCCATATCTAAGGGAGGGCAGTCTGGTCCGGGATTCACAGAGACTCGGATAGCAGCAGATGACATCTGTGTCCCCGGGCTGTGGTACCACAAGAGGCTGCATCTTTTGGCCGACCAGACTGGACCCAGGGCAATCACTGTCTAGTCTTCCTTCCACGCTTCCTTCCGGGCTGTGGCTGTGCAGTTGGAGATGTGGCAGGAGGAGGAGTAGGACCTGGAGGAGGAGGAGGACTGGGGGGACCTGGAGGAGGACTGGGGGGACCTGGAGGAGGACTGGGAGGACCTGGAGGAGGACTGGGAGGACCTGGAGGAGGACTGGGAGGACCTGACAGAGAGGGAGGAGGAGGAGGAGGACCATCCCAAAGCTGTGTGTGAGGTGTAATTTGGCCCCTCATACCTTTCTCCAGAGCCTCTGATATGAGGGCCTGACACATCGCTTTTTGGCCCTCCTCCATCCTCTGCATTTTATATGCTATGAATGCAGCAATGTTCTCTTGCATGGTGTGTGGTGCTCCCAGGACCTCTGTAGCCCTCCAAAAGAATCTGATAGCCGCCTCCTCTAGGGCACTCATCCTACTGCCACTTTCTGTTTTCAGGTGTGGTGGAGGGACCTTGATATCAGCCAGCCGGCTCGGCCCAGCCACCTCCTGGCTGGGACTTCCCTGTGTATGAAAAAGGGACATAGTTGTAATGTTTTGCATCATCAATCACAATCCTAAATTAGTACTCCCAACTAACATCTAGTTAACATCATTGATTGGACAAGCAGAAATATTTAGCGGAATGCTATACCTGGCCCAATCTGGGCTCCTCCACATATGGCCTGGAAGGCCCAGGTTGGGCGTCAGAAGCCTCAGCCAGGGGGAAGGAAGCGTGGAAGGAAGACTTGAGAGGGATGGCCTGGGTTCATTCTGGCCTGCCAGAAAGTGCAGCCTGTCGTAGTACAACATCCTGGGGACATAGATTTCATCTGCTGCTCCGGATCTCTGTGAATCCAGGACTTTCTTGCGCTTCCTCAGATATGTGCTCCTCAGGCAACCAATTAATATCTTTAAATAAGTGATGTCTACCGTGGGGATCACCTGCTTCACAATTTCACACAATTGCTCCAGTGCTGCCTTCCTCTTTGCTTGGTTCTTGAAATGGGGGTGGGTAATCTCCCACAGACAGGGCAGCTCACTTAGCATATCAATGAATAGTGACATGAAGTCAGTATCTCTCATTAAGATATCCATGTTCACTGCAAGCTACAACACAAGACAAAGCCTAATGTCAGACAAAACTCTCCTAATCTTGTTACAATATAGGCCTCAATCTAGAAGCAGTATAGGCCCAAGTTTGTCTCTTACCTTCGTTCTTACGATCGGCACGTCCAATGCTCCTTCCTCCGCTCACAGATCGTACGTAATACGCACGCGTGTTACGCTTTATACACACTGCGCATGCGTGTAACTCCGCCCGCCCCTGACGTTCTTTCTAGTGTATTCCCCACCCCTTTTTGTTCGGCGCAGTGGGGGAAGAGCATGATGGCGGAGTTACAACAGGTGCGTGATAATACTTCTAACAACGAGGAGGAGGAGGAGGAAAGTCCGGATCCAGGCACGTCCCGATCCAGAAGGAGACGTTTTAAGGCCACAAATATGTCGTTTGGGGAGATGTTGGAGATGGTCAACATCATGAAGAAGTCCGACTATGGCGGAAAATATGGGCCTTACCCCCACCCCAACATCAGAAAGGCCAAGATCATGGCGAAAGTGGTCAGGAGTCTGGAGAGGAATTTCGGGGTACGAAGATCAAAAGATCAGCTCAGGAAGCGGTGGTCGGACCTGAAGTTGAGAGAGCCAGAGCAGTACCGAAAGATCTTGAGAGTGCTGCAAAAAAGTAAGTAGTTGTGCTGTGTTCCTATTCTTTCTGTCTTTATTCCGTTCGTTCTGCTCCATATGCTTTTAGTAATTGTAACGTTTAAAAAGGTCAACTTTAATGTTCATGGGCCCATTATTCGTTCGTATCAAACATTTTTCTTTTGGCCTCTAGAACACCATTGCATTTTCACACATTTTTGGGGGCCTACTTGGATGCCAAATATTTGTTTGTGTAGATGGGTTTGTTACTAGAATGAAATGCCAACTAGATTGTGTGTAAGGAGAGGACACTGAGCAGCTGTTTTCACATCTGGACACTGGAGCACTAGTGTGGGACCCCAGAACACCATTTTTATTAGGGGGGCACACAGGTGCTCCAGTGTATACTATAGGGGGGGCTACATCTGTGTAGCTTGTACTAAACAGGTAAAGTATTGCAGCTTGACAAAGGGCAGTAAAAAATATACATCTTGGAACTCGGCTAAAATAGACAATTGTACCCCACTTCCAAGCAATGTTTCCTATTTCTAGTTCTGCCATCAAATATCTGTGTGCTAATTATACCATTTTTGTTTTACATAGGGGAGAAAAGACTCGGAGGACACCCCTCATCCCAGGAGACCAGAGACCCCCCACCTCTGGAAGAAGGGGAAATACCAACACAAGAAGCTGAGCAGGAGGAAGAAGAAGATGTGGTGGAGATTGGCACCACAACAGGTGAGTGTCTGCAACCACAGGCTCAGGTAAAAGAGATGGATGGTGGCAGATTTTTGAGACCTGTTTTTTTTGTTCTTTATCTCTTTTTAGGTGATCGTGACCCAGAACGCTTTACATCTGAAAGTGCCCAGATACTGATCGGGGAGATCAGGGGGTGTAATCTCCAATTGCAAAACATCCAGCAACAAATCAGTGATGTTATTAAAAAAAATAATAACATCATTGATGTTTTGGGGCGAATTTAAACCCCACAAAATCACCTGTTTTATCTTACTAAAATTTTTACAATGTTTAGAAAAGCCAAATTTGGAGGATGCACACAGTGTGCCAACATGTGCTATCTGCCATCACGGGAGATCAATGGACGCGTTTTGGGGGTGCAACCCCTTCCTCAATTATAAAGTCACGTTGAGGAAGGGCTTGCTCCCCCAAAACACGTCCCTTTCTCCCCCCTGATGGCAGATAGCACATGTTGACATTCGTAAATTGGTGTGCATCTTCCAAATTTGGCTTTTCCAGGGTTGATTTCCCCCCATCTGAACGCTATATCAAACACAGTTCCTAAATACTCATGTCTGATATAGCCTTCAGGTTTTACCTAATGTGAACTTTGTAAGTTCAAGTTTTTTGGCTTTCTTGTTGGTTTTACACAGGCCTGTTTTATCTGAAATGGATATTTCGATTTTTGATAATGCCCCCCCAAAAATTGTTATACAACAAACATGTTGGTTTGTTTTAAAAACCTTTCGTAAATGCACATGTGATTGTGCAGGTATAAAAAAGTGCCTTACTCAAGAATGTGTGCATTATTGTCTCAACACTACAACACTTTTGGGGTGATGTAATAGCTGTTTTATGCAAAAATGGGGGTTATTTCCTAAGGGCAAATACACTTTGCACTACAAGTGCAGGTTCAGTGCAGTTGTAAGTGCACTTGTAGTGAAATGCGTTTTGGCATTTACGAAGTACCAGCTAACACCATTCTTTATAAGGTTACCCAATCACGACATTTTCTGCACTCAACACATTTCTGTCAGGGTCAGCTAAAACAAACACAAGCAGTAAATGTCCACAAAGAATTTCTTTTGGTTGTTTTTTATTTGAAAAAGGTGTCACAGATTGTCTGGCATATTGATAGCCCCCCTACCCGCAAAGAACTCCAGGTATCGTAACCGGACATCACGGGCATTCAGGGAGGGCAAGCCAGGACGGCCACTTTCAAGCGCCATCATTGTTGATGTATTTGGGATTCCGGCCTCAGGCCCAACTGAGCCAGCATAGTTGGCTGAATGTTTTCTTAAAAAATTATGGCACACAGCACGCCAGTATTATATGGTTCAGTTTATACTCCGCCATATGGATGGGTGTCAGAAATAATCGGAACCGGCTGGCCAGGATTCCAAATGTGTTCACCACCACTCTTCGGGCTCTGGCCAGCCGGTAATTAAAAACCCTCTGTTCCGGGGTGAGGGTCCTCATCGGGAATGGCCGCATCAGGTGGTCCCCCAGCGCAAACGCTTCATCAGCAACGAACACAAATGGGAGACCTTCAACATTGTCCTCTGGAGGTGGCAAGTCCAAGCTGCCATTCTGGAGACGCCTGTAGAACTCCGTCTGGGCGATCACTCCACCATCGGACATCCGGCCATTCTTTCCCACGTCCACATACAAGAAGTCGTAATTAGCCGACACCACCGCCAACATCACTATACTATTAAACCCCTTGTAATTATAATAGTACGACCCCGAGTTGGGTGGTGGGACGATGTGGACATGTTTCCCATCAATTGCCCCTCCGCAGTTAGGAAAGTATAGTGAGGTGAAAAGGTCGTAGTGATCGGGGGATGAGTGGGTATGGGTGGGAGGGGAGGGAAGGAGGGGTTTAGAGGGGAGGCTAAGGGGGGCGAAGAGGGAGCTTAGTAATGTAATAAATTTGCATACTGTTACCCCTACTTTGTTGTTAGGGGGAAAAGATGCTTCCTTCCTCTTTTTTTGTATATGGAAAACATTTTTTTTTAAAAAGAAAGAATTATAAAAAAAATAAAAATAAAATAACCGGCAAAAAAAAACAAATAAATAAAAAATGAGATGGAAAATCTAATTTATAATGAATAGGACATCTTAGAGGACATTTCAATATATAAACATATCCAAGTTTAAAGAATTGGGAAATTACCTTTTTATGAGAGACAAATGATGCCTGCGGGTGGCCCTATGAGTTATGCCCTGTGACAGCTGTCAGGAACTGCAAACTCTCTACCCAGTAGATGCCTGGCACTTGTGCTGCTTGTCTCATTCTGCCTTTCCGAGGTTGCTCAAAATTATGGCAGAAAATTTGCCTGAGTCTTATGGGTTTGTTTCTTTTAAGACACTCTGTACATTTGCTGTTCATGCATGCCTTGTTTTTGTTTATCTTTGTCTATTACCCTTTGTGGACTAAGCTTGATAAATGTGGTCTCAGTGTAACCCTAGTGATTTCAATTTAGGGATTAGCCTTTTACTGCATCTAAAAAAAAGAAGGGAGTTATTAGCAGACTCTAACAGCACACAAAATAACATTTAGAGACAATTTAGTTCACAGGTGCCCAGATCTTAAAGTGGAACCTCAGGAAAGCACAACTATAATTTACAGAAATCAAAGTTCGACTTCCCTAGTTTATTGTATTCTATTTTAGTTCTAACTTGATATTTTCCTTATAAACTAAGTAAACATAGGATGGGAAAAAAAATTCAGCAATTTAGGACATAAGTGATAGCAACTTAGTGTTCCAGTACGCATTGAGGCTGGGTTCACACTTAAGTAAATTGGATGCGGGTTTCACCGCATCCAATTTGCTTAGCAGGTGATTGTGACCGGCTCTTTCTGGAGCCGGTTCACACATCCCCGCAGTGCCTCTGGTGCGAATTGTATATGAGTCCTGTGTATCCTTTGGTCCCTTTCAGGTCCGAATTCAGCCCAAAATTTGGGCTGAAATTTGACCTGAAATGGTGAATGGAGATGCACCGGACTCCTGCTGTGAGCCGCTGTGTGTTCTAGTGTGAACCCAGCCTAAATCTACTTTATACTTACCCTCAGAGGGGCCCTAGCAGCCCTCTGAATCCAGAACATAAATACTGACCAGCCCATCTGAAAAATGAGCACATCTTCTTGTAGTATTGCTTCAGCCTCTGTTGATGATGAACTAGCATGAAGGCATTGTGGGATGCTAAATGGAGGAATGGGGCATGGATTTCCTCCAGTACCATGAATGAAAGTAAAGTGGTTGTAAACTCAGAAAAAAAAAAACCTGCAAGACAAAGGCATAATAAACTAGTATGCATCGCATACTAGCTCATTATGAAATACTTACCTTAGATCGAAGCTGTTGCAGTGGTCCCTGCACACTGCTGTGAGAGGGCCGTTTATTCAGTGCGCAGTGAAGATCTCCTAAACTGTGCACGGTACCTACAGGTAAGACTTATTATAGACTTACCTATAGGTGAAAGTGGTGTAACAGGGTTTACAGCCACTTTAACAGTACCAGAATCAGAGGAATCCCAGTGTGCATCTACAGTCAATTATAAAGCAGATTTAGTGAGCATTGATACCTTCTAGCTTCTAAACTTAAAGTGGATGTAAACCCTCCATATACCCAGTGAAGTGAACAGCCTCAGATGATACACAGTGATGAAACAAATCTCCCTACATAAGTTTTACATATATATCTACTGTCTTCATCTGTATCCTTTAGAAAGTGCTCTTCGTGTTAAAGGTTTTCTCTTCCTGGTTAGCACTGGGAGTGGATTTTTGGCATACAGCCAAGAAAGCTGATTGGAGGAAAGACACACACCCCCTCTCCTCATAGGCAAAAGGAATGTGCAGAGGTCTGCTCTTAGATGGCAAGCTGACTGCTAAGCTATTTATAGCAACCTCCCCGGACACACACTTCTATTTCCCGTCTTGGAGAACGTGTGAGAAGTTATCAGGCTGATAACAGAAAAATGGAGCAGGAGAAAGCCACAGGACACAGTGCTTTGAAGAGAGATAAGAAAACACTGCAGATACAGTATATGTGCCCAGCTCAAATTTCATGAAATGGGTTTACATCCACTTTAAACTATTCCAGTCAATTGTCTTTCGTTAACCACTTGATAATATTTGACTACAATTATACATGTCGAAAACAAGGTGACAGGTAATTGTAGAGGAGATTAAAATACATATTGCTGCCATTTAATCTGTGTTCTAATTACTAGCCTACCCTAAGGTTAATTTACTAAAGGAGTGAAGGCTGTTCACTTATTTGAGTGCATGCTCACTTTACAAAGTAAATGTTAATAATTAAGGTTAACCTGTGCTAAATTTACATGTCCAATTATGTGCAGGGGAAACTTGTGATGTGATGTTTTACTAGTAAATAATTTGACTGAATTGAGCACAGTTTCATCTAATAAACTAAGCTCAATGAACAATCATATTGCAAACTGAACAGTCCTTGAGTTTTCGTTTACTCATAGTGTCCTGTATTCTAGCTGATATTTGTGTAATTGTAAGTAAATTTGTAAAATTCCTCGCACATTATAAAAAGAAAATAATGAGCACCTGTATGTAATAATATAAATGTATTCTGGCAACCTTACCTGCTGGATCCAGTGAAAAACTGTAGAGGATAAAATGTACTTACTACTGTAATACTAAATATTCATTAAACATTAAACTAGTTATCAACAGGATTGCTCTGTGACATCAAAGTGCTAAGAACATATTATGCAGTTACTAAGAAAATAGCTGATAAATTGTTCTAAGCATCTTTCAAAAGTACACTTCCTACATCCATATAAAATGTAAAAAATATACCAGATCTTCTCCTAAAATCCAGTCTGCCTCTACAGGATTTTCTTAATGGATTTTTTCTTTTATAGCAATTTCAACACACGGGTCCTCTTAAGATTTCAGCCAGGCACCATAGGTATTTGGGTTCATTTCCCTGCCATTGGGAAACCATAGTACAGGACATTAACAATGTGGAAGAGCTTGGTACCAAACAGCAGTAGGCTAGTGTTTTAGAAGAATTCAGCTTGGGCATAAATTGAAATTGTCCAGCCTCCAGTTTAGCCTAAAATTTATCTGTAGCTGCTCACCTGATTTCCAGTGTCGTCCGACACAGTCTCAACTGGTGATCGATTCTTGGAATTTTTGTCTTCCACATTGAATGATTATAAGTATCCTTTTACACATGAGTTGTTGCTTACCTTTAAATAATGTTGTCCCTTCCTCACTCCATAGCTAGGCTTTGCTCTGTATAGCTAGTCACACCCTCTTTTTCAGTGTGTCTTTAGTTTCTGTCCTTAGCACTTGCTGGAACTAGACATACTGTACTATGATTTTTTGATCTAGCTGATGTTTATCTAGGAAGATCTGCTCAAGTTTTGGATTAAAGCTTTCTAAGATGTCAATTTGATAGAGACACTGTCTGCCAATTCTACTGAGACCATAGGTTACAGCAAAAAATCTTTTATAGCTCCAATTAGACGTGCAATTTGTTTCGGTCTGAATACAAATTCCGCCACATTTTTTTTGTTATTCTGAGACTCAAATGTTCTGAATCTCTGAATGAAACAGTAACGAATAGTATTGAATTTAGTTGAAATTAATTAAAATTTGTTTTGTTTATTCGTTTTCTAATGAATTCTAAATTTTCGGAACGATTAGAACTGGGGTGTGAAGAATAGCTGCTGCATCCTTAACAACCAATTAGTCATCAGCTGTGAGCTGGCTTCCCCACTGACAGCTCAAATGTAAGCACAACAATGCTGGCAATAGAGAATTCTGAAAAAAAACGGTGTGGGGTCCCCCCAAAATCCATACCAAACCCTTCTCTGACCATGCAGCCTGGCAGGTCAGGAAAGGGGGGGATGAAGGAGTGCCCCCTGAAACATACCAGTTGTGGGGGTCTGCGGGCAGGGGACTTATCGGAATCTGGAAGCTCTCTTTAACAAGAGGGCCCCCAGATCCTGCCCCACCCAGGTGAATGAGTATGGGGTACATAGTAAAATGTGTAAAAAGTGAATAAAGCCAGAAAACAAATTTTTGACATATCCTTTATTAAAAAATAATGGTTCTACAATGTCCCACAATGTAGAACCATCTCATGCTATCCATGAACTACTGAACCTGAAAAAAATAAAAACTCTCCAGACTCGACTAACGATTCCCAAGGACTGCCTGCTCATTCATCTGACATTTAAAACCCCCATGTAAAGTGATACAATAAAAATGAAAAATTCCTTTAATTATAGTGCCTGGGGGGTCTCCTGAGCTCCTATTACCTTATAGCAGGTTAAACTGCACAGTGCAGGTGTCTCCTGCTGTAGCCCTGGATCGGAGTAGGAGACCGGTCGGGAGTCACGTGACCGGCCTGAATATAACTAAGAAAGGTATTTACAAGCTTTGTTTTAATAAAACACTTACACTGTATTACACTTTCAAGGTAACAAGTAACAACCACTTTAAAATAAAATACTACAAAAACCAAAACACAAAGTGACTTGCACAATTCAAGGTAAAAAAAGAATATGCCCAGGGTCACTCACATGCCCTCACTCAAGCAATGCCAGCAGATATATAAAGAATAAAGATAAAATTGTGAACCAGCTCAGAGGTCCTCTTGAGACAAAGGAAATGGCTGTAATGGTGATTCACATAAGGGAGGTACACCAAGAGCTAACATCTAAGCTCTATAATGGGACCCAATGGGGAACTCTAATACAATGACAGATGTAAGTTCAGAAATGGAACCTCAGAGTCTTCAAAGGCAAACAGCCTACAGTCCGTTCGGAAATAAAGGGCATTCTTTTTTATAGAAATTCTCAATTGATCTAGACATATAGAACTTCAAAGAGATAGGTCTGAGTCTATCAGATTGAAGCGGAGAGTGCAGGTGTATGAAGCAGTAGTTCACAAAAGTTAAGGATGAGCAGACAGTCGAAGCAGCAGCAAGAGGCAATAGAAAGCTTGGGTCACCTATTCAACTAGATCACGCTCACATCTAACTAACAAAAAGTGTATGGTAAAAACGAGTGTAACTTCACAAGGATTGCCCTCTTGTGGGCTTTTTGAATATTACATGAATAACACACACCCAACATGGGATATTGTGGATCAGGTACATGGGAAGAAACTAAACATAATGAGGCCAAACAATAAGGCAGCGGATGAAACATGGGCAAAATATCCTAATGGTTGTGGTAACCACTAAGGCCTTCAAATTCTTATAGCTCTAATGCCCCGTACACACGGTCGGACTTTGTTCGGACATTCCGACAACAAAATCCTAGGATTTTTTCCAACGGATGTTGGCTCAAACTTGTTTTGGATCGGACACACGGTCGCACAAAGTTGTCGGAATTTCCGATCGACAACCACGCGGTCACGTACACCACGTACGACGAGACTAGAAAAGGCCGGTTCAGAACCAAGCACAGCACCCTTTGGGCTCCTTTTGCTAATCTCGTGTTAGTAAAAGTTTGGTGAGAGACGATTCGCGCTTTTTCAGACTCGTGGCTTTCAGATCGTTTTCTGCCGTTCAGTTTGTGCTTGTGGGTTTGTATCTGCTCTTCAGTGCGTGCAAGCAAGTTCCGCGTGACTTTAAGTAGTCATTGTATTCTTGTTTGTTCGTTACTGGTTTTCAGGTCGCTCTTCACAGGCCTTGCTGTTCTTCAGTGCGTTCTGTTACTTCGTTCTGAGCAGCCGACCGTTTTCTAGCCATGTTTCGTATGCGTACTCTTCATAGAGTTCGTGCTGTGCGAGGGCTTGGTGTTGGGGTCCTGACCTTGACACAAGTCCAGTCCATGAACAGGGTGAGGAGGAGTTCATGGACCAAGAATTGGTTGCTTCAGCGTGACCAGTTCTCTCATATGCCTTTGCTTCGTGAGATCCGTGAGAATAATCCTGATGATTTCAGGAACTTTCTCAGGATGACGGACCCCGTGTTTCACCATTTGTTGGCTTCGCTGACCCCCTATATTAGCAGGCAGGATACCTGCATGAGGCAAGTCATCACTCAGGAGCAGAGGTTGGTCGCTACCATGCGGTATTTGGCCACAGGGAGAAGCCTGCAGGACCTCAAGTTCTCGACAGGCATCTCCCCCCAGGCTCTGGGGATCATTATCCCAGAGACCTGTTCTGCCATCATCCAGGTCCTGCAGAAGGAGTATATGAAGGTAAGATTTTTTTCCTTTTATATGACATCAATATCAAATTTTATGGTATTGAATGTTTGCTAATATATTGTATTTCTTCCCTCATTCCCTAATTACCATGATTGTAATATGCTGTGAATGTCCCATTTGTCCTCATGCATGCTGGATTTTTATGTAATTATTATTTTATGTCCTTCTTACATATTTGCCCTTCAATAACCTCTCCAGCATGGTGTCTCCTGCCCTATATTCACCTCATGTAGTCACTTAACAATGTATTTTATCAGCTCTATAGTAGTTCTTTACCCCAAACACCCCCTAAAATGTTTGGAAATGTTATTTTTGATTTAAATTCAGGCAGAGTGCCAGAGGCTTTTTTTTGTGGTGTCCCCAAATTTTTTGTAACCCTCCCTCGCCCAACTGCTAAGTCAGCTGATCCCAATTCTCTATCCTCAATCATCTATCTGCTGACTTTGCCAAACCCATACACACTATACCCACCTCTTTACTGGTCAGATTTATGGATGAATTACCCAAAGCATGTAGTGCAAGGGCCTGCCTGTATACTTTCCAATGGTACTGTTTAAAGTTTTTGTATCCTATTATTATCTTGAAAGGTAGTAGCAGAATGTTCAAATGTGCTCAAATGTGTACAATGTGTATTTATATCTTTGTATTCAGACACTTCTTACCTGTCCAGTGGTCTGCCAATAGTGTAACTAAGGAGGGGCTGTTCCAAGTAATACCCATTATTTAGGCATTCATCTCTAAATGAAGTGAAGAGAGTTACCTGTCCAAGAGTTCCCTCCCCCTATAATGTTAGAAATGGCCCATGAGAGGGGGGGAGGGGGAATATGATAGGTGTACCTTATACTTTGTTGTTGTTAAATTCCCCTTAGTAAATGCTATCTGGAGGTTGCCCCATAATGTTTGTGTATAATCTGCTTGCCAGGTTTCTATGAAAAAATAGTAATGTTTATTGTTTTTTCCTCAACAGTTTCCTTCCACGCCACAGGAATGGCAGACTGTGGCCTCCCACTTTGCCCAGCGGTAGGACTTTCCTAACTGCGGAGGGGCAATTGATGGGAAACACGTCCACATCGTCCCATCACCCAACTCGGGGTCGTACTATTATAATTACAAGGGGTTTAATAGTATAGTGATGTTGGCGGTGGTGTCGGCTAATTACGAGTTCTTGTATGTGGACGTGGGGAAGAATGGCCAGATGTCCGATGGTGGAGTGATCGCCCAGACGGAGTTCTACAGGCGTCTCCAGAATGGCAGCTTGGACTTGCCACCTCCAGAGGACAATGTTGAAGGTCTCCCATTTGTGTTCGTTGCTGATGAAGCATTTGCGCTGGGGGACCACCTGATGCGGCCATTCCCGATGAGGACCCTCACCCCGGAACAGAGAGTTTTTAATTACCGGCTTGCCAGAACCCGAAGAGTGGTGGAGAACACATTTGGAATCCTGGGCAGCCGGTTCCGATTATTTCTGATACCCATCCATATGGCGGAGTATAAACTGAACCATATAATACTTGCCTGCTGTGTTCTCCATAATTTTTTAAGAAAACATTCAGCCAACTATGCTGGCTCTGTTGGGCCCGAGGCCGGAATCCCAAATCCATCAACACTGACGGCGCTTGAAAGTGGCCGTCCTGGCTTGCCCTCCCTGAATGCCCGTGATGTCCGGTTACGATACCTGGAGTTCTTTGCGGGTAGGGGGGCTATCAATATGCCAGACAATCTGTGACACCTTTTTCAAATAAAAAACAACCAAAAGAAATTCTTTGTGGACATTTACTGCTTGTGTTTGTTTTAGCTGACCCTGACAGAAATGTGTTGAGTGCAGAAAATGTCGTGATTGGGTAACCTTATAAAAAACAGTGTTGGCTGGTACTTCCTAAATGCAAAAACACATTTCACTACAAGTGCACTTGCAACTGCACTGAAACTGCACTTGTAGTGCAAAGTGTATTTGCCCTTAGGAAATAACCCCCATTTTTGCATAAAACAGCAATTACATCACCCCAAAAGTGTTGTAGTGTTGAGACAATAATCCACACATTCTTGAGTAAGGCACTTTTTTATACCTGCACAATCACATGTGCATTTACGAAAGGTTTTTAAAACAAACCAACATGTTTGTTGTATAACAATTTTTGCAGTAGCATTATCAAAAATCGAAATATCCATTTCAGATAAAACAGGCCTGTGTAAAACCAACAAGAAAGCCAAAAAACTTGAACTTACAAAGTTCACATTAGGTAAAACCTGAAGGCTATATCAGACATGAGTATTTAGGAACTGTGTTTGATATAGCGTTCAGATGGGGGGAAATCACCCCTGGAAAAGCCAAATTTGGAAGATGCACACCAATTTACGAATGTCAACATGTGCTATCTGCCATCAGGGGGGAGAAAGGGACGTGTTTTGGGGGAGCAAGCCCTTCCTCAACGTGACTTTATAATTGAGGAAGGGGTTGCACCCCCAAAACGTGTCCATTGATCTCCCGTGATGGCAGATAGCACATGTTGGCACACTGTGTGCATCCTCCAAATTTGGCTTTTCTAAACATTTAAAAAAATTTTGTGAGATTGGACCACGATAAAACAGGTGATTTTTGGGGTTTAAATTCGCCCCAAAACATCAATGATGTTATTATTTTTTTAATAATATCACTGATTTGTTGCTGGATGTTTTGCAATTGGAGATTACACCCCATGATCTCCCCGATCAGTATCTGGGCACTTTCAGATGTAAAGCGTTCTCTCTCCCTCACATCACGATCACCTAAAAAGAGATAAAGAACAAAAAAAAAAGGTCTCAAAAATCTGCCACCATCCATCTCTTTTACCTGAGCCTGTGGTCGCAGACACTCACCTGTTGTGGTGCCAATCTCCACCACATCTTCTTCTTCCTCCTGCTCAGCGTCTTGTGTTGGTATTTCCCCTTCTTCCAGAGGTGGGGGGTCTCTGGTCTCCTGGGATGAGGGGTGTCCTCTGAGTCTTTTCTCCCCTATGTAAAACAAAAATGGTATAATTAGCACACAGATATTTGATGGCAGAACTAGAAATAGGAAACATTGCTTGAAAGTGGGGTACAATTATCTATTTTAGCAGAGTTCAAAGATGTATATTTTTTAGTGTCCTTTGTCAAGCTGCAATACTTTACCTGTTTGGTACAAGCTTCACAGATGTAGCCCCCCCTATAGTATACACTGGAGCACCTGTGTGCCCCCCCCCCTAATAAAAATGGTGTTCTGGGGTCCCACACTAGTGCTCCAGTGTCCAGATGTGAAAACAGCTTCTCAGTGTCCTCTCCTTACACACAATCTAGTTTGCATTTCATTCTAGTAACAAACCCATCTACACAAACAAATATTTGGCATCCAAGTAGGCCCCAAAAAATGTGTGAAAATGCATATGGCCTAAACAATGGTGTTCTAGAGGCCGAAAGAAAAATGTTTGATACGAACGTGCCTGGATCCGGCCTTTCCTCCTCCTCCTCCTCGTTGCTAGAATTAGCACGCACCTGCTGTAACTCCGCCATCATGCTCTTCACCCACTGCGCCGAACTAAAAGGGGCGGGGAATAGACTAGAAAGAACGTCAGGGACGGGCAGAGTTACACGCATGCGCAGTGTGTATAAAGCGTAACACGCGTGCGTATTACGTACGATCTGTGAGCGGAGGAAGGAGCATTGGATGCGCCGATCGTAAGAACGAAGGTAAGAGCAAACTTGGGCCTATACTGCTTCTAGATTGAGGCCTATATTGTAACAAGATTTGGAGAGTTTTGTCTGACATTAGGCTTTGTCTTGTGTTGTGTCTTGCAGTGAACATGGATATCTTAATGAAAGACAATGACTTCATGTCAGTATTCGTAGAGATGCTAAGTGAGCTGCCCTGTCTGTGGGAGATTACCCACCCCCATTTCAAGAACCAAGCAAAGAGGAAGGCAGCACTGGAGCAATTGTGTGAAATTGTGAAGCAGGTGATCCCCACGGCAGACATCACCTATTTAAAGATCTTCATTGGTGGCCTGAGGAGCACATATCTGAGGGAGCACAAGAAAGTCCTGGATTCACAGAGATCCGGAGCAGCAGATGACATCTATGTCCCCAGGATGTTGTACTACGACAGGCTGCACTTTCTGGCAGGCCAGACTGAACCCAGGCCATCCCTCTCAAGTCTTCCTTCCACGCTTCCTTCCCCCCTGGCTGAGGCTTCTGACGCCCAACCTGGGCCTTCCAGGCAATATGTGGAGGAGCCCAGATTGAGCCAGGTATAGCATTCCTCTAAATATTTCTGCTTGTCCAATCAATGATGTTAACTAGATGTTAGTTGGGAGTACTAATTTAGGATTGTGATTGATGATGCAAAAACTAAAACCATGTCCTTTTTTCATACACAGGGAAGTCTCAGCCAGGAGGTGGCCGGGCCGAGCCGGCTGGCTGATATCAAGGTCCCTCCACCCCCCTGAAAATAGAAAGTGGCAGTAGGAGGAGTACCCTAAAGGAGGCTGCTATAGCATTCTTTTGGAGGGCTACAGAGGTCCTGGGAGCACCACACACCATGCAGGAGAACATTGCTGCCTTCATAGCCTATAAAATGCAGAGGATGGAGGAGGGCCAAAAAGCCATGTGTGAGGCCCTCATATCGGAGGCTCTGGAGAAAGGTATGAGGGGCCAAATTACACCTCACACACATCTTTGGGATGGTCCTCCTCCTCTTCCTGCAGGTCCTCCTCCTCCACCTCCCTCTCCTCCAGGTCTCCCCAGTCCTCCTCCAGGTCCCCCCAGTCCTCCTCCTCCTCCAGGTCCTACTCCTCCTCCTGCCACATCTCCAACTGCACAGCCACAGCCCGGAAGGAAGCATGGAAGGAAGACCAGACAGTGATTGCCCTGGATCCAGTCTGGTCAGCCAAAAGATGCAGCCTCTTGTGGTACCACAGCCTGGGGACACTGATGTCATCTGCTGCTATCCGAGTCTCTGTGAATCCCGGACCAGACTGCCCTCCCTTAGATATGGACTCCTCAGGCCACCAATTTTGATGTTGAAGAATTGATGTCTGCCGTGGGGGTCCCAGGCTTCACTAATTTCTCATGTTGATCCAGTGTTGCCTTCCTCTTTGTTTGGTTCTGATCCCTTAATAAAGGATTTTTGTTTTGAATTATACTCTCCTATGTGTTTTACTTCAAAAATGACAGCTTGTTTGTGAGGATTCAGGTACATTTCTAATATACAATGTGAAATGAACAAGGGTCACCAACACCAAACAATCACCTTGAGATTAAATAATAAAAGATATCAATGGTGTTGGGGTAACTTGACACACAAAACACACACAAAAATATTCAGGAGTAAAAATAAAAATAACATTGAACAAAGATCAGCCTTGGAAAAAATCCAAACATTAAAGAAAAAAAAAGGCTTAAAATCCAAAAAAAATAAAAAATAAAAAATATAAAACTGTCAGATGTGACAACTAATAACAATATATTCAGGGAATCCCACTAAAAAAACACAAATAAAACTTTGTGAGAAGTGTGTGTGAATATGAGCAGCAAAACTACTTAATTCTTGTCACATTATAAAAAAAGAAGAGAGTGCGCTGTATTAAACCATTTTTAACATTGCAGCATGACGAAAGTGCTGTATCCATTGCGAACGCTAAGTTTACCAGAACGAGCTGTCCCGTCTCGGAATTTCTTCTGAGCATGCGTGGCACTTTGTGCGTCGGAACAGGCCACACACGGTCGGAATTGACGCGATCGGATTTTGTTGTCGGAAAATTTTATCTCCTGCTGTCCAACTTTGTGTGTCGGAAAATCCGATGGAAAATGTCCGATGGCGCCCACACACGGTCGGAATTTCCGACCGTGTGTACGGGGCATAATAGTTTTATATACCCAAAAGGGCACATAAGCCTTGCCAGTTATGGATTTATGGATTAGTGAACAGTTATAAATTGAATTCAGTGTTCCGGCCTTTAGGGGCCAGTGTTCTCAATTAAAAAAGAAAACATTTTTCTCTTTTGTAAGAGAATGGTATTAAAATCACCCTGCAATTTGAGAGTCTCAAAACAAAACAAAGAAACCTTTTATTTTTGGGCAATTGGGCTCTCATCATCCTTGCCATGAATACTGCCAAGGTGTTTAGTGATGCTAACTTTTAGCAGTGCTTAGTTTTCCCCACATATAATTTACGATAGGGGAAAAATATAGAGAACACATGTCGAACAACAGTTTATAAACTGTTGTGATAACTTTTCTGATGGTCCGTATCAGTGAAAATACTAGTTTTATATCCACAAATTTGCAGATATGACACCATCCACAAGGGAGCAACCAACTAATCTGTGAGATTCCTTGTTCTTTTGGCAATTAGTAGTGGTCTAGGACCGACTATCTTAGCAAGTTGGGTGAGCGAGTCGGGGAGGTACATCCTCCTAATGGGAGCCAAATTGGATGATGATCCTTACTGGAACTGACTGAGGTGTGATTTGCTGATCGCCCCTTGTGATGAGGAGTTCCTCCCTAGTTTTCTGAGATGCCTTCCTCCTAGAGCGTTTCAGAACTCTATGGGGGTACTTTTAAATTAAATTAAATTAAATTAAATTAAATTAAAATTTACAACTGTTCCTCAATCCGTAAATCCATGACTGGTAAGGTTTATGTGCCTTTTGGGGTATATAAAACTATGATAGATATAAGAAGATCGTTTGAAGGCCCTGAGTGGTCTAATGCTACCATTAGGAATACTTGTCTATGTTTCACCCGTTGCCTTATTGTTTGGCCTCATTATGTTTAGTTTCTTCCCGTGTACCTGATTCACCGATCCTGTAGCAATATCATATGTTGGGTGTGTTTTATGCATGTAATATGCAAAAAGCCCACAAGAGGACTATGCTTTGAAAGTTACATTTGTTTTTACCATACATTTTTTTTGTTAGTTAAATGTGAGCGTGATCTAGTTTAATAGGTGACCCCCCACTGAACAATTAGGAAAATTGCACTTCAGAGCCTTTAAAAGCCAGCGGCATTGACACCATTTTGTCCTCATGAAGTTGACGTGACCAGTCAGGAAAACGCGTTGACGTGATTACATCACCACGCTCATAGTCCCAGCCATGCCATGTGGCTGATCCACTGAGCTGCCATGATCCACGTTCCCAGCCGAGGAGATTCATGTGGGGGTCTCTGGTGAATGTATGGAGTGTCTGACATTTGCTGAACAGATTCTCTAAGATTCTCTAAGACCAGCACTATTGAGCAGATGATTAAGCTAGCAAGGAGGCACCTTCATGTGGCATATATGCCATGACTCTGAAAGTGCTAGACTGAGTGGATTATCTATCAGATGCATCAGCTCGAGGAAGCTGTGAGTACACCAAATGGGACTGGTGTATTGAACTCTCACAGTGCTAGCATAGCCCACATACCTGATATGACTGCCTGTTTGCATCTGACACAGTGGATTCCAGCCACTGTGGATCAGGAGCAGCTTGGTGTGAACTAATTGAACTGTCTGCCATGCTTAATAAGCTTTAATCTGACTTATGGCTTCTACAGTATATACAATTACCTGCCTCTGTGGGCACAAGCTTTCTATTACCTTTTGCTGCTGCTTTCCTTGCCTGCTCATTCTTAAATAATGCTAACTACTACTTCATACCCCTGCACTCTCCGCTCCAATTTGATGGACTCAGACCTGTCCCTTTGAAGTTGCATATGCCTAGGTCAATTGAGAATCTATATAAAATCGCCCTTTAATTCCAAACAGAGTGTGTGCTGTTTACCCTAAAAGACTCTGAGGTTCCATTTCTGGACTTACATCTGTCATTGTATTGAGAGTTGCCCATTAGGTCGCAATACTTAGAGTTTAGATGCCAGCTGTTCATGTACCCAACATTTTTACGTAGAATTGTGCAAGCCACTTTGTGTTTTGGCTTTTGTAGTATTTTGTATTCAACAAAGTTTTGAAGGAGACACTGCTGTTTGCCCTAGAACTACTTTGGTGGGTTCTATCCCATTTTTTTTGTCCAGAACTCTAAACTGGCAACCTGTAAAATTGTAAAAGCATTGCCTACGGAGAATTTTAAGTACTGTAGTTTGTTCGTTTGTTCCCATACCACAAATGTGTGCAATTTTAAAGCATGACATGTGTGGTGGAGATTTTGAAATCCATATTTATATCAAGCATACAGGGCACCTGGATTTCTTTGCTGTCTCAAGCCTACCTTGAGGAGTTCCAGGGTGTTCAAGAAAGGAAGAGGAGGCAGTGGTGGTGGTGGGGAAGGGTCGGGGCTTCTGGGCTGTTGTGGGTGGGTAAAAAATCATTGAAGGAGGACATAAGTTCAAGAATGAACTTAACTTCAGGGGGGACTGTGGTGATGATTTTGAAATCCATATTTATATCAAGGAGCTCCAAGGGAACCATTGCAAGGACTCTGATTAAATCGCCATGCCCCATTGGATATGTATATATATATATATATATATATATATATATAGGTATATGTGTGTGTATATATGTGTATATATGTATGTATATATATATATATATATATATATATATATATATATATATATATATATATATATATATATATGTAGATAGATATTTTTACAGGAAGATGATATATATATTTGTGATATCATGATAAAATAAGAGCCCAGCTTACCTTTTAAAAATACTTGTTCCCCTGTCTTGTGGGAACTATTGAATGTATCCAGGTGTTAATTGAATTCCTTTTGTTTTACAAATAGTCTTTGCAGACATTGAGGCTCCATCTCACCAGGGGCCGTTGACATGCAAATGTCAGAACTGTTTGGGCTGGGGATCAAAGGGGTTGTTCATTAAGTCATAGACTTGGAGGCATCATAATCTTGAGCATGAACATTTAGGAAGCTTCAGAGGTAGGCAATCAGAATTTGATGCAACTCTGAACCAATGAACGTGTTGCATCTTTTGATTGGTGGAGAATGAATATAAAATAGGGTAAATAGGGTAGAGCTATCTGTTCTCTCTGTTTGACTCCAGACCATCGAGACGACAGGATGTCTGTGTAAAGTATACTTTTATCTCTCTTTACTTTTTCCCTAACCTTTTCTATCCTAGGATTTATCTCATAATATTGATAGCCAGTGTATGTCCACTGTAAGCTTATCTGAGTTTGGCCTAAATTATCTCTGTAGCCTGGAAACACTGTACCTGTAACATCACTTGAGATATTTGATAATTTCTAAATATTCTAACGTTTCTTTTCTGTATAAATAAATGTAATTGTTTATCTTTTCACACCATTATCGTTTGTTTTTAATTCTTATATAGACAAAGGTTTTAATCACTTATTTTATGTATTGTTAATCATTTAAGTGAGGTATAAACATTGCCAACACATTTGGTGCCCCAGTGTGAGGAAGTTTGATGTTCGAGCGACTGGGATTTTGTGTGTGGAGGACAAGTCTAACTCCTAAAACGGTAAGCATTTTTATGTCCTTGTTTGTATGTCTGCCTCCCCTGTCTGAACACCCAAACTAGCAAGCTTCTTTGAACATTGTTTATATATATATATATATATATATATATATATATATATATATATATATATATATATATAACCTTTTGTCTGTACTAATACTTTGATGAGACTGATATGAACAGTATAAGTGAAATAAAATTGTGCTGAGAGTGTATGAGAAGAGATCCTGCTCAGTTGGGCCAAAATTGCAGGAGGGTGTCAGAGGGAATAGAGTGAATATGGGCTCTGATTGGACGCTTGAAGGCAGTGAGAAGAATTAGGATCTGGGCCTTTCTGCCAAAAAGCGCTTCTAGTTGACCCTTGCATTAATTTAGGTCAAGACGCTTCCCAATCTTTGAGATTGAAATGCACCTGTGGGCCTAGGTCACACTGAATGATCTTGATGTATATGAATCTATCTTTCTGTGTAAACTACTAACTGTGGATCGTAAGCTTTGTAATTAGATCTGTAAACACTTGCTATATTGTAACTGCTACAAATCATATTGCAATTAGGTGTGCATCAGTTAACTGCCTCCTGTACTACAAGCACGCATAGGGTCCTGATTATCCAAGTTTGTGCTAATCATTCTTGAGATAACAGAAGTAATAGCCCTTCGTTAAGCATTTTTTTTAGAATACTTCAGAAAAGTCCACGGGGGGATTGAACTATTATTTTGTTTGGGAAATCTCCAGGCTAATTTTTTTGAAGGACTATAGCCAGGACAGGGATATTGTTCTGGCAAGTAGTTGAAAAAAAAAAGCAGCAACGTTGACAGGGGCGGGACCTGTCAATCCAATTCTTGGCCAGAGAGTAGCTACCTCTGGAGTAAAGGCAACCTTTAAAATGTTGGGGAATCAGTTCAAGGTCCATTGTCCGTAAAGGATGGGTAATTAAATCACTTCAAAAAGGGCGTCTAACCGTAGGGAACCCTACCACTTGACCCCGAAGGAAGAGATGATAGATAAATATGGGCCTTGGGTTGTAAAATATGTTTAAGATTGGGATCGCTGGACTGGGAAAAAGTGTTCTAAAAGAGGTACTTTTAAGCCAAAAGCTTGGGAAGGCCTGTGTTACAATCACTGCAGGAAGATGACACGAACAAATGAAAAAGATGCGTGGAGTGCATGGATGGTAGAATCCATGCATAGAATGATGATGTGAATATTTTTATGATGGGAGTTAAGGAGAAAACACACCAAATGATGCTGAGGAGTAGGGACAAGCAGGAGCAACCACTAGACCCACATCCCCAGAGTAGTGACAGTGATGAACATGGGAACGATGAGGAATTGTCAGGATTGGGGCCTTATACAATCGCCCGGTCCTTGTTGGCAAGATACTCAGAAAGTGATAGGAATTGTCATCTATTATCAGATGAAAAAAAAAGGGAAAGCCACAACTTGCTGCCAAGTTTAACACCCCATTTGAAACCCCCAATGAATCACAGAAAAACTCTTCCTGTGAAGCATTGAAACAAAAGGAAAGAGATAGCGCAGCAAGCCAGGCAAAGGGAATGCTGGAATCAAGGGAGAAAAGTCTCCCCAGTTCTGGAGACCATTTACCATCAAAAGGGATACTTTCTTCCCCTCTGACGGAAGAACCTCCTGAATATAGTAATCCCCCATTTACTGTCTGCGAGCCAGCATTCTCCCCTAAACGGCAGTTAACGTTGCTGTAAGCAATACTGACAGTTCTGCTACAGAGTACACGGCCTATGTGCCTTTATACCCCCAAGTAACTAGCAACCCATAGCAAGGACCTTTGTGGTGTCAATCTAATTGTGAAAGGATATCACCCAATGTGGGCACACCTGTGTACCATGGGACTGTTAATGCCACCCTACAGGGCACTTTGCAGTTGAAAAAAGTTCTCCCACCTGGCAACAACAATCTTCCCCAGTCTTATTGGAATTCTGTGACAAAATCCCAAAAGACCAATCCACAACTGATATCTTTTTCAGATTACATATCTGTCTATCCTGTAAGAGAACAAGTGGTTCAGGACAACAGTGGGAGATCCACGGGAAAGATGACACATCACGTGCCGTGGACTCCCTCTGAGATAAAGGGATTTCTGAGTGTTACCCCCATCCAAGGGCAGATCCTATTAAATTTGCCAAAAAGCTGCTCGACATCCAGGCAAGCTACAATGCAAACTGGAGTGATATGCTTCAAATAATGAAAGGGGTTTGTGGAGATGGGGACTTTGATGAAATCCTTAGTAAAACTAATATTCCATGGACCCTGTATGTTGACTCCAGCCATCAAGGAGATATACTCACTAAGCAATTGGTGAAGTTGATTAAAACAGTCTACCCTCCCCAGTCTTGGACCAAGGTGTCAGGAGTGATCCAAGGTCCAAAGGAAGATTGTATGACATACTACAATCATTTTAAACAACAGTGCCTATCACCCGTATTGATACATAGCTTCATTACCGGGTTGAGAGGAAACATCAGAGAAAAATTGATGACGGCAAATCCAGACTGGAGAGATAAGCCATTCTCCTCTTTGTTGTCACTTACAACTGCTATTGAAAGGAACATAGCAGATTGGGAGTCACAAAATCCTCAAAAGATCTGCATTGCCGGGGGGCGTGTCTGGATGCGAGCCAGGAAAGATGTACTAGAGCTGAGCTCCTCACAAGCAGAGATAATCCAGTGCCATCCCTGCCTTAATCCACCTCAGAGAGACTCCATTTCAACTGCGCTGGTGCCTGGGCCCCATCTGCTACTGCCCTAGCTGGCTTATAGTGAAGTTTGGTGATCTAAATCTGATTCGGGTCTGCAGCTTGGCCCACACCGCGGACGCCCGTCGCCATCTTGAGGCCTACGGATCACCCGGAGGCCTCGGCTCTCCCATCCCAGATCCCGAGGATCAAACGAACATCTTGCCCCAGCACAGCAGTTGCGGTGACTCCGGGGGTTGGGGGCTACGTGTGCAGCAGTGGATGGTCGACTGGAGATCCCTAATACCGGCTTTGATACCCCGTCTTGCGTCCGGCCGCCTTAAAGAGACTGTACACCGCTATATTGCTGGGGGTCTGTCCGCCATCCTTAGACGCGCTGTGAGGGAGCTTTGTTATCCCGGTCAGAATCCACAGCCATCCTGCTCCAGTATTATCTGAATCTGCCACCAAACCCTCCATCCGGGTCCCTGGGCACTCCCTGAACAATCCCCTGTCTGTTTGGAGAATCCCAGCCATCCGCTCGCCCCTCTATCCGGCCCACGGCCGGCTCCATCTCTTGGGGACCGGCCGTCATCTTGAGACGTGCTGTGAGGGAGCTGTGCTGTCCTGGACAGAATCCACAGCCATCCTGATCCGGCGCTTACTGAATCCCCCACCGGGTCCTCCATCCAGGTTCCTGGGCATCCCCTGAATGGACCTCTGCCTGTCTGGGGAGTCCCAGCCGTTCATTAGCCCTACTACCAGACTCACTGCCGGCTCCATCTGTCATCTTGGGGCCTGTGGGACCTGCAGATCCTCCACAGTCGGCTACCGCCCATAGCGGAACAGGCGGCAGCACCTTCCGTACATACCCGTGGTGGCTCCGTAGACCGGGAGGTGGGATTTTGTGAGAACTGAAAATCGCCAGAAATACCCTGCATGGGACTACACTCTGGGAACAGAGGTGAGGAACGGCCATCCTGCTGCACCTTGAGCCCACCAGTAGCTCCTTCATCCCTCCTGGACCGGGTCCAGACCCCAGGTTATTACAAAATCACCCCGCTTGCAGGGGAGTGGTCCCACCATCTCATAGACTGGTTCTTCAAAAGTCCTGGGTGTTTGATCTTTACCCACACAAAGCCCCGTGTACACCTCATCGGGCAACATGTAGCCCCATAACAAATTTGGAACAAGCTATTGCCCTAGGATAGGGGTGATAAGATGAACTAAAGTCATAATCATAACTAAGTGGTGGCGCATGCAAGACGCGATGCAGTTCACCATTTGTAATTAAGAATTTCATCTATTCAGCGAGGATTTAACACACACTGTAAGGATCAATTACCTTAAATAATTATATTTTTTATAAACATCCCTGCAGTTCATACTAGTGCATGCCGTCGGGCAAGAAGGCATACAATCGCCATGCGCAACAGCACTCTTTAATCACATACCCTATGCGCAATAAGGAGCAGAATAAAATGGCGCATAAAGGTGCTAGTTCGTCACTGGTACAGTCCCCTACAACTGCCAGTGGCCCTTCGCACAAGTCCTCTCCAACACAGAACAGTGACCGACCCTCTCAGATCACAAAAGCAGATTTGGACTCCAGCTTAACCAAGATCTATGAAAGACTTGTTAACAAAATACAGTGTGAACTCCAAAAAACAACAAACACACTCACACAAGAAATAGCAACCCTGGGAGGACGAACAGGTGTTCTTGAAACCAAGCATGATGAGCTATCACTTGCACACAACGATCTTAGAAGGGACTTTGAACTGTTAGCTGAAAACCACTCATACTTACAATCTCAAGTGGAAGATTTAGACAATCGAAACCATAGGAACAACCTGAGGATTCGTGGTATTCCAGAAACTGATGCCAGCGGTATCCAAACTGTTCCACAATCTCCTTCCGGATTTACCTCCATCCTCATTTGTGTGTGACAGAATCCATAGGGTCTTGCTTCCTAAACCACCCCCAGACAAACCTTCACGTGACATTATACTATGCATGAAAGACTTTATCACAAAAGAAAGCATACTAAGAGCATCCAGGAATATGCATAACATTGAATTGGATGGAACAAAAATTCAAATATTTCCTGATATTTCACAAGCTACCTTGGAAAGGAGACGCAAAATGAATAAGATAACTTCAGTATTACAATTAGCTCACATCAGATACCGCTGGGGCTTTCCATTTGAATTAACAGTGCCACACAATGGCACCACTTATACAGTTTTCAACATCTCGGAAGGTACAGATCTCCTGGTAAAGTTGGGTCTTTTAGACCCAGGGGCAGTAGCAAGACCTCCTACCACCCCTCATACCTCACCGATCTGGGCCACCCCAGCCACATGTCATGGACAAGGAAGATAGCGTCCATCATTCAGAAATCTGGATGCCTGGAGATAAAGTTGACGCATACCTGTGGCTGAAAATTCACACTTCTGAAGGGGGAGGAATGAAAGAAAGAAGAGAAGGAAATGTTTTTTTTTTGTCTCCTTTTCCTTCGCAGGGTGAACAGGATGAACAGTTTTTACAGTTCTAAAAATTTACAAATTTTGAAGTTTGATTTACTATGTTTAGTAAAGTAGTTCTGCTCCTTTAAAAGGTATTGGGTAGGTATTTCACAGTTCCTACCATGCGATCTTATGCGATCATATACATTTAACCCCTTTTTTTTTCATCTATGAGGTTTTTTCCACTAATTTTTTCAACATATGTTATGGCATGCTCTTATATTCTTGTCTATAGAATCCTCGCTGAGGCTGATCTGCTCCGCCTCAGCTAGTTTGATCCCCTACTAACAATGGACTCCAAAAGCATGGTTCAAACAGTGGATACATTTTTACGACTGATCCTGCTATCCACTGTTTTAATGATGGATGCTCCACTTGTGAGTAATGGACAATATTGTCCACAACAATATTATTTTCGGTCAGGCAGTGCTTCTCACCCTGACCCCCAAGCTATAAATATTTTTTCTCATAATTATACTAAAATATTCTATTTTTACAAAATTTTGAAAAGGTTGAACAAATTCTCTCTATTTTACTTAAGATGTTATGATGGTGCATTGTTGTGCAATGTAGCACTGTTATTATCTAGGAGTTTATTTTTTCTAGGGTTCTACTGTTCAGGTACCCAAATCTTCAGTCTACACATATATAAGTATAATGCATTATTTGATATAGAAAGGTCAACAAAAAAATACTTATGCAAAATTTTGATGTATATTCCGATATATCGTATTTATGAAGATATAGATGGTAACACATTGATCTCCAGATTTTTCTCTATCTCAGGTAATTTTTTCTTTATTGATGTTATCATTGTTATCCAATTTACTATTACCACACCAACTTTGCCATATGCTTTGCCCTGGGCCTTGTGATCCATTGCCACTACCTTATAACTATTATTGCTTTCTAACACCAATACAATGGGGCTTAGGGTGATTTCTCACAATGCCCAGGGCATTAATTCACCTCACAAGAGAACGAAAGCTTTTCGTCACTATAAAAGATTAGGAGCGGATATAATATTAATGCAAGAAACTCACTTCGCAACAGACAAACACCCTAAATTCATTGACAAAAGTTTCAGCCAATTTTATTGCACTACTTACAACACAAAATCTAGGGGTGCTGCCATATTTATTAGGAACTCGGTGGTTTTTGAGGTTCAGAATGTCTTTAAGGACCCAGAAAGTCGTTATTTGATTTTGAAAGGCTCAATTAAAGGACGTTCGGTTACCATTGCCTCAGTATATGCTCCAAACGAGGCCCACTCAAACTTTTTCAACAAATTTTTTGAGACTTTAGATAATTATCATTCTGCACATCTAATAGTGGGTGGGGACTTCAATTTAGCTGCTCATTCGGTTCTGGACAGAAGCAAAGTTGTCCCTTTCTCTAACGCTTTCCCTAAATAGTTGAACAGATCACTATATAATCATCAATTAGTAGATACTTGGAGAGCCCACAACATAGGTATCAACTCCTACACATTCTATTCCCACCCGCATAACAGCTTTGCACGACTTGATTATATCTTCTGCACCCCAATCCTACTGGCCAATTCCTCTAAAGCAGATATACATGCATGTCCTTGGTCGGATCACCATATAATCTCCTTTAACACTTCACGCATAGGTCTAGCCAACACAACACACTCATGGCGAATAAACGATTCCTTGCTCACAGATCCATCAAGCAACCAACAAATTTTATCTCACCCTGAGCAATACTTCGCACACAACGTAACACCTGACATGTCTCCTACAAATATCTGGATGGCACATAAAGCAGTAATGAGAGGCCATCTGATAAATATTGCCTCAATTAAAAACAAATCCAAACTTGCAGATATTAGATCCCTCACAAACGATCTAGATAATTTATATCACAGACACAATTAAAATCCATCTAGTGACCTTTTTAAGCAGATTCAAGAGAAACGCACTACCTTAGACACATTATTAGCATCGGACACCGAAAAGGCCCTCAGATGGTCTAAAGCCAGATTCTTACTCAACAGTAATTCATATTCCACCATGTTCGCTAGAAAACTTAATCAATCTACAAAACCACCTCACACATACAAATTAAGGAACCCATCTGGAAATATGGTGTCCCATCCCAAAGAAGTCATGAAACTGTTCTTAGACTTCTATAAAAATCTTCTTTCCACATCACAATCAGCCCCCAAACAGTCTTCCCTTGACTGGCTTAACAACATTACATTGCCCACTCTTTCTAAGGACCAAATAGAATCTCTCAATGCCCCTTGTACAGACATAGAAGTTCGCAGAATCATTAGAATTTTAAAGATATCTACTGCCCCAGGCCCAGACGGCTATTCCTCATCCCTCTATAAAAAATTTGCCCCTACCATTACCCCACACCTTACTAAACTATATAATAATATCTTACAAGGTGGCCAATTCCCATCTGAAATGCTATTAGCCAACATGTCTCTTCTTCCCAAACCAAATAAAGACCACTCCACCCCTCAAAACTACCGCCCAATATCAGTTATTGATAACGACCTAAAAATATTTGGCCGAATTTTGGCAGACAGATTATCGGCTGTTATCTCCCCACTAGTTGATCCTGATCAAACAGGTTTCATTCCTAACAGACAAATAACAGACAACATACGACTGACCACAAATATCATTCAAGACTCCAACACAAATTCCAAATCCACACTACTACTCAGTCTTGACATACATAAAGCTTTTGACAGCGTTTCCTGGTCATATCTTGACACTCTACTTCCCAAATATGGCATCAACAATGAATTCTTACATGGTTTTAAGGCTCTCTATCACAACCCACAAACACGTATCAAACTCCCAGGCAACTCTGACTTTTTCCCCCTGACCAAAGGTACCAGACAGGGTTGCCCCCTCTCCCCTCCACTTTTCGCCCTCGCGATAGAACCCCTTGCCTGCGCTATTAGAAATAACATAGACATTAAAGGATATTCCAAGGGATCCAAGGAATACAAGCTAAGTCTCTACGCAGATGGCGTGCTTCTGTTTATAACCGACCCTCTTATCTCCCTACCCAACCTAACTAAAACCCTTGCCATCTTCCACGACCTGACAGGTCTGAGTGTAAATCTATCTAAATGCTCAGCTTTACCAATTAACATTCCTCCAGCCTTGATAGCTTCACTTAAGAACAAATTCTCATTTAATTGGAATGTGGATTCATTTAGATATCTAGGCATCCAAATTACATCTTCCTATAAAACGTTTTACCAAGCAAACTATCCTCCTTTATTTAATAGTATAAAAAATCTACTTAAACTTTGGTCATCATACCAGATTTCATTCTCGGGTAGAATAGTGGCTTTAAAAATGATGATATTACCCAAACTTTTATTTTTTTTTAGAGCCCTTCCTCTTATTCTACATAAAAAAACATTACATTCCTTACAGAGAGAGATCAACAAATTCATATGGCTAAACAAGAAACCCAGATTTAGCTATTCCCTTATGTTTAGACCCCAAAGAAAAGGAGGCCTCAGCATTCCTAATCTTTGGCTTTATTATCTATCGGCCAGATTTACCCAATTAGCCCAATGGTATGCCCCTTCACTTCAAATCCCTTGGCTCTGGTTCGAAGAAGAATCCGTCCTACCCTACAATCTACAAGGACTTCTCTGGTCCAAGACTATCCCACCACAAAAAATTAGATCCCTAAACCTCATCGTCACTCACACCCTTCAACTATGGAACAGACAAGTCTCTAAATTCAAGTTATCCTCTGACATTCCCCCCTTGACTTCCTTTCTAGGTGACCCTCGTTTTCCCCTCCCAGACAGAGCTCAAGATCAAAACTCTCTAACGAATTGGAAGTCACATAACCTAACACATTTAAAATCACTCTCCCACAACAATTCATTCCTCACGTTCTCCAGCCTACAAATAAAATATGATTTCCCACCTACTGAACTAGAGAACTATACAAATATAAGACAATTCTATCAGAAATTACACTTACACTTCATCCCCCCTATACACAATTTGAGCAAATTCTCCCGTGATAGTGGATTAATCTCCAGATTATATAAAGGTTTAAATGAGACCAACATGCCTGAGAAATCACATCCCATGCTACAATGGGAATCAGATTTAAATACCTCATTTACTCTTGATCAATGATATACTATTTTTACAAATCTCCATAAATGTATCAAAACAACCTCGATCAGAGAATCATCCATCAAATTGCTCTATAGATGGTATCTTACCCCCGCTAAACTTAACTCATTCTATCCCTCACTATCCCCACTCTGCTTTAGGGGTTGCCCCTCTCATGGTACACTTTTACATATCTTTTGGGATTGTCCCCATATAAAAAACACCTGGCATAAGGCTAGCATAATCATTGAAAAAATATCCGGTAGGAAGTTTTCTCTTACACCTCAAACCTGTCTTCTATTCTCCCCTATACAGGATATTCCAATGACTAGCACAAGGCTAATCCACACATTTCTCAGCTCCATTCACTGGGCTATAGCCTTCAATTGGTGCTCCACTACGGTACCTTGGTCACAAATTCTCAACTGCATGTAGAACTTCAGACTTTCTGAAAAAATTCACCACACGTTATATGACTCTATGCCACTTTATCAAAAAAAATGGACCCTCTGAGACACCACCTCTCTGATTTAGTAAAATTTCTATTTTATTTTCCTCACCTCCTCTCCTTAACACATATGTAATTGTCCTTCCTTCTTCCCTCCATGATAACTGGCATATTTATGACACTGTGCATTATTTCATCTGACTAACCATAACCCTTTTTTATTTCCTGTACAACATTCACTGTTAAAGATATCTGTATACATACCTGTACCATCATTGTAATTGTTTTATACCTTGACCTTTTACATAATGAAAATCGTTTGTAAACAAAAAAGATCTGCATTGTCACTGATCAGTTGAACAGTGCAGATCTTGGACAACAACCAAGAGGGAAACCAGTTTGTTTCAACTGCCACAAACCCGGTCACTACAAGAGGGAGTGTAGAGCTCCAAGACAAAATAGGCCACCACAACAGGAGAGGGAATCTGAAAGAGATGTCAAGTGATGGGGAGAGCTCCTGGTGTTGCCTGTAATCTTGACAAATGAGCAAGGTAGTGCTTATGTACAAATGCAATTAAATAATCAGACCCTAAATCTATTAGAAGACTGGCAGGATCCCCAAGGATATGATCTGGATTTAGACTTACATCAAGATGGCCCATTTGCGTGGCCATTCTGCAACGCATTTGACGAAGGCTGTTGGACCTTTATGCAAATGACAAAGTTTAAGAATTATGACATATTCCCCGGGATAAGTACCCCCGTTATTGGCCCTAAACGTTGGTATCCCTGGAAAGGGCGAGGAAAGATCTGTGGGCAGTTGTACGGGTACCCAATGAGTTAGATGTTTTTTTGCCAGCAAAAATTAGTGCAGACTCCTGTAAGGCTCCTATAGTGAAGGCAGCAGATCTAGTCATTCCTTTACTCTCCTCTCACTGGACAGTATTAACAGTGAGAGGAACAATTATATTTATGTTATATACATGGAGGATAACCTTATCTGATTTCCGGGTTGATAAGTAGGATAAACGGTGTGCAGCCTTCACAAAGAATCAGGTATACATGTTGAAGGGGTGGCTGCAATCTGGATATTCAGAATATTTCCACACTAGAGTAAAAAGAGGCAATGGCGGGACAAGGTCAAACAGCGCCCAGGGCGAACATGCCGAGCTGTGCCCCCCCCTGACCAATTATCTTACACATACCTGATCATTATAACTACATATAGAATGCAAAGGTCAGGATTGGATAAATTACAAAGTACAAAAATCAGTAGCAAAGATAATGTAGTGTGCAGGAGTCAGGAGAGGAAAATATACAGAGTGCAGAGGTAAGGTGTATGTACAGTAATATACAATGTGCAGGAGTCAAGAGCGGTAAACTGCTGAGTGCAGAGACCAGGAGTATATACACCCTAGTGCATAGCAGTACCCCTATAAATTATATCAAATTTAGTGTATGTGTCATTATAAAATATGACCAAAGTGAATTATATATATCACATGAATATGGAACCAAAATACCAGTGCTGTAAACAAAATTGTGAGGGGGTGAATCCCAGACTCCCGGAGCTGTTAGTAGAATACCAAAACATATAATGCGAACAACCAAAATCCCTGTGCTGCAAACACATTTTGTGAGGAAGTTAAGACCACACTCCTGGTGCTGTAAATAAAAATAAATAAATACTATAACATATAATGTGAATAACTCCCAAATAATATTCAAATAACTCTAGTCAAATTCTTATGGTTGATTTGTACACAATTTGGTGTTGGAGTTACTACCAAACTCCCAGTGCTGCAGATCAAACACACCATGCAAGTGCTGCAGATCAAACACACAAAAGTACTATAAAGTGCACTATAAACAAACAGCCCACTAGAGAGCAAGTGCTCTTGTGCACATTGCTGGATCGAGAGCACATGGCCGACAGATTCCTCCATCCACACTTACTGGGACATTGTATTCTGACAGCAGGGACTCTTCCCTATCAGAATACACTGATCAGCACTGCAGCCATTTGGCTGCAAACAGCTAACTTGAACAAGGATTTCCAGCGGAAGCAGATATAACAATAGGTTTCTGCCTAACAGAGAGGGTTACACACTGATCAAAATTCGCCCCCCCCCCCCCCCGCTGAACCAGATGAATTTTGATGAGTGTACCCAGTTTTACCTTGTCCTTTGCTGCTCCCTGCAGTGCTGTTATAGGTCCCCTGCAGTGACAGTGGTCACACTCCAGCCTCCACTTTGGACCATACGGGGTTAATCTTCCTGTAGATGTGATGATGTCTAGGGAGGGGGAGAGCACTAGAGCTGGCTGAAGCATAGAGTCAGGTAGGTAAAAAAGACTATACCCCCTTCTCCCCCCTCCCCCATACTGCAAGAGTGGGCTTTCTTGGAGTTGGGCTGGGATAAGAAATCACATCCTTTACTGTGTATGTTTATATTCTTCAATAGATTAAGTATTAGTGTGGCATTTCGGGTGCTACATAGATTTAATCCACATACACATTATATCTTATTAAAAACCATTCTTTTTAGAAGATATAATGTGTATGTGGATTACATATATGTAGCTCCTGAACAGTCACACTAATTCCTAACCTGCAAGTAGAATTTTACTTTCACTTTCAATAAACCTGCAGTGAAAAGTACAGAGCAGGTTTATATCACAGTGAGGAATGCAGAGCAGTCGGGACTCACAATAGAAGAAGATCCAGCCTGTCATCTGTGATTTTCTCATCTTCACTCTGCTCCGGAGGAGCGCTCTGCTGTGTTCCGGGGCGGGACCCAAAGATCGATGCTGCAGTGTGAGGTTCTCTTCCTGCTCCACCCACATGCACTTTCGCTGGGACTGTACCAGCTCAGATCTAGGGGGGAGAACTCATAGGAACTCAAGAAGGGAGCCTGGAAAGGGGTATATTTGCAACCACAGAGCAGCAAGCAGGGGCGCATAATTATTGATTTAGGCAGGCAACAGGGGCATACAAGTGTCACAGCTACATTTTGTGGACAGATTTTTCTTCTCACAACCTAAAAACTGGTGGGGTCAACCTGCGCTAGTGAGCAATACGTGAAGATAATGTGTATTCGCAAAAAGTGCAGCAGCAAAAAAAACTTCAAATATCCATGAAGTGATAAACATACAAAATAAAACTTAATTGCGCTAGCAGTGATAATATAATTGAAAAAAGTATTTAGGGCACACAATATATGTATGTAAGTCCCAATCAAAAAGTAACAATAAGTGCATAGACCTTATAACAGAAAATAATTATGTGCTAAAAGTCGATGTTCAGGCATCAACACCACCTATAATATGTCCATAGAAAAATAATTCCAATTCAATTAAAAGTCCATTTAATTCATCTGGTCTCCAAACCATAAGGACTGATAGATCAAAGAGGCTTTCTATCGGACGTGCATTGATTGCAGAGAGAGAGTAATAGGTGTGCGCTTACCCCTATTGTTGGACCTCCTCTGTGGCAAGGTCTTACGAGCTTGCAGATTTCGCCCTCTGCAGGGACCAAGTGTTGGTAACCAGGTCTTGACAGCGTACACCGCAGACTTCCGGATGGTCGGGATAGTCCAACAGCTCCAGCATCAGAGGGGGGACCGGAGAATGGAGAGGCCCATGGATAAAAAAGACATAAGGAGAAAAGAAGAGGCTCCTCTGGTGTAATATCGTTGGGGTTTTATTGGATAAACCACAAGTGAACATTTAAAAAAACTTCATAAAAATATTCATAAAAAGCCGGCATATACAAAGGCAGAACGCCCGTGCAAAGTAAACCTTCAGAACACGTGATGGCAAGCACTGCGAGGCCACGCCCTACATGTTTCGTCATACGTGACGTCATCTACGGGGCACGGGCGACGCAATGAACCATCACCTTATATATCAATAGACGGAGTTGCAACCACGCCCTCATCCCCGCCCACATCCGTCTTTCGACAGAGCATGTATAGGAGATTCGACGGGACCGTCAGTATGAAACCGCCCACAGGGCGGAACATAAATCAAAAATAAGAAACAGATACTAAATACATGCGGAAGTAGAACCAAGCCTCATTTTAGTGCCGGTCTGACACACCAACAGGCATGCGCCAAGACGAGCCAAGCCTCGATCTGGCTGACACCAAAACCTCCTATAGAGGTAGACTATAATCAGAAACCGGAAGAGATCTAGCGTGTACCCCGGGTGAATTTTAGAGATAGACGCCCATAACATACCTGAGACTTCCGGTCCTAAATGGATCCAAATTCAACTAAAAAAAACTTTGATGTCACTCTTGGGATTAAAAAGCCTTTTGGACAGTACATATATTGTACATGGCCGTATTTTTCGTTGTGCATTTGGTATAATATTTATTTAATTTTTATTATTTTACCCAAATGCACTATATTTTAGAAAAAATATAAATAACTATAAAATGTGATGAGAAAACACAAGTCTAATAATTGGATTATGCATATATAAAAATCTATAGTAAATAGAAGTGAAACTATTATATCTTTTGGGCCATACCCACAACTAATATCTCCAAATATATTATTTTTATTTTTGTTTTTATAACCTGTCAGCCAGGACAAGACTCAACCCCTCTTTTTACAATTTCAAACCTTAGACCGTTCAAAAAACAAAACAACCAACTCTAAGAGTGTATGGTAGAGCAATTCACAATACACGAGAACGTTATTAATGGGGGGATTCTAATTGCAACATAACCTCTTGTTGTCAGGGGGGGCACATATGATATTAAGTCTTCGATTGTGTCATGCATTATCGATAAACGCATTGATCTCTATATCAACGTTGAGTCCTCGTGGTTTAAGACACCCCATTTTAAATATCCACCCCATTTCTAGCTTGGATATAGCTCTTCTCTTAGGCCCTCCTCTCCAGGGAACACTCAATCTATCAATACCCACAAAATGAGTGCCTCTGGGATCTTTATCATGCACATTCAAATAATGTTTAGATACTGGGTGTCCTATAAATCCTCTCTTGATGTTACTAATGTGTTCATTTAACCTGACCTGAAGGGGGCGGACAGTGCGTCCCACGTACTGAAAACCACAAGGACAGGTCAAAAGATACACTACATGGGTAGTAGAGCATGTGATAAATGATTTTATGGCAAAAGTTTTTGAGGTACTAGTCGCATGGAAATGTGTTACTTTCCGATCCTTAATGGCATTGACCGTACAGACCGCACATTTCCTGCATCTATAATACCCTACTAGATTTTGAAAAAACACTGGTTTTCTTATTGGCGGGTCACATACGCTAGGAGCCACAGATGCTCTAATAGATGGTAGTCCTTTGAAAACCACCTGGGGTTTCTCCGGGAGTAAGGGGCCCAATATATTGTCATTTTTGACAATATGCCAATATTTCTGTATCAATTTCCTTATTGTAAAGTGTTGGTGAGAGTAATTGGTTACAAAAGGGCAGGTAAAATCCTTCTTTGGGGTATTCTCTATCCTTATATGATCTTTTAATAGGGATTCTCTATCCAATCTCTCAACCTCCTCAACTCGCTCTCTTAAAAAGGAAGCATCATAGCCCTTTTCAAGGAATCGTTCTGTGAGGACATGGGACTGAGTCCTAAAGTCATCAATAGAGGAACAGTTACGTCTAATCCTAACATACTGGCTTTTCGGGACTGAGTCTAGCCAGGATTTGTGATGACAACTGTCTCGTGATATAAATGCGTTTCTATCTGTGGACTTAAAATAAGTGGAAGTCAGTATAGTATCTCCCTCCCCCCTTATTTTAAGATCCAAAAAATTAATCGAACTTAAACTGGATTCATAGTTGAAGTGAATCCCCCTATCGTTCTTATTTAAACTTTCCATAAACTGACATAAGGAATCATGGGTACCATTCCATAGGAGGAGGACGTCATCACAATATATCTTGCCCACAAGACCAACTCTGGTCTTCGTTGGGCATAGATGGTCCTCCTCCCATTTCCCCATGAATAGAGTAGCCAAACTGGGGGCAAATTTTGCCCCCATGGCTACTCCCTTCCTCTGTAAGAAGAAGAGATTCCTATGCCAGAAAAAATTATGAGTTGTAGTATACTCCAATAACTCCATAATAAACCTCTTTTGCTTCCTTGGGCAATGTCACGTCTCTGTACAAATAATACTTGACCTGAGGATATACCCCAATCATGGGGAATTACCGTGTACAGAGACGTGACATCCGCCGTAACAAGCCAATAACCACTTTTATATCCACAGTCCCTAAGCAAATTGATGGCATGCCTGCTGTCCTTAATATAAGCAGGTAATGAGCGAACCAGAGGTTGCAGGAAGTTATCGATATATTTGCCTGCCTCAAAGTGATAGAGTCTATGCCGCTAGTTATTGGGCGGCCGGGTGGATGGACTGGGTCCTTATGGATCTTTGGGAGATAATATATGATTGGTATCCGTGATGATACTGGGACCAAAAAATGATTTTTCTTTTTTATTTATAACTCCTAATTTGAAACCATTCTCTACAATGCTCTCAAGTTCCCTTTTGTATCTACTTCTAGGGTCTGACCTTAGGGGCATATATGTAGTGGTGTCTCCTACTATTTTGTCCAACTCCTGGAGGTAATCATTCTTGCTCAAAACCACTATACCCCCCCCCCTTGTCAGCTGGTCTCACCACTAGGTCCTTTCTTTTACAAAGTTGGTCCAAACCTGATTCCAAATCTTTGCTCATTTTAATATTTTTGCTTTTTATACCCTCCAAATCCTTTAGAAGGAGGTCTCTAAACACTTTAATGGAGGCCGGTAGGCCACCTGGTGGGTTAAACAATGAAGCGTTCGCCAAACCTGAATGTTTGACGTTTGTAAGATTGTTATTTGATTTGTTAATGGGATTAGTCAACAGATATCGCTTAACATTCAATCTTCTGGTATACTTATGTATATCCATGTAAGTCTGGAATTTATTAAGCGGTTTTGGGGGTGCAAATTTGAGTCCTTTGTCCAGAATAGCAGTTTCATCTGAGGTCAGGGAGATCCCGCTAAGATTAAAGATGCCTTGCCCGGTTATACCCGTTTTCTTTTTGCTCCTAATCTTCCTCCCCCCTCTGACTCCTCTCTTTCTTCTATTGGCCTTTGAAAATTTTGTTCCCCTCTGGGAAAACCCCAATGCTGGGGTTGTGAGTACTCCTCCCGGTGAAAACGTCGGGGGGTGCACTCATCCCTTTGTGTATTCCTTTGATTGGGGTAAGGGGGCTGGTGCCAAGATGGCTGGTCATACCCCCTATCTCTCCTAGGGGTATAATATCCCTGATTTGGCCCTCCATAGTCATCACTATCTCCACCATAATGCCCATCCAATGGCTGAAAGCGATTGTGTGTAGATATCGGATATTTTGGGGACCGACTGTCCACATAAGGCCTGTCATGATAGTCGAATTGACCACCATAACGGCCATCATGGTATCCTCCTGTTTCCACTTGATGGTATTGTTTCCCTTCCTTGTGATGTCTTTTAAATTGTTGATTTTTTTGAAATTTTTGATTTTTAATTTTCTTTTTGGGGGCCTGAGTGGGAACTCTCATATTCCGGGCTGGAGAATGTGCATAGGAGACAGGGTTGAGCCTACTTGGGGAACGATAAGATACTTTTCTAGGTGGTTTGGGATACTGTTTAAGTGATGGTATGGGTCTGTCTGGTTCCCTCGTCTGTCTATTCTGACTAGAATTCCCCGGGTCAGACACCTCCATATTCCTGCTAGTCTCAGCTTCCTCCGCGGCTATTTTTATCTGCCAATGGAATACGGATCCATTCTGATAATCAGTGAAGTCCCTATTAAATTTTTTCTTTTTCTTATTTTTTTGTTCTATTTCTTCCTTTTCTAAAATTTTCCTTAAGTTAGAGGATCGCTCCTTATACTCTTCACTCAAGATAAAAGGGGATAATTTCTCTTTAATAAGTTTAATCTCAGCATTTGGTCTATTCAACTTAGCTCTCTTTCTAGGGATCAAAAATTCTAAGAATTTTCCCCCGGCTTCGTTGAAATATCTGTACCATTCCTGAAGGTCCGATTCCCCCCTCTGGGGGCCGACCTCCCATCTCAGGCTCCTTGGAACCATTGATACAGAGACATAATGTTCCAAGAAGAATATGTCCCATTGAGTATATACCTTGGAGATCATGAGATTTTTGAGTCTCATAAATAATCCACCAAGGTCACTCTCAGGTTCACTATTCCCCTCAAATACACCTTCCTTAACGATGGTATGCTTGGAACGGTAGTCGAATACGTCCATATTGATTTAGTGGCTAGGGCTAGTTACTAGCCTAAAAAAGCCAATGATCTACCAAGATGAAAAATAATACAAACAACAAAAAACAAAAAACAAAAGCTCAGCTGCAAGTAGGTAGATATTAATTATAACTAAAAACTGGTGGGGTCAACCTGCGCTAGTGAGCAATACGTGAAGATAATGTGTATTCGCAAAAAGTGCAGCAGCAAAAAAAAACTTCAAATATCCATGAAGTGATAAACATAAAAAATAAAACTTAATTGCGCTAGCAGTGATAATATAATTGAAAAAAGTATTTAGGGCACACAATATATGTATGTAAGTCCCAATCAAAAAGTAACAATAAGTGCATAGACCTTATAACAGAAAATAATTATGTGCTAAAAGTCGATGTTCAGGCATCAACACCACCTATAATATGTCCATAGAAAAATATTTCCAATTCAATTAAAAGTCCATTTAATTCATCTGGTCTCCAAACCATAAGGACTGATAGATCAAAGAGGCGGGGATGAGGGCGTGGTTGCAACTCCGTCTATTGATATATAAGGTGATGGTTCATTGCGTCGCCCGTGCCCCGTAGATGACGTCACGTATGACGAAACATGTAGGGCGTGGCCTCGCAGTGCTTGCCATCACGTGTTCTGAAGGTTTACTTTGCACGGGCGTTCTGCCTTTGTATATGCCGGCTTTTTATGAATATTTTTATGAAGTTTTTTTAAATGTTCACTTGTGGTTTATCCAATAAAACCCCAACGATATTACACCAGAGGAGCCTCTTCTTTTCTCCTTATGTCTTTTTTATCCATGGGCCTCTCCATTCTCGGGTCCCCCCTCTGATGCTGGAGCTGTTGGACTATCCCGACCATCCGGAAGTCTGCAGTGTACGCTGTCAAGACCTGGTTACCAACACTTGGTCCCTGCAGAGGGCGAAATCTGCAAGCTCGTAAGACCTTGCCACAGAGGAGGTCCAACAATAGGGGTAAGCGCACACCTATTACTCTCTCTCTGCAATCAATGCACGTCCGATAGAAAGCCTCTTTGATCTATCAGTCCTTATGGTTTGGAGACCAGATGAATTAAACGGACTTTTAATTGAATTGGAATTATTTTTCTATGGACATATTATAGGTGGTGTTGATGCCTGAACATCGACTTTTAGCACATAATTATTTTCTGTTATAAGGTCTATGCACTTATTGTTACTTTTTGATTGGGACTTACATACATATATTGTGTGCCCTAAATACTTTTTTCAATTATATTATCACTGCTAGCGCAATTAAGTTTTATTTTGTATCTTCTCACAACCTAGCGCCCCCCCCCCCACACTGCGCCCAGGGCAGAAGCCCCGCCCACCCACCCCTTGTACCGGCCCTAAAGAGAGGCCTAATAGAGACTGCTCTAGGAGCAGGGGGTGTTGCCCTGGGTAGCCTAAACACAATGGATTTAGAGGTACTCAGAAACAAGTTAGGAGGGTTGGCACAACATGTTGGGGAAGGGGTTAAGGTGCAGCTAGATGTGAAACATATCCTCGAAAATCTACAACATGCTCATATCGATGCTACTGCTTCACTATCTGAGGTAATGAAACAGAAGTTCACAGGAGTGATAACGGGTTTATCCAAAGTACAGGAAAGCATCCAACTTGCTTTACCTTGCACCCAGGTACAATCAGAACTGTCCCAGGACCTCAGAATAATGATTGCTTCTTTCTCAGCAGGACAATTTCCATTAAATTTGAGAAAACAAGCAGATAGGGTAGTATCCAAGTTTGCAATGAGTCATATAGATTGGTGGATGACTCAATTCCATGGCTGTAAAAACCTGACTTGCACTGTCTCATCCCTGATTCCAGTTGCAGGGATTGAACACCTTGCTTATACCACAGTAAATTTGGGTACTATCCTATCGGGCTATACCGTGTTACACCCCCGAGTCTATCATGATCTGATGGTTTATGAGTCCTGACAACCTCAAATGATTGATACTAATGGGTGCTGGAGGAAGGAAGGGGTTGTGTTATCAAAAAAGGGGGGGGGGAAGAAATGGAATTGGAAACCAATTCCAAACTAAAGCAATTTGTCAAAGAGGAGCGTGCAATTAACAAAAAATATAAGTTATGTTTATTAATAATTCACTTGAACGCCAATCAAAAATTGTAGCTAAAAAACAGGTACCACCACCAATTCATAAAATAGACAACGTTGTCTTGGACAAACACAGATGGCCACCACAGACAGAAACCATGCACACCTCCTATCATGTAAGTACAAGATGATATCTCCTAGTGGGTCATCTGAAAGGGAGCTAATTACCCTGATAAGAGTCAGCATACAGACTGATTATGGGTAGGGGAAAGGTGGATGGTAATGCAGCCTGTATGGCTAATAACGTCCAGTATGTGAATGTCAATAAAGGGAACTGACAGTGACCAACTTAATGCTGATGCATTAAGGATTACAGTCCTAGTATGCAGAGTTCACCATAGACATGCAGTACCATGGAAGACAGATTGCAAGGGGGGAAGTCCTGTGTATGAATAACCATGGGTACTGGAGGAATGGAGCAGGCTTAGATGTGCAGCTGTATCAGTCAGATCATCAGTGCATTAGGGGAGAACAAGGCTTGAAAATTATGTCCCTATGATAGGGATATAAAGGTAAGATCTCACCCAAATGTTGGCACTGGGATGTGGCACCGATCAGGTGGAGAAGCCATATCTTGCTTGTGCCGTCTCCACATGGCTGGTCAGGTTATTTTCCATCCACATGCATATTGTTGCCAGCGAGGTTCAGATGGTGATGCACGGGGAACATGGTGCTTGACTGGTAAGATACAATGGGCAGTACAGTGCATACAGTCATCCAGTTCCCGGGCTCGTGTGAACGACCTCGCGGAGGTACGGACGGAGTTCCCGAGGCTAGTGGGTGGGTCTGTGGATACGCTATGGGAAGCGTGATGGCGTCATGCTGACGTGTTTCATCCGTCACTCGGATTTCTTCAGAGCATGCGCTGTAGCAGAGACTATCACCTTAAGTAGCCCAGACGTCAAACCACGTAGATACGTTAGCATCTGGTTGTCTAAATGACGGCGCAACTAGTTGACAGCCATACGTACATAGAGAACAATACACAGACGGCGTTCTCTATGTACGTATGGCTGTCAACTAGTTGCCCCGTCGCTTGTTTGGAATTCTTCTCCCCCCCTTTTTTTGAAAGCGTAATTAATTCAGAGGAACGCACCTATATTATGGCCTGAGTGCCACTGGTGTAAGCAATTATCTCCATTCAATACAGGCATAGATATTATTGAACCTCTGCCTGTTGTTACCATATTGTTAAGCAGAGCCTTTCTGTTCCTTTTCACCGCCGTGTTATCTTAAGGTTTGTGTTATGCAAAGGGAAACAGGACAGGATCATGAGACAACAATGCTGGCACAAGGAAGGGTCATGTCTCATGGATGCCGAGGAAATGTTCTAACCTTATGTAAAATACTTGGGGCAAGGTGTTGGTATCAAACGCCCAGTGATGCCCTGTATTCTGAATACGGGTTGAACTGTACTCAGCGTGGTACACTACCTCATGGAGTCTACTGCACATATTACCCTGTCCTGGGAATAGATATAGCAGGGACACAAGGGCGGACCCCTATTACCCCAGAGAAAAGGCTTGATATCAAACCTGACACGCTCATACATTTACAAAAACTTCCTCTGGGATTTGGGGCTGAGTTAAAAGCTTGGCTGGTTGATTTTGGGCAACAGGATGAAATATTAAATGTGCTAAGAGATGCTGAGAAACAAGCCACCATATGACTCACCCATGATCAAAAATGATTGATCCAAGTATCCCACACTTTAGACGCAGACGCTAAGATTTTCTGGTGGTAAAGTTTACTTGGTTATTCTCCGAACGCTACAGCTTTCCTAAACATTTTGCTCCACCCTGTTGTTGTCCTAATCTGTGCAGCCTTATTGCTTTTCCTGATGCAAGTATTAATGTGCATTACTATCAGGAGAATGAACGTCAAAGCTATGAGAATGTGTACCTCAATAAGGTATCTTCTCTCAAGGAACAGAAAGGCCACTAACTCAGAAACAAATTTCTGAAGAAGCCTAATCCAATCCAGACCAGTACAAAGAATTTTCACATTAAAGAGAGAACCCTATAACTATATTTTTCTTGTTTTTTTTTTTTTTTTCTAGGGATAATCCTCTTCACTTTTTAATAATAAAGTGCAGTCAGGTTTACCTACATTCTAAAAATTTTTAATCATTTTTTTTCCTCTCTCTCTCTCTCGTTGTTAACCACTTGCCGCCCGCCCTATTACCAAATGACGGTGGCAAAGTGGTTTGATATTCCTGACCGGGGGAGCGCATCGCGGCGATCGTTGTTGCGGGGTGTCAGTCTGACACCCTGCAACACCGATCTAGGTAAAGAGTCTCTGACGGAGACTCTTTACCACGTGATCAGCCGTGTCCAATCACGGCTGATCACAATGTAATTAGGAAGAGCTGGTGATCGGCTTTTCCTCACTCGCATCTGACAGACGCGAGTAGAGGACAGCCGATCGGCTGCTCTCCTGACAGGGGGGGTCTGTGCTGATTGTTTGTCAGCACAGCCCCCCCTCAGATCCCGCCCAGGACCACCAGGGAAGCCACCCAGGACCACCAGGGAAGACATCCACACTGGACCACCAGGTATGCCCCTAGACCCCCAGGGAATTACCACTAGGTGCCCAGGCAGCTGCCAATCTGTGCCCAGGCAGCTGCCAATCATTGCCCACTCAATATGCCTACCACTGTCAGTGCCACCAGGGATGCCGATCTTTGCCTCATATCAGTGCCGCGTATCAGTGCCACGTATCAGTGCCCAGCAGTGCCGCCTATCAGTGCCCAACAGTGCCGCCTATCAGTGCCCATCAGTGCCCAGCAGTGCCGCCTATCAGTGCTGCCTATCAGTGCCACCCTATCAGTGCCCAGCAGTGCTGCCTTGCAGTGCCCATCAGTACCCATCAGTGCCAACCAGTGCCACCCAGTGCCACCCATGAGTGCCCATCAGTGCTGCCTATCAATGCCCATCAGTGCTGCATATCAGTGCCACCCATCAGTGCTGCCTACCAGTGCCCATCAGTGCTGCATATCAGTGCCCGTCAGTGCAGGTTCATTGGTGCCACCTTATCGGTGTGGCCGTATCAGTGCCCATCAGTGCTGCCTACCAGTGCCCATCAGTGCTGCATATCAGTGCCCATCGTCAGTGCCCGTCAGTGCCCGCTCATTGGTGCCACCTTATCGGTGTGGCCGTATCAGTGCCTGTCAGTGCCGCCTTATCAGTGCCCATCAGTGAAAGAGAAAGCTTACTTATTTACAAATTTTTTTAACAGAAACAAAAGCAAAACTTTTATTTTTTTCAAAATTTTCGGTCTTTTTTTATTTGTTTAGCAGAGGTGATCAAATGCCACCAAAAGAAAGCTCTATTTGTGGGAACAAAATGACAAAAATGTAGTTTGGGTACAGTGTAGCATGACCGCACAATTGTCATTCAAACTGCGACAGCGCTGAAAGCTGAAAATTGGTCTGGGCAGGAAGGTGTATAAGTGCCCAGTATTGAAGTGGTTAATATCTGTGTACCTGACCTGTTAAAATACTGGCAATTACTAGTATGAGAGAGGAGTTGCCCTTTTGGTTAAAGAACTTTTTTTTTTCTTTTTCTTTCTTCTCGCAGTCAGCAAAAGTTGTCAGGGCAACTAGGTATTAGTTTTTTTTTAACTACTTCCATACAGGGCATTTTCACCTCCTTCCTGCCCAAGCCAATTTTCAGATTTCAGCGCTGTCGCACTTTGAATAACAATTGCGCGGTCATACAACACTGTACCCAAATGAAATTTTTATCATTTTTTCCCCACAAATAGAGCTTTCTTTTGGTGGTATTTGATCACCCCTGCGGTTTTTATTTCTTGTGCTATAAACAAAACAAGAGTGACAAGTTTGAAAAAACACAATATTTTTTACTTTTTGCTATAATAAGTATCCAAATTTTTTTTTTTTTAAACAAATTTTTTCCTCAGTTTAGGCCGATACGTATTCTTCTACATATTTTTGGTAAAAAATATCACAATAAGCGTATATTTATTGGTTTGCGCAAAAGTTATAGCGTCTACAAAATAAGGGGATAGATTTATAGCATTTTTATTATTTATTTTTTTTTTACTAGTAATGGCGGCGATCTGCGATTTTTATTGTGACTGCGTTATTGCGGCGGACACATCGGACAATTTTGACACATTTTTGGGACCATTCACATTTATACAGCGATCCGTGCTTTAAAAATGCATTGATTACTGTATAAATGTGACTGGCAATGAAGGGGTTAACCAGCAGGGGGCGCTGTAGGGGTTAATGTGTTGCTAGGGAGTGATTCTAACTGTGTGGGGAAGGGATTCACAAGGGGAGGAGACCGATCGGTGTTCCTCTGTACAAGGAACACACTATCGGTCTCCTCCCATCTGACAGGACGTAGATCTGTGTGTTTACACACACAGATCCACGGCCCTGCTCGGTTTCCGGGCAATCGCGGGTGCCCGGCGGACATCGCGGCCGCCAGGCACGCGCACCGGGACCCGAGCGATGCGGCGGCGCGCGCGCCCCCTGGGCTGCCTGGAAGGCTGCGCCGTCATATGACGGCGGCCCAGGATAACAGCTGCACCGTCCCGCCGTCATATGACGGCGGGTGGGCAGCAAGTAGTTAATACCAATTTAATGCTCTTTAACCACCTAAGGTGGAATGTAAACTAGAAATCTTGGTTGGAGTAGCATTAAATATGTAGTTTTTGTTTTTCTTTTACTATTCTCCTTATTCATTTTCATTACTCACATCTCTTCCATTCCTCCTTTAATATTATGCTCTCTAAGTTTTTCTTTTGGTTTCTATCGTCTATCTGCTCAAGATAATGTAACTAAGACATCAGTCATATCATTTTCCTGCCCGCCAGTACTATATTTTACACCCAGTGAAACCAAAGTATCCCTGGATATCCAGGTTTTTATGTCTTAATGTAATTCTACCTCCTAAATAGAATTCTCAACCCCCCAAATGTAATTCTACCTCTCTTAGTCTATCTACTGCTTTATAGTCTTAATGGCCACACCGCTGCTCCTGTCTATCATTCCTCCAATAACCGTACACCGACGTTCTCCTCCCTCTTTTTTGTATTCATGCACGACTGTCCGGAGGCCCGCTCAACCACCACCAGAAGAAGCAACGACAACCAAGTCATTTCTTGAGACAAATGTGCCACGAATAAGACTCTCCTGAACTTTCCTTCACCATGCTGAAAAGTGCTGTCCAGCGGTCTGATCCAATCGTTACATTCATTACACCATATTTACAGGACTAGATATGCCCGGATCCCGCCATCAATGTTGGAGTTCCGCTCTTCCAAGGCAGAGGGGTGATGAAACATTGCATTACAGATACTCATGGTTTGGCGTGCGTCCCAGCTTGCATTCCAGCTTTGATAACGTCCTCTGACGAAACGCGTAAGGAGGAGTCACGCTCACACGTCACACCCAGAAGCTCTGGCTGGAACGCAAGTTGGGACGCATGCTAGGACTGGCTTCCTGATGTCATTCTTGTCTAAAGCCGTGCTGAACTGGGTCTGCTGCTTTATGGTTTTATGGAATATATACCTTTTAAATAAACTGAACTTACTTCACTATGGAAGTCCCCCTGTTTATTTTTGTATGGAGGAAAGGACAGACTGGTGTTGGTGAGATACGGAAGAGCCCAGCTCTGGAACGTTTGCCGGGAATCTTGAACTGGATTGCTGGTGCAAACCTACGAAGGAGCGGAGTATAAGCGGGACATCTAAGCGGACATCCATCCCTAGACACCCACTCTATGCCCATTACCCCTGCAGGGGTGACTGCTTCTGGTGAGTGGGGAAACATTGGGGGAGCACTTGGAGTCACCAGTCTTTATGAGCACAGAAGTCACCGTTTTTATCTTTAGTTTTTGGATCGCATATGGTGGGCTCTCGGATCTGTTTTTTTTCACAGAGACTTTGTTTGTTTTTTCACAGAGACTTTGCTTTTTCATATAGACTTTGTTACATACACTTTATACTAGGCTACTATTAATTATATTATTGTATACACATTTGGTCTGGATTTTTCATACAGATCTTGTTTTATACACTTTACACGAGTCAATGTATGGTTTAATTATATGATTACACACATACACGTACTTTCCGGAATTAGCCCAGTAGATGTTTCACTGCTCATCTCATTAGAAACAGAAGATATTGGATTGAATGTACACATTGATCATACACTTTAGTATCTATTATCACTGTTGTTTGCCTTAAGGGGTGATACACTGCAATAACTGTATGGGTTTTTTGTATCTAGCGTTGCTGTGATTTACAATATTGTATGTATATAATACCCTCACGCACGTATATGTTACTTACCTTAACATTTGATAATTTCACTGGGTTTTGCACTATTTATTTTTATCATTTTTATTTTTATTTTCACTGTAATTGCAATTTAAATACTGTGTCATAATAGGGTAGCGCCATTTCCCTATTTTTTCTTTATCTACTTTAATAGCTCCCAGTGGGAACTAATTAGGGGGAGGCTGCAACCCTCCATCTCCTGAGCGCGGACTTTTAACTTTTAAACTTTTAACTTTTAAACGTAACTTTTAACTTTATATATATTGTAGCAGAGCGTCCCAGAGAGAGCCAGGAAAAAGTCCTGTTCGGGGTTTATACATCTCCTAGGCTCCTCTCATACATGTTCAGGGATCTCTGATCCATGGTCCAGTTCAGGTCTTGGTCCTCTCCCCCAAGCTAATTTAAGCTCACCTGAGCAAACAGCCTTTGCTCTTGGCCTGGGAACCTCAGACAACTTCTATGTAGGAGAGAAAAAGGTTGGTAGAAGCTATTAAGCTGTAAATGTGGAAGCTGACAAGCTGTAGGCTTGCTCAGCCTGGTAGTTAGGATCTGTAAATATTGTTTAGTTAGTGCCGAGACACGGCTAGGTTTTGTTTTGGCTATTTTTGTTCCTATTTGTTTTTGGAACACTGTACAGCACCTGTATATAGACTTGTATATATCACAAATAAACACTGCACTGTTTGTCACTACTTCACTGGATTTGGTATCTGTGCCTGAAAGACTGCTCATTTAAGGGAGCTTTGTACCTGCTACCTGTCCCCCAGGTTACATATGGTGGAGAATGTGGGCAGTTGTAGTAAGTTACTACTTAAAAGGCCAGTACCTAGAGTGACTAAACATGGAGGAAATCCTAAAACAATTGGTGTTATCCAACACTGCACAGCAGCAAGCAAACGCTGCATAACAGCAAGCCAATGCTATTGCAAAGGAACAAACCAAGGCGCTACGCCAACAGATTGGTGCTGTATAGGAGCAATCGCAGAGGCTGTTTGAACAGCTAGCCACTGATGCAAAAGCGGATAGGAAAACCTTGACTGATGTTGTGGAGACGCTAGCACAGTGGTCACCTGCTAAAGTTGATGTTGTTGGAGACAAGCCCTCAGCCATCCATGTGGGTCGCTTTCTTTCTAAGATGACTGCAGATGATGATCCAGAGGCCTTTCTCCTAATGTTTAAATGGACCGCTGAGAGGGAAGGTTGGCCCAAAACCCAGTGGGCAGGACTGGTCGCCCCCTTGCTGTCTGGAGAATCGCAGAAGGCCTACTATGATTTGGAGTCAACAGAAGCAGGAGACTATGAAAAGGTCAAGCGGGAAATCCTGGCGCGACTTGGTATCAGTTGGCAGTTCGAGCACAGTGGGTCCACAGCTGGTTCTTCCAAGATGTGAGGCCCCCAAGATCGCAGATGTTCAACCTAATTCACTTGGTGAGGAAATGGCTACAGCCAGAGTCCCTGTCTGGGCCACAAATAGTGAAGCGTGTGATCATGGACCAGTTCCTGAGGTCAGTACAAATTCCCCTGCAGAAGTGGGTGAGTCAAGGAGACCCCAACTCGATGGACAACCTTGTGGAACTCCTTGAAAGGTACTTTGCTGCAGAGAGCCTGGTCACCACCCCTACAGCCGCACAAATTTTTCTCCCAAAACCACAGTCTCCCCAGGCAACTGGACTGTTCCAGGGGAAGTGGGTGGTAAGCATGGCAAGGAAATAGGGGGGACGATTTTTGGTGCCAGGACTGAAGTTTGGTGTTCCAAACAAGGGAAGCCACTGCCTGTCAGCAAACCAAACTGGGGAAACATCAGGTGTTTTCGTTGCCAAGAACTGGGACATGTTGCAGCAAACTGTCCATTGACAGATGAACCAATGCAGTGTGATCTATCTATTAGAAGGCAGTCTATGTTTGCTGCTGTTTCATGCGCTGCAGCACCAAATATGGGAAAACACATGTGCCAAATGACTGTTAATAATAAGCCTATTACGGCATTGCTGGACTCTGGAAGTTTAGTGAATTTGGTTACAGCTGAGATGGTTGAAACTGTGAATTTGCATGCTAAAAAAGTTGCTGTGATCTGTGTACATAGGGATACCCGCGACTATCCTATAGTCACTGTTTAGTTTAAAACTGGCTTAGGTACGGTGACTCATCCGGTCGGACTTGTGCCCCACTTGGAGCACAAGGCCATCGTTGGTAGGGACTTCCCTAAGTTTTGGGAACTGTGGGATTGTCCCGACCTGGTCTCAGTAGCTGACTCAGTGACAGAGCCAGAACTCCTGGCCACTACTGACAATGTGGGTTCAGGGAACTCTTCTCAGGGCTCCCTGGGTTTTCCTTTCTCAGTTATGGCAGGAGAGCTGGAGGAGCCTGAGGAGATCCCCATAACCAGTGGAGCTAGACAGCCATCTGCTGAATCTGAGCCTACATTGAAGTTTGCTGACCTTAATCTGCACAAGGAAAATTTTGGTACCAAGCAGAGAAAAGACCCGACGCTTCCCAGGGCCTGGGAAAATGTAATAGTGATTAATGATGTACCTGTCAAACCAGGGGACAGGCTCTGTTTTCCTTATTTCAGCAGCAATGAGGATTTACTGTATCGTGTATGTAAAAAGAATGATGAAGTGGTTGAACAGTTGGTGGTCCCTAAGCCATACAGACGGGTGGTGTTGGAACTTGCCCATGGGCACTTGCTAACAGGCCATTTAGGGGTTGAGAAAACTACTGAAAGGGTGTTGCGCAGGTTTTATTGGCCCGGGATACAGAAGGATATTGAAAATTATTGTCAATCCTGTCCTGTGTGTCAGATGTCAGCCCCACTACCCCACTTCCAAAGTCCTTTAGTGCCCTTGCCCATTATTGAAGTTCCCTTTGAGAGGATTGCCATGGACCTTGTGGGTCCACTCCCCAAGTCTGCCCGGGGGTGTCAGCATATCCTTGCCATCAGAGAGGTTCCCCAGTCCTCTACGGGGTACTCTCCATTTGAGTTGCTTTATGGGAGACAACCTCAGGGACTCTTAGACATAGCCAAATAAACTTGGGAGGGGGAGCAGACACCCCATAAAAGTGTCATTGAGCATATCGCTCAAATGCAGGACAGGATTGCAGCAATCATGCCGATGGTAAAAAAACACTTACTGCAGGCCCAAGCAGCTCAAGAAAGGATATACAACAGGGGGGCCCAACTCAGTGTTTTCTCACCTGGTGACAGGGTCCTGGTGTTAGTTCCCACTGTTGAGAGCAAGTTCCTGGCTAAGTGGCAGGGCCCCTTTGAAGTAATTGAAAGAGTTGGGGAGGTCAATTACGAAGTATATCAACCAGGAAAAAGGAAGCCCGAACAGATTTACCACATAAACCTGTTAAAGCCCTGGAAGCAGGGCTTTTTTTCAGGGGGAACTTGGTGGAACTCAGTTCCACCACCTCTGGCTCAGACCCTTTGGTGCCTGCTCACCACAATCATTTGTAAACACATAAGTCTGGTTTCTGTGTTTACAAGTGACAGCTCTGCACTCTGTATGTAATGCAATCCTGGTATTTAATGCCCCTTTAAGACCCTCCTACTGTTTTTGTGAAATTTAACTGAACACACCCACTATTTGATGTGATTTGGAGGGTGTGTGTAGGGGGAGGGGTTTTGTGGGGCCGTGGTTAGGTTCCAGCACCTATTGTTTAGGAAAAAAAGCCCTGCCTAGAAGGATAGACTGGCGTTAACTGCGAGGTCCCTCCTGGTAATGCCTAAGGGTGCTGAGTCCCCTCTGGTCCCTGAGGTAACGATTCCAGACACCCTGTCATATTCTCAAAAATAGGAAGCTAGAGAGTTCCTGATAAGGAATAAAGAGAAATTTTCAGTTACCTGGCACGACTTCAGCAGTTCAGCATGATATTGTTACTGAACCTGGGGTCTGTGTCAAGCTCAAACCGTACCAAATTCCTGAAGCGAGGAGAAAGGACATCAGTGATGAAGTTAAAAGAATGTTGGAACTAGATGTCATTGAGGAATCAAATAGTGACTGGTCTAGCCCCATCGTATTAGTCCCAAAACCAGATGGCACTTGGAGGTTCTGTAATGACGTCAGAAAGCTTAATGCAGTGACAAAGTTTGACACATACCCAATGCCCAGAGTAGACAAACTTATAGACTGACTTGGCAAGGCTCGCTATCTGACCACTTTAGACTTGACAAAAGGTTATTGGAAAATACCCCTGACTGGTAGCGCCAAAGAGAAGACTGCATTTGTGACCCTGGAGGTTTCCTTTCAGTATAAAAAAAATGCCTTTTGGATTGCAAAATGCCCCTGTGACATTTCAGAGGGCCATGGACAGGACCCTAAGACCCCACCGACGACATGCAGCAGCCTATCTAGATGACATAGTGGTACATAGCACTGACTGGGTGTCTCACTTGCCCCGTGTACAGGCTGTCATTGATTCCCTCTTCAAAGAAGGTTTTATGGGAAATCCAAAAAAATGTGCCATTGGTCTAGAGGGAGCCAAGTATTTGGGCTACACTATTGACCGTGTTGTCATAAAACCTCAAGTGAGTAAAATAGAAGCCATCCAGGAGTGGCCACGTCCTGCAAACAAGAAGCAGGTCAGAGCCTTTCTTGGCATTGCAGGGTATTATAGAAGGTTTATCCCAAATTTTGCAACTATAGCTACCCCACTGACAGACCTTACGAAAGGGAAAGACTCTGTAATGGTGAAATGGTCCTCAGTAGCAGAGGAATCTTTCCGAGTCCTGAAGAAGGCTCTTTGTGCACAGCCAGTACTGTACTCCCCTGATTTCTCCAAAGATTTTTTGGTTCAGAGGGATGTGTCTGATGTTGGTATCGGGGCAGTACTATCACAGGTACACAATGGGGAAGAACACCCTGTGGTGTACCTAAGCAGAAAGCTCAATGACCATGAGAAAAGGTATGCAGTCATTGAAAAGGAGTGTTTAGCCATAGAGTGGGCCGTGGAAGCGCTCAGGTACTATTTGTTAGGGTGCCATTTTATGTTAATAACTGACTATGCTCCCCTGAAATGGATGGCCCAAAAGAAGGAGACTAATAGATGGGTGAACCAGTGGTTTTTGGCTCTACATGATTAGTCATTCACTGTAAAACACAGGCCAGGTGTTGAGATGGGGAATGTAGATGCCCTGTCCCGTGTTCACTCCTGTTGGGCTACAGGTGTTCCAACCCTGGGGTTGAAACAAGGGGGGGGATATGTAGCAGAGCGTCCCAGAGAGAGCCAGGAAAAGTCCTGTTCGGGATTTATACATCTCCCAGGCTCCTCTCATACACGTTCAGGGATCTCTGATCCATGGTCCAGTTCAGGTCTTGGTCCTCTCCCCCAGGCTAATTTAAGCTCACCTGAGCAAACAGCCTTTGCTCTTGGCCTGGGAACCTCAGACAACTTCTGTGTTGGAGAGCAAAAGTTTGGTAGAAGCTGTTAAGCTGTGAATGTGGCAGCTGACAAGCTGTAGGCTTGTTCAGCCTGGTAGTTAGGATCTGTAAATATTGTTTAGTTAGTGCCGAGACACGGCTAGGTTTTGTTTTGGCTATTTTTGTTCCTATTTGTTTTTGGAACACTGTACAGCACATGTATATAGACTTGTATATATCACAAATAAACACCTCACTGTTTGTCACTACTTCACTGGATTTGGTATCTGTGCCTGAAAGACTGCTCATCCCAGGGAGCTTTGTACCTGCTACCTGTCCCCCAGGTTGCAATATACACACATATATATATATATATATATATATATATATATATATATATATATATATATATATATATATACAGTGGGGACGGAAAGTATTCAGACCCCCTTAAATTTTCAGAATTAACTCTTTGTTATAATGCAGCCATTTTTGCAGATTTTTAAAAAAAGAAAAACTGAAATATCACATGGTCCTAAGTATTCAGACTCTTTGCTCAGTATTTAGTAGAAGCACCCTTTTGATCTAATACAGCCATGAGTCTTTTTGGGAAAGATGCAGCAAGTTTTTCACACCTGGATTTGGGGATCCTCTGCCATTCATCCTTGCAGATCCTCTCCAGTTCTGTCAGGTTGGATGGTAAACGTTGGTGGACAGCCATTTTTAGGTCTCTCCAGAGATGCTCAATTGGGTTTAAGTCAGGGCTCTGGCTGGACCATTCAAGAACAGTCACAAAGTTGTTGTGAAGCCACTCCTTCATTATTTTAGCTGTGTGCTTAGGGTCATTGTCTTGTTGGAAGGTAAACCTTCAGCCCAGTCTGAGGTCCTGAGAAGGTTTTCGTCCAGGATATCCCTGTACTTGGCCGCATTCATATTTTCCTCAATTGCAACCAGTTGTCCTGTCCCTGCAGTTGAAAAACACCCCCACAGCATGATGCTGCCACCACCATGCTTCACTGTTGGGACTGTATTGGACAGGTAATAAGCAGTGCCTAGTTTTCTCCACACATACTGCTTAGAATTAAGGACAAAAAGTTATATCTTGGTCTCATCAGACCAGAGAATCTTATTTCTCACCATCTTGGAGTCCTTCAGGTGTTTTTTAGCAAACTCCATGCAGGCTTTCATGTGTCTTGCACTGAGAAGAGGCTTCCGTCAGTCCACTCTGCCATAAAGCCCAGACTGGTGGAGGGCTGCAGTGATGGTTGACTTTCCACAACTTTCTCCCATCTCCTGACTGCATCTCTGGAGCTCAGCCACAGTGATATTTGGGTTCTTCTTTACCTCTCTCACCATGGCTCGTCTCCCCCGATAGCTCAGTTTGGCCGGACGGCCAGCTCTAGGAAGGGTTCTGGTCATCCCAAACATCTTCCATGTAAGGATTATGGAGGCCACTGTGCTCTTAGGAACCTTAAGTGCAGCAGAATTTTTTTGTAACCTTGGCCAGATCTGTGCCTTGATACAATTCTGTCTCTGAGCTCTTCAGACAGTTCCTTTGACCTCATGATTCTCATTTGCTCTGACATGCACTGTGAGTTGTAAGGTCTTATATAGACAGGTGTGTGGCTTTTCCTAATCAAGTCTAATCAGTATAATCAAACACAGCTGGACTCAAATGAAGGTGTAGAACCATCTCAAGGATGATCAGAAGAAATGGACAGCTCCTGAGTTAAATATATCAGTGTCACAGCAAAGGGTCTGAATACTTAGGGCCATGTGATATTTCAGTTTTTCTTTTTTATTAAATCTGCAAAAATGTCAACAATTCTGTGTTTTTCTGTCAATATGGGGTGCTGTGTGTACATTAATGAGAAAAAAAAATGAACTTAAATGATTTTAGCAAATGGCTGCAATATAACAAAGAGTGAAAAATTTAAATGGGTCTGAATACTTTCTGTCCCCACTGTGTATATATATATATATATATATATATATATATATATATATATATATATATGTGTGTGTGTGTGTGTGTGTGTGTGTGTAGGTAGGTGTTTTTACAGGAAGATGATATATAGTTTATGATATCATGATAAAATAAGGCCCCAGCTTACCTTTTAAAAATACTTGTTCCCCTGTCTTGTGGGAACTATTGAATGTATCCAGGTGTTAATTGAATTCCTTTAGTTATACAATTAGTCTTTGCAGACGTTGAGGCTCCATCTCACCAGGGGCCGTTGACATGCTGTCAGGGAATCAACAGCAGGAGACAGGCTCTAGGACTCAGCATCTCTACCAGCACTTATGGCAGGAGAAGGACTTTAGGACCCAGCATCTCTGGCAGGAGAAGGACTTTAGGACCCAGTATCTCTACAAGCAGGTCACATGGGCCTATATAAGGAAGTCTGCTAGTGTCTGCAATTGCTGGTTTGTCTTCAGCTCCCCCTGTGTTCCTGTGCCCTGTATTATCTGCTGATCTCCTGTGTACCGACCCGGCTTGTTTTGACCTGCTCTTTCTGATCCTCTGGCTTGACCCTTTGGCCTGCACCTGACTTCCTCCTGCCTGCTCCCAGCATCTGACCCTGGCCTGGCTATTGGACTCTGCTTATCCTGCTCCCTGTACTAAGATGCAGCTGATCTTAGGTCATTCTGATCCTGGACTGTCTCTCTGTGATTGACCCCTGGCCTGGCTCCCGGCTCCGCTATTTAGTTATTCCACTGGACTCCATCTCCTAGACCTTTTAAGCACACCTGTCTCCAGCAACCCAGCACCCGTGCTTCTGTGGGCACCACACCTGCTGTTTCCACCTTCAGTGGTGTGCTGCACTCGGCTGCAAGGGGAGACCTCCCAGCATCTCGGCCTCCTACCAAGTTATTGACACATGCAAATGTCAGAACTGTTTGGGCTGGGGGTCAAAGGGGTTGTTCATTAAGTCATAGACTTGGAGGCACCATAACCTTAAAACCTGAGCATGAACATTTGGGAAGCTTCAGAGGTAGCCAATCCAAATTTGAGGTAACTCCTAACCAATGAACATTAGGCTTCAGAGGTAGCCAATCAGAATTTGAGGCAACTCCTAACCAATGAACATTAGGCTTCAAAGGTAGCCAATCAGAATTTGATGCAACTCTGAACCAATGAATGTGTTGCATCTGTTGATTGGAGGAGAATGAATATAAAATAGGGGGAGAGCTATCTGTTCTCCCTGTTTGACTCCAGACCATTGAGACCACAGGATGTCTGTGTAAAGTATACTCTTATCTCTCTTTACTTTTTCCCTAACCTTTTCTATCCTAGGATTTATCTTAATAATAATATTGATAGCCAGTGTATGTCCTTAGTAACCTTATCTGAGTTTGGCCTAAATTATCTCTGTAGCCTGGAAACACTGTACCTGTGACATCACTTGAGATATTTGATCATTTCTAATTATTCTTCTTATTATTATTGTTTCTTTTCTGTATAAATAAATGTAATTGTTTATCTTTTCGCACCGTTATCGTTCGTTTTTAATTCTTATATAGACAAAGGTTTTAATCACTTATTTTATGTATCGTTAATCATTTAAGTGAGGTATAAACATTGCCATCACACATGTTAGATATCTATTTACTTGGCATAACATCATTTTTCATATTTTACAAAAAAATTTGGGTTATGTATTGTAATTCATTAAAATATATTTTTCCAAAAAAATGTAAACATTTGAAAAACTGTTTCACGAGTACTATGTGACATAAAAAATTGGAAAGACCACTATTTTATTCTCTAGGGCCTCTGCTAAAAAAAAAATAAAACAATCATATAATATTTGGGGGTTCTAAGTAACTTTCTAGCAAAAAAAAAACCTTGGATAGGGATGGGAAGATATGGAATGCCCAGAACTGTTGTTAAAAGTAACTTTAGGATTTGACTCGGCTACCAAATAAACATTACACGCCTGTCATCCTGTAGGATAAACAGATCAGCTGCACCGGTCAAAGAAATTATTTCAGACATTGAATTGAAGTGCATTCTTTTCGCAGAAAAATGACAAGGCACCTGGCTTCTCTTTAGGATCCCCAAGCAAGCAGTGTATATAGGTATCTGTGCTGGCTTTATTTGGCTCTAAGCTATCTCTCAGTATAATGCTAGCTGAGTATTGCACACGGCTGCTTCTCCTTAATAGGCTCTGGGGTGTAGTGGTTGAAGCTACTAACTCAGTCCCTTCAAAGATCCTGTAACTCCGGTGGTGACTGCTGAATAGGTCTTCTGTTGGACTGGTCCCATTGGCTCCTAGGGTGACTCAGCTAAGCCTAGCTAAAGGCTAAAGGCTGTGATGCTTCCTCTGCTGCTCTCTCTCTAGTTCTCTGTTTCTCACTGGCTCCTTGGTTCTGCCCAGGTGCAGAGTCCCCCAGCATAGAGGCCCCCTTCAGGCGACAGAACCCTGGACTCCATGCTCCCACATGGCTAGGCTCCAGAATATTTAAAGCTTGTCTCTCCACCTTCTGGGCCATCCTCATCTTGGCATTGGAGGAGATTCCATACATTTTCTGGTCTCATCTCTGCCCTTCTGTGCATTACTTTTATAGATCTTGAGAAAATAATTATACATTTTTGAGTATATTTGGTTGTTTGTCAAACAAAAACATGTAAAAAAAAGTTTTCAATAAAAATCACTTGATTAGAAAAAAAGCTACACCTCTAATGTGGAAACGAGGCCAAATGACTCGACTATGCAGGAAAACACAAGAACTGGCTATAACAGAAGGCAATTTATTCACAGAAGGCCTGAGTAGTGGTACCAGGATAAACATTTAGGGTTCCTTGCAGATTTGGGGATGCATTTCTGCACACAGAGTTGTAAATTTGGTGATAATTAATTGTCTCCTTGGTGCTGCAATGTACAGGGAGACATTTATTCATCATGCAGTACCATCATGGAGACATCTGAATAGTCTCAAATTCATTCTAGAACAAGGTACTGTAATCATTCATTCAGCTAACATAAAAACCAGTCCTGGAGGGATGGTATGCTCCTGCCCCCACAGCCCCTTACATCATTTGGTCTGTCTGGAGCTAAATGAGGGAACAGAAGCAAATGAGACAGCCTAAATCCACAGAAGAACTTTAGTTGATTCTAGATGTTTGGAACAACATACCTTTCAAATTCCTTAAAAACTGTGTGCAAATGTACATAGGAAAAGGGGTGTTGTTTTAAAGGCATTTATTTTCATTACTTAAGTTACTTATTTATTTATTATTATAACCATCGCTTTCTGTTTGCTAATGTTTTCTTCAGTTCTTTATTGCTTATAATGTGAGTCTTCTTGATCTTAATGTATATTTATGACAGTGAGAAGACGGAAAGAGAGAAAGATAATAGGCAAGGCTTTATTTATATTTTAAGTATATTTAATATTTGCATACATATTAATAGTTATAGCAACAAAATATAATTAAAATAGGAGATTAAAACATTAGCAAGTGAAAAAAATACTGCTACTACTTGACTTTTTTTGGATTGAATATCATTACAGATTTTATGTGTGCGTGTCTTTTAATTCCTTCACTGAAGATTTCCCCCACTGTCTGGTAATTATAGTTATTATATCTTGTAAAGGGGTCTCATACAAATCTCCAAAACAAATAGTTTTCGATTGCTTTACTATTGCTGGTTTTAATACTTTAATTAATAATCCAATGTGTTCTATATTATTTTTGAAAACTATATACACTCCCTGTCACTTTTTGTATTTAATTGTGTTTTTACTATTAGCTCCAGGTAATGGCATTTTAATACATCGTTCTGCTCCTCTGTGCCAGCCTTGCGTCAACCCAGCTTAGTATGTGGATCTCCTAATAATCCTGCTCACACAATAGCTGTGAGGACAGAACCTCAGCCATAATTATCTGTAGAATGTAGAGCAAGGAAGACCAGCAGATTAATCTTAAAACGTCTGCTTTAATCTCTGTGCTTCTTCTGTAAACCCCCCTCTCTTTCATCTTCACTTCATTTGTTGTAAAATGTAAATTTGTTGGAAACCTGCAGGTTAAAAACTAGAGCCAGAGTGAAAATTAAATTCGCTTCCTACAGACAGATGACACACTGTGTTGTGGACTTTCAGATCAGAACAATCTTTGCCAGTCTTTGCCTATCCTCTGTCTACCAATTGCAAAGACATTTGGCTGATGTCAAATTCTGTATCTATAACTGTAAAAAATGCATATGTTTCAGATGTTGCTTTAAAGTTTATCCAAAATGAAAAAAAAAACATGTTTTGCCTAGAGATAAAGTGTCACCATTGAGGATTTTCTCCACTCTCTTTGTCCTGCTAACCATAGGCATGCACGGGGGTGTGCCAGGACACACCCCAATCCAGGGCCAGCAATCAGTCGATAAAAATCTACCTGTCGTTTGTGGGCAGGTGATGAATAGACCATAATCCTTCCATACTCCCGGAACCTGAACAGGAGGGGAGCCCTTTACTGGATCTGATCTGTATTTTCCTCCTGCAGCCACTGAAAGTCTTCTTCTTCTCCTCTCCCTCCCACCAGCATTCAGCAGCTGAAGGAGGAAAATACAATGGATTGGGACCAGTATATGCCACCCCTGCCGCCCCTACTCTCCACTTATTTTTTTCAATACCAATCACACACCATGTTCATTTAATGAATTAATCAACTGCTAATTTCAACTATTAACTATACACTATTAATCACCTATAGATACTTATTTTTTCCATGTGGGATTTTTTCTTAATAATAAAAACATATATATATTCATATTTTTGATAACATAATCAAAATAAGCTCATTCATATACTGTACAATAGAATTTTTTAAAATAAATATAAATATTGGAAAGAACGTTTATAGTCTGGCATTGTGTCGGTCTGTCAAGAGTTTGATAGTTGTTGTGACTTGACATATTGTCTTTACCTGGGATTATGCTGCATGTGATGTCTTTCTTCTGCCTCAGAGGGTATTTAAAGTGTGGCTTCTTGTAAGCCCCTTTGGGCTGGACTCCTTCCCTGGAGAGGTGGGGATGAGCCATGGAGCTTTCGGGACAACCTAACAGTTTTTATATTTCTGGTTATATACTTACATAGTTAGTAAAGTTGAATAAAGACACCAGTCTATCCAGTTCAACCTGAGAGAGTGTGGGTGCATGTCTACAATTATCCCTATTTTTTTAATTTTTTTTTATAGTACCCATATAGCGCCGTCAATTTACACAAGGTGCTCCACATGTCCATTGCACACTCACATCAGTCCCTACCCTCAAGGAGCCCACAATCCAAGGTCCCCAACTCACATTTATATACTAGGGCCAATTTTGGACAGAAGCCAATTAACCTACCAGCATGTATTTGGAGTGTGGGAGGAAACTGGAGTACCCGGAGGAAACCCACGCAGGCACAGGGAGAACATGCAAACTCCAGGCAGGTAGTGTCGTGGTTGGGATACGAACCAGTGGCCCTTTTTACTGCTAGGCAAGAGTGCTATCCACTACACCACTGTGCTGCCTGGTTGCGGGATCATCTCTTCCATTTCCATTTTTCAGCTGTAAATATTTTATTATTGTGTGTGTGTGTGTGTCAGGTCACCTAGAGGCTGGGTGACAGATACACACCATCAGGAGTGCACCGCAAGGTAGTGGACCCTACGGCTGACTGCTGCGGATTGAACCCTGGGAGGTTCAGGAAGCAGGTCTACTGGATCACTGACACAGATCCCACTGGGAGCTAGAGCATAGATTCCCCAGGGCGCGGAGTCTAAGAGCCAGCAGGTGTTCACCAGAGCCTTTAATGGTAAGGATGGACTGCGCTGCAGTCTGGCTCCAGGTCACGGCCCCCAGAGTCTCACAGCTCACGCATACGGTACACTACAGGAGAAGAGGAAGGAGGCAGCAGGCTGGAACAACAAGGAAAGTAAGGGACAAGCCAAGGTCGGGGCCACAAGCAGACAAGGACAACAGAGTACACGCCAAGGTTCAGGGTCACAGGCAAACAGGGATGGTCGGGAACACGCCAAAGGTCAGGGTCACGAGCAGACAGGAATAGTTAAGAACAGGCCAAAGTCAGTAACAGGAATTAGATGTAGGAAACACAGCAAGTACACACAGAGGCTAACACACACTGGTTGATCAGCACTGCTGGCTTGCAGTGCACAGGTTAACATAGGGTTACCTGATAGGGCCTGGGGTGGGGCCATGCTTAGAGGAGAGGTTACAAAAGCAGTCAGGTGAGGGTCAGCTGGCCTCTAGAGATGAACACATGGAGACAGGTATGCTGATCGACAAACTATTGCATAACCATGACAGTGTGTGTGTGTGTGTAGCACTTACCCCTGAAGGAGCTGCTGGTATTTGATTGGGCTTACCATTCCTTTCCTGTTTCACCATATCCATCATAGGGGTCCCATTAAAGACTTCTTTTAGTAATTTTAGCTCCGACACACAGTCTCTTTCTTAAATGCTTTATTTAGGAAAGACACATGCAATAGAGGGATGAAGGGTTTAGGGGAATTCAGGTATCTTGAATTTGCAGATCAGGAACACTCTCTTTGATCCAGAGGACAACAGCTCCACAACTGGATTCAGCAACCACCGTACAGGCCTCTCTCACTGACCTAGCAGCCGATGTGATGCTCGGTCATTGTCTCTGCCACAGACTTTAAGATTTGGTGTAACTGTTACACAATCCTCTGCCACAGGATTGGGTAATTAGTGACTTGTTGCAATATCAAGGCTTGATCACACAGTACCAGTTCCCTTCTTTCGAACCTACGGTACTGTACGGTAGGTGACCCGGGATGCATCCTCCAACTGAGTCTCTAGGCTCTTCTAGAGGCATTCCTCTTCTGAAAAGTCCTCCCTTGGATCCTACAGTCACTCGGCTTCTTCCCGCAGGCAAGACAGCACAGGACCATCCCTGGATCGGTAGGCCCCAAGACTTTTGGGCCTGCCTTCAGTAACGACGCCTCGGGCCAGCCGGCCCCGAGACAATTTGATGGCATCTACACACCTTAGGACAGGAGGGCCATCAGGTTCGAAGTCTCTCGCGTCACGGGGTCTGCCCCTTAAGTACCCCCTCCCAGAAAGCACAGCAGGCAGACCACACCCACTGACTGTTTCCGGGCAAGAAGGCACTTAATACACCCAGCTTGTTGCAATTTCCAACCTTGGCCAAAATAATAGAGCGCCATCCCCAACTAAGCTGAAACAGAACCAGAATTTACAATAATTGCAGTCTGAGCTAAACTACAGCTTCAGACAACTACATTTTTACTTACAGTGTCTGTATTAAAAATACCAGCACTACACATATATATGTATATATATATATAAGCTTGTGCACGATAAAATGAATTTGAATTTTGAGCTGTTTGATGTATTCCTATAGAATAAACTAGTCCCCTGAAGAAGACCACAACTGCACAGGTCGAAACGCATCAGAGTTTACACATGGCTGACATTCTGTAATATAGCGTTTTGCTTTATTGTGTTTACATCGCTGTTATGGAATATGTATTATTCTGCTCAACCTGAGCTCATATCCTAATTGGAACATGATATTGAGTCTTATTTTTTGATATAATAAAGAATTTTTACCAATAGATACTGTTCTTTGATCCTTACATCACTGCTGCTAAAAAACCCCTTTGGGGAAACCTTCCCATACACTACCTAGAATAACCTTTAGCCCATGTTCATATTGGGCCGATTTGACATGTGATTTGACAGGTCGGAGCCTATTGCCGGCAATAGCACCATCTGAATCTGTGCAATGCCCGCTTTGTGACATGCACATCGGGCTGTGGAGGGGATCGGGCAGTGGCGGGTACATCAGGGATCGGTGGGCACATCAGGGAGAAGCGGGGATCAGAGCATCAGGCCATCGGTGGACATCAGGCTGCGGCGGGCATTGGGCAGCGTCCCGTGTCTTCTCCTCATCACTTCTGCCATGTGTCTCCTCCCCTCCTCCTAAGCGCCAAGAGGATTGCCTGTCCTTTCAGCCAATCAGGTGATGGGTATCAGACCAGCTTCCTGATTGGCTGGGAGAAGGATCAGTGTTGCAACAGCGAATATTTATTGGGTGGGCTCAAGATGCAATGCTCTGCATCCTGATCCCACCCTATTTTGAAGCCTATTAGAGCCTCTATTAGAACCTATTAGAGCCTCACGGAGGTGGTGGATGGGGGGATGGCACCGTGTGCCCATAATGGATGGCTATGCTGCTTTTGGCTGCCTACAGCTGGGCCCACTATATGCCCACTGTGCATGCATGAGTCTGAATGGTCCTGCAGTCTTTTGGGACCTGTGATGTCTCCCAGAAGGCTACAGGCTGGGAGGGGGGGACTTCTGCTTGGATCACCTAGGCGATCTGAGCAAAAGTGGGAGTGGGTGCCTGTCAAAACCAGCCCCCACCCCAAAAAAAAACAAAAAAAACATGCCAAATGTGGCAGAGGAGGGGGGATAAGGACCTAAAGCTGAACTTAGGAGATGGAGGGGCTTAACTAATTATTACCCTTTCCAAAATATAAAACCTTCACAAAAAATGCAAGATGCTGCTTTCAAGGCACACTTGATATGAATGTAAACATATTTTTTAACAAACATGTTATGCTTACCTGTTTTGTGCAATGGTTTTGTACAGAGCAGCCCCAATCCTCCTCTTCTTGGGTCCCCCGGGCGGCACTCCTGGCTCCTCTTCTTCATCGGGTGCCTCTACAGAGAGTCACTTTCCATGGGGCACCCGTGCCTGCTGCTATCAATCTATCCAATGAGGACAGAAATAGCAGCTGGAGCCACTGAGCTTCTGCACATCGCAGGAACGATCGGGCTCCTCGATTCAGGTCCCCCACTGGCACTCCTGTCCCCTCCCTCTGTCCAGTTCCCCTATGGGGGGATGGCACCCGTGTGCCCACAATGAATGGCTATGCTGCTTTTGGCTGCCTACAGCTGGGCCCACTGTGCATGCATGAGTCTGAATGGTCCTGCAGTCTTTTGGGACCTGTGATGTGTCCCAGAAGGCTGCAGGCTGGGAGGGGGGGAATTCTGCTCGGATCACTTAGGCGATCTGAGCAAAAGTGGGAGTGGGTACCTGTCAAAACCAGCCCCCACCCCAAAAAAAGAACAAAAAAAACATGCCAAATGTGGAGGGGGGGTAAGGACCTAAAGCTGAACTTACCCTTTTGGGTGTGAAGTCTGCTTTAACTAGATCAGTTAATAAACAGTTAAATCAAAAGAGTAGAGCAGTGATACACAGATTTGCAGGGGGAACATGTGATGACAGTATGGGGGGGTTGTATGGAATAGAAGAGTGAGAGGTTTATAGCAGTGAACTCAAGGGGAGCAGACTGGGGAATAGGAGTGGCAAGCCCTTCTATGTATAGTATATTACATAAGCTGGTTGGGAGAAGGTAAGACAGCTACAGGAACGGAATACATTTGATTGGCTGTATCTGTGAAGCAGAGGACAAGGGAAAAGAACAGGGAAGATATACAGGCTGGGCTGTCAGGAGACATGAAGGATCGGACAGAAGGAGGAATACAGGAGTGAAGGACTGCAGAGAGACATAGGGGCACAATCAGATATCAGGGAGGAGGATCTGAGCTTGATTGCAGGGAGGGGGAGGGGGCGATATCTGAGAGTCAGTATGGCAAGAATCTGGCAGGAAGAAGGGGAGAGAAACAAAGTTGCAATAAATGGTATACATAAAGAAGGTAACATAAACGAGTCACACTGGGAGAGCAGAGTGAGAGAGCAGCTAACATCAGAGCACTGAGCCGCTCTGTGAAAAAATGACAGGACACAGGAGGCTGTAAAATGGAGTGGTGCTTGGCAGCTGCAGATGGGAATGTAAGCTGCCCGGGCCCTCCTCCTGAACTGACAGGTCCGGGCCCCATACATAAGGGCTGGTGGTCCCTCCTTATCAGCGGCCCTGACCATATGCAAAATGGTGGAGGTGGGGTAGTTTAAGCTAATGCAGTTGGGTAGTACTTAACTGATAGGAGATGGAGGGGCTTAACTAATTATTACCCTTTCCAAAATATAAAACCTTCACAAAAAATGCAAGATGCTGCTTTCAAAGGCACACTTGATATGACTGTAAACATATTTTTTTAACAAACATGTTATGCTTACCTGTTTTGTGCAATGGTTTTGTACAGAGCAGCCCCAATCCTCCTCTTCTTGGGTCCCAAGGGCGGCACTCCTGGCTCCTCTTCTTCATCGGGTGCCTCTACAGAGGGTCACTTTCCATGGGGGCACCCGTGCCTGCTGCTATCAATCTGTCCAACGAGGACAGAAATAGCAGCTGGAGCCACTGAGCTTCTGCACATCGCAGGAATGATCGGGCTCCAGGTCCCCCGCTGGCACTCCTGTCCCCTCCCTCTGTCCAGTTCCCCCATGGGGGCACTCATGCATGCTCGCACCCGAGGTCCACTGCTGCATCCATTGACACAGACAGCGGGACTCAGCCCCCTGCTCCCTTGTCACAGGCTTTGATTGACAGCAATGGGAGCCAATGACATGCCCTACTGACACTGTCTTTTTCGTAGGGGGGGCGCCAAACGGAGTCTTTGCCCCGGGTGAAAGAATTTCTAGCTTCTCCACTGATGGTGGCACACCTGTGGGCTCAATCTCAAGCTACCCTGTCTGCCTCCATTGATACAGTGCAGCTTGGTCCCACCTACCACTCCCCCACCACAGGATTTGATTGACAGTAACAGGGGCTAATGGCTCCTGCTGATATCAATCTGCCCTGTGAGGAGCCAAAGAGAGCTAGAGAGCTGCTGCTCTCAAACACAGTGCTGGGTCAAGATTGGGCTCAGTTAAGTATACTGTAAGGGAGGGCTGAGGGTGAGCTGTACACAGAAGTTTTTTTTCCTTATAACAACTTTAAGAAAAATATTATTAAAAAAGAAAAAATAATCCACTAAACTGATTCATTCATTTTGTTATTCATATTCATATTAATGCATCTCTGCTCATTCGGTTTCTGTACAGATTTGGTCATGAAGATCTCCTACTGATGTTAAAAGTTATAATACATTAAAGCAGACCAAGACAGGATGAGCAGAAAGCGAAGCAGATTATCAAGGAAGTGGAACGGCAGATGTAGCACCCTTACCAGTTTACCTGCTGTATTAACCTTTTCCTATACAAAATTGTTTATTTTGCCTAGTGTTATTTTGAATAATTTACCTGTCTAAATCATTTTAAATGTATAAAAAGGTTTAGTCACATAGGAGGCTTTTATTTGCAGACTGTTTAATAAATACCATATTCATGTTTTTCATCAAGTAGGAAAACAACCAACAATATTTTCAGTTATTTTACAATTACCAGTTTTTGATAAAAAAAAAGTTCAAAATGCTTTTTTTTTGTTTTTTTTTTGTTTCCTTTTTTACTCATTGTATTGTGACACCTGCAGACTTTCTATGCAAGTCCACAAAGGCATGGAATAATTACTTTAGGTTGGAGGAACTTGACTGGCCTGCACAGAGTACTGACCTTAACTCGTTAGAACACCTTTGGATGAATTAGAGCGGAGACAGCGAGCCAGGCCTTCTTGTCCAACATCAATGCCTGACCTCACAAATGTGTTTCTGGAAGAATGGTCAAACATTCCCACAGACACACACTTAAACCTTGTGGACAGCCTTCCCAGAAGAGTTGAAGCTGTTATAGCTGCAAAGGGTGGGCCAACTCAATATTGAACCCTACCGACTAAGACCGGGATGCCATTAAAGTTTATATGTGTGTAAAGGCAGGTGCCCCAATAATTTTGACAATATAGTGTATATATATATATATATATATATATACACAGTATCTCACAAAAGTTAGTACACCCCTCAAATTTTTGTAAATAATTTATTGTACCCTTTTATGTAACAACACTGAAGAAATGAAACTTTGCTACAATGTAAAATAGTGAGTGTACAGCTTGTATAACAGTGTCAATTTGCTGTCCCCTCAAAATAACTCAACACACAGCCATTAACCGCTTGCCGACCGGCACACGCCGATGTACGTCAGCAGAGCGGCACGGCTGGGCAAATGGGCGTACCTGTACGTCCATTTGAATTTCCCGCCGTGCCCGTGCGCGCCGGACGGGAGCCCTGTGAGTCGGGTCGCGGGTCCCGCAGACTCGATCGCCGCGGGGAGACCCGCGATCGCCTCACGGAGCGGATGAACGGGGAGATGCCGTTGTAAACAGCATCTCCCCGTTCTGCCTAGTGACAAGTGTCACTCGATCTCTGCTCCCTGTCATCGGAGCAGAGATCAGTGACGTCAGCCACACAGCCCATCCCCCTACAGTTAGTAATCACTCCCTAGGACACACTTAACCCCTCCCTGCCCCCTAGTGGTTAACCCCTTCACTGCCAGTGTCATTTACACAGTAATCAGTGCATTTTTTAATCGCACTAATCGCTGTATAAATGACAATGGTCCCAAAAATGTGTCAAAAATGTCTGACATGTCCGCCATAATGTCGCAGTCACAATAAAGATCGCTGATCGCCGCCATTACTAGTAAAAAAAAAAATATTAATAAAAATGCCATAAAACTATCCCCTATTTAGTAAACACTATAAGGTTTGCGCAAACCAATTAATAAACGCTCATTGCGATTTTTTTTACCAAAAATATGTAGAAGAATACGATCAGCCTAAACTGAAGAAAAAAAATGTTTTTTTATATATTTTTGGGGGATATTTATTATAGCAAAATGTACAAAATAATGCGTTTTTTTCAAAACTGTCGCTCTTATTTTGTTTATAGCGCAAAAAATAAAAATCGCAGAGGCGATCAAATACCACCAAAAGAAAGCTCTATTTGTGGGAAAAAAAGGACGTCAATTTTGTTTGGGAGCCACGTCGCACGACCGCGCAATTGTCAGTTAAAGCGACGCAGTGCCGAATCGCAAATAACGCTCTGGTCAGGAAGGGGGTAAATCCTTCCGGGGCTGAAGTGGTTAATTAAAGTGAAAATGTCCAAATTGGGCCCAATTAGCCATTTTCCCCACCCAATGTCATGTAACTCGTTAGTGTTACAAGGTCTCAGGTGTGAATGGGGAGCAGGTGTGTTAAATTGGTGTTATTGCTCTCACTCGCTCATACTGGTCACTAGAAGTTCAACATATCACCTCATGGCAAAAAAACTCCCTTAGGATCTGACAAAAAGAATTGTGACTCCACATAAAGACGGTCTAGGCTGTAAGAAGTCTGCCAAAACATTGAGACTGAGCTGCAGCATGGTGGCCAGGACCATACAGCCGTTTAACAGGACAGGTTCCACTCAGAACAGGCCTCTCCATGATCGACCAAAGAAGCTGAGTGCACATGCTCCGCGTCATATCCAGAGGTTGTCTATGGGAAATAGACGTATGAGTGCTGCCAGCATTGCTGCAGAGGTTGAAGGTGTGGATGGTCAGCCTGTCAGTGCTCAGACCATACGCCGCACACTGCATCAAATTGGTCTGCATGGCTGTCGCCCCAGAAGGAAGCTTCTTCTAAAGATGATGCACAAGAAAGCCCACAAACAGTTTGCTGAAGACAAGCAGACTAAGGAAATAAATTACTGGAACCATGTCCTGTGGTCTGATGAGACCAAGATAAACTTATTTGGCTCAGATGATGTCAAGCGTGTGTGGCAGCAACCAGGTGAGGAGTACAAAGACAAGAGTGTCTTGCCTACAGTCAAGCATGATGGTGGGAGTCTCATGGTCTGGGGCTGCATGAGTGCTGCTGGCACTGGGGAGCTACAGTTCATTGAGGGAACCATGAATTCCAACATGTACTGTGACATACTGCAACAGAGCATAATCCCCTCCCTTCGGAGACTAGGCCGCGGGGCAGTATTCCAGCATGATAACGACCCCACACACACCTCCAAGTCGACCACTGCCTTGCTAAAGAAACTGAGAGTAAAGGTGATGGACTGGCCAAGCATGTCTCCAGACCTAAACTCTATTGAGCAGCTGTGGGGCATCCTCAAACGAAAGGTGGAGGAGCGCAAGGTCTCTATTATCCTCCAGCTTTGTGATGTTCTCATGGAAGAGGACTCCAGTGGCAACCTGGGAAGCTCTGGTAAACTCCATGCCCAAGAGGGTTAAGGCAGTGCTGGAAAATAATGGTGGCCACACAAAATATTGATACTTTGGTCCGAATTTGGACATTTTCACTTAGGGGTATACTCACTTTTTTGCCAGTGGTTTAGACATTAATGGCAGTGCGTTGAGTTATTTTGAGGGGACAGCAAATTTACACTGTTATACAAGCTGTACACTTACTACTTTACATTGTAGCAAAGTGTAATTTCTTCAGTGTTGTCACATGAAAAGATGTAATAAAATATTTACAAAAATGTGAGGGGTGTACTCAATTTTGTGAGATACTGTATATATATATATATATATATATATATATATATATATATATATATATATATATATATGAAACAAGATATATATGAAATATATATCGAGGAGCTTGTAAGCAGAAAAACTATATATATATATATATATATATATATATATATATATATTTATGGTCGGAGCCCTCCGTCCTGATGGATATGAAGCACATAAACACGTCACAAGACTAACAACATAAAATAGACCTGAAGTGTGCCCTGGCCTGCTGTATGGTAAACCCAGATCTGCTGGGTGGTATGCCAGAGAAGGGCGCATACCTTAAGAAAGTAATGGATGTTTCTGTAGAGAAATTGTTTGAAGAGAAGTACCCCAAGAAGGGGAATGGGTGGGTGGGTACCGCGCACTGGAACCGACACAGACCATCCTGGGTGGTCTGGTTAAATACCCTCCAGGCTCCTCCCATAACTTCAGGCCGGTAAACCGGCCTTCCTATTTATTGTCGGAGCCCTCCGTCCTGATGGATATGAAGCACATAAACACGTCACAAGACTAACAACATAAAATGAAGTGTGCCCTGGCCTGCTGTATGGTAAACCCAGATCTGCTGGGTGGTATGCCAGAGAAGGGCGCAAAAAGACTTGGTTAGGGAGGTAATGATTTAAGTTTACTGGCATACTACAGGTCGAGCTTGCCAAAGGCTTGTGACATTTCTGCTTGTGGATTGGGAATGTATCGAGCGAAGCAAGCGAATTTCCACCTGCCCATTTTCTAGATGACGTGGTCCGGGACCCCGTTTCGTGAGGCTGCTGATGCTACTCCAATGCGAAAGAATTTCCAGAGAATTGTCCGGGGTCAAGGCCTAAGTTGGGCAAAAGATTTCTAACGTGTCTAGTGAACTGGTTGCTACTTAGAGGGCTAGTAGGGAACGGTAGTAATGGCTGCCTTCCGAGAGGTCGGACAGATGAGCTAATAACTGGTCTAGAATGGCCACGGGGCACCAGGCGTTTACGAGTCTGGGAAGTATGATATCTACACCGGGACCAGACTGTTGTGTTTCGGACACCATGAGGTGTCGGATGAAGTAACTTTGGTGGCGTGTCAGGTGGCGTCTATGTAACATGTTACTGGGGCCGGTGACCGTGAATTCACTGGGGCATAAGAAACCGCAGAAAGCCAGGTAGATGGCTGCGTGAACGACCGGGTGAAATTAACCCAAAGGGGAATGTGACAGGATGGTAGACCTGTCTCGGAATATGGTGCTGGTCGCAGGCAGGCGTTTACTGTTGATTTGGAGTTGTCTGTGACTACCGTGCAGTGTAGACTTGACCGCATGGGTGGCAACCAAAGATGGTTTGGTAGGATTTTGTAAGGAGATGAAATGCTGGATGCCAGCTAAGTAGAGACTAATGGTATGGTGTGAAAATGCCAACTGTGTGTGGCAAGATGATATGAAGGCCAGGATGTGATGGAAATCTCCTGATACTGCCCCAGGGTTTGAGACCAGGAACCTGTCATGGATATTCCAGGCAGTACGGTAGGCCTTCAGGGCGTTTGTGAGGAAATGATAGATTAATAAGGCGGGTAGCATTGTGAAGGTGTTTGTTTTAATCCGAGGTTAGCTACGACCAATGTGGGATAAGAAACATGGTCGGGTCGGTTCCAGATCCCTGCGAAAGAATAACGCAAAGTTAAAACGGGTAGTGCGTTGGCCAGAGTATTGCATTTGCCTGGGATGTAGATGCAGCGAACATTATTTGGTGCTGTGGGGATAGTTGCACCAGCCTGCTCAGGAAGGCCATGATGGCCAGCGAGTTGAACCTGCTTTTATTTAGAATACTAGCTGTGGCTTGGTTGTCTATGGCAAACGACAGTGTTTGTCCTGCCCAGTTACTGCGCCGGACATGAGCTGCTGCAATAATGGGGTAGAGTTCAATCAAAGAAAAGGACTAACTGAAGTCGGGAATCAAAAGGATTTCTGATGGCCATGGCCCTTCAGACCAAAGATAGCCAAAAAATTGACGTGAGGACCTGTGGAGGCTGCGGCGTCCGTGACTTACCTGAGATGAAGAGGGAGATGCTAACGGAATGAACATTGACATACCATTCCAGTTGATGAGAAATTCATTCCATCTGGGCAGATCCGCTATTTCTGGCACGTCTAATTTTAAGGATTTAGTCAGGAACTTGTACTTGGGAGAGAAACACTAGGAGGCGTGAGATAAGGGTCACCTCGAGTCTGGTTTTTTATTATTTTTTTTTTTTTTTTTTTAGCAAGTGCTACTAAAAAGATGAAGTGGGCTGTATGAGCGCCACTGAGTGTGCTTGCAGAGATTGCAAGGAGTATATGTTGATATGCATGTTTGCAGCGATTGCAAATGGGTATATGCTGAGATGCGTGTTTTTGCAGCGATTGCAAGGAGTATATATTGAGATGCGTGTTTTTGCAGCGATTGCAAGGAGTATATACTGAGATGCGTGTTTTTGCAGCGATTGCGGGGAGTATATACTGAGATGCGTGTTTTTGCAGCGATTGCAAGGGGTATATACTGAGATGCGTGTTTTTGCAGCGATTGCAAGGAGTATATACTGAGATGCGTGTTTTTGCAGCGATTGCGGGGAGTATATACTGATATGCGTGTTTTTGCAGCGATTGCAAGGAGTATATATTGAGATGCGTGTTTTTGCAGCGATTGCAGGGAGTATATACTGAGATGCGTGTTTTTGCAGCGATTGCGGGGAGTATATACTGAGATGCGTGTTTTTGCAGCGATTGCAAGGGGTATATACTGAGATGCGTGTTTTTGCAGCGATTGCAAGGAGTATATATTGAGATGCGTGTTTTTGCAGCGATTGCAGGGAGTATATACTGAGATGCATGTTTTTGCAGCGATTGCAAGGGGTATATACTGAGATGCGTGTTTTTGCAGCGATTGCAAGGAGTATATATTGAGATGCGTGTTTTTGCAGCGATTGCAGGGAGTATATACTGAGATGCGTGTTTTTGCAGCGATTGCGGGGAGTATATACTGAGATGCGTGTTTTTGCAGCGATTGCAAGGGGTATATACTGAGATGCGTTTTTTTTTTTTTTTTTTACCGTGACTGCAAAATGTGTAAATGCTGAGATGTGTGTTTTGCAGCAATTGCAAAAAATGGGTATATGCTGAGCCGCGTGTTTTGCAGTAATTGCAAGTGGGTAAACACTAAGATGCGAGTATTTGCAGCAATTGCGAGGAGTTTATACTGAGATGCATGTTTTGCAGTGATTGTAAACGGGTATGTGGTAAGTTGCTTGTATTTGTAGCAATTGCAAGGAGTTTGCACTGAGATGCGTATTTTACAGAGATTGCAAAATGGGTATATGCTGAGATGCGTGTTTTGCAGGGATTGCGAGTGGGTAAACACTAAGATGCGTGTATTTGCAGCAATTGCAAGGAGTTTATACTGAGATGCATGTTTTGCAGTGATTGCAAACGGGTATGTGGTAAGATGCGTGTATTTGTAGCAATTGCAAGGAGTTTGTACTGAGATGCATATTTTACAGAGATTGCAAAATGGGTATATGCTGAGATGCGTGCGTTTTTTTTTTTTTTTTTGCAGCAAATGCAAGGAGTTATGATGAGATGCGTGTCTTGCAGCGATTGCAAGGAGTTATGATGAGATGCGTGTCTGTGAATGTTAATGCTTTAATACACGTAAGGCTGAAGATCTGAATCCTAAGTTCCACTGTATTCGTAAGCGCCGATGCAACTAGTTCGAACCGAGCTGAGGTGTAAGCACCGGTGGGGCTTTATTTGTGAAAGATCAGTCGAAGAAGTTTTGTATTGCCCAGGATCCGAATCGTTGAGCTGGTGCTGCGATTTGGACTCGGATTGGTCGGTGGAGTTGTACGGTTGGTGGAGTTCGTATTGCTGAGGATCCGAATCGTTGCACTGATACTGTGACTAGATTCGGATCGGTTGTGGATGTGTGGTGACGAGGGGGCTTGTATGGATTGCTGGATTGCTAGATCCGAATCGCTGAGCCGGTGCTGCGACTGGACTCGGATCGGTTGGTGATGCTTTGTATTGCAGAGGATCCGAATCATTGAGCCGGTGCTACGACTGGACTCGGATTGGTCGGTGGGGTTTGTAATGCCGAGGATTCTGCATCATTGAGCCGGTATGCGACTGGACTCGGATCGGTCGGTGAAAGTTGGGTTGGCAAGGATCCGAATCGTTGAGCCAGTGCTACGACTGGACTCGGATCGGTTGGTGACGCTTTGTATTGCAGCGGATCCGAATCATTGAGCCGGTGCTACGACTGGACTCGGATCGGTCGGTGAAAGTTGTATTTGGCTAGGATCTGAATCATTGAGCCGGTGCTACGACTGGACTCGGATTGGTCAGGGAAAGTTGGGTTGGCAAGGATCCAAATCGTTTAGCCAATGCTACAACTGGACTCGGATTGGACGGTGGGGTTTGTAATGCTGAGGATTCTGAAACATTGAGCCGGTATGTGACTGGACTCGGATCGGTCGGTGAAGTTGGGTTGGCAAGGATCCGAATCGTTGAGCCGGTGCTGCGACTGGACTCGGATTGGACGGTGGGGTTTGTAATGCCAAGGATCTTTAATCATTGAGCCGGTATGCGACTGGACTCGGATCGGTTGGTGAAAGTTGGTTTGGGAAGGATCCGAATCTTTAAGCCGGTGCTACGACTGGACTCGGATTGGATGGTGGGGTTTGTAATGCTAAGGATCCGAATCATTGAGCCGGTGTTACGACTGGACTCGGATCGGTCGGATGAAAGAAGCACACTGTTGGTGAGTGCTTGTGTATGCTGAGGATCCGAATCATTGAGCCGGTGTTGCGACTGGACTCGGATCGGTCGGGTGAAAGAAGCACACTGTTGGTGAGTGCTTGTGTATGCTGAGGATCTGAATCATTGAGCCGGTGTTGCGACTGGACTCGGGCCGGTGGGATGAAAGAAGCACACTGTTGGTGAGTGCTTGTGTATGCTGAGGATCTGAATCATTGAGCCAGTTTTGCGACTGGACTCGTATCGGTCGGATGAAAGAAGCACACTGTTGGTGAGTGCTTGTGTATGCTGAGGATCTGAATCATTGAGCCGGTGTTGTGACTGGACTCGGGTCGGTGGGATGAAAGAAGCACACTGTTGGTGAGTGCTTGTGTATGCTGAGGATCCGAATCGTTGAGCCGGTGTTGCGACTAGACTCGGATCGGTTGGTGATGTTTGTATTGCCAAGGATCCGAATCTTTAAGCCGGTGCTGCGACTGGACTCGGATCGGTTGGTGGAGTTCGTTTTGCAGAGGATCCGAATCTTTGCGCTGATTATGCGACTAGATTCAGATCGGTTGTGGATGTAAGGTGACGATGGGGCTTGTGTTTCCGGATCCGAATCGTTGAGCCGGTGCTACGACTGGACTCGGATCGGCTGACGGTGTTAGTGATTGAAGGGGCTTGTGATTTGCTGAGGATCTAAATCATAGGGCCGATGTTGTGACTACATTCGTTGTAAGTGACTTGTTCCCGAAGGTGACTTGTGCTTATTCGTACGGTTCTTACCGCCTAGTCGGTAAGATACCAGTGGTGCCGAGTGGAGGCTGTCATGAGTCGTAACATCACGGATGCGACTGGGCTCGAATGAGGAACGGAGAAAGGCAGTAAGTACGGATGTGTGCGAATAACCGAGTAAGACCTACGAAGTAGTAGGTGGTTTACGAAGGGGAACATAAAGTAACGGTTCGGTAGCAGAAAAGCACAAGTGCTACCTGCGACAGTGAGTGTGGGACAATTGATAAAACCTACGACCAATCTCGAAGGACATGCAGTGAGTTGGTAGAGTTGGCCTCTGCAATGCATCTGATATGAATCAGTTTGTAAAACATATTAAATTAATCCGATATAAATCAGTAGTAAGGAGTATCTGATACAAATTGGTTGTAGAGTGTATGCCATCCCTTACTGTGAAACTGAACACCTATCAACCACCCATCCCCCCAGGCTAATCAAGTGCAGAGAAGGCACCAGGTGGGCTCAACCACACCTCAATCAGCCACAGAAACCTATACAAACAATATATGCTGATCTCCTAGTGAATGAGATGGCAACCCCATGGAGCATGAATTTTTTGAGCAGTGAAGCCTATTGCGAGTGATATTGAGAACGACCTACAGTGACTGGGGGCTTGGGTCTACGAATGAATCGTATATTTGTCAGAAGGAACTTTACGAATGTACTATGCCTGTGCCGAATGATGTCGGGACATGAGCGACAACAACTCCGGGGCAGGTTTTTTCACGAAAGGGGTGCAGGATAAGAAGCATAATAAACCGCAAGATTTTGCACATGACACGAAAGTTTGGATACTACCTGCGACCGTGAGTGGGAACCGCCGACGAAGACCACGAATGAAAAGCCGGAGTGCACCTGCGATTGAATGCACAGACTGCCGAACGTGAGGTGAGCTGGGAAGAGTCAGCCCTGTGATGTGAGCTACCGCGCACTGGAACCGACACAGACCATCCTGGGTGGTCTGGTTAAATACCCTCCAGGCTCCTCCCATAACTTCAGGCCGGTAAACCGGCCTTTACATATATATATATATATATATATATATATATATATATATATATATATATATATATAGATAGATAGATAGATAGATAGATAGATAGATAGTTTTTCTGCTTACAAGCTCCTCTTTTCATAATTTTCGACAGTTTAAATTTAAATTAAGACACAAATCTGGCTGTCGTGAGCAACTTTTTCTTATATCGGTGTCTACAAATTTACCAGTACAGTAATAAGTATTTAATTGCAGTATTAAGATAAACATAATATACACCTGTTAGGTAGATCATATAATTACCGTATTTATCTGTGTATAACACGCACAGGTGCATAACATTCACCCCAATTTTAGGAGGGAAGTTTAAGGAAAAAAAAAACTTACATTTTGAATAAAGAACTTTGAAGCAAAATCAGGGTCACAGCTCATCAATGCACCCTGGTCAGTGCCCATCTGAAGCCTCTAAATTGCCCATCAATGAACCCTGCTCAGTGCCCATCTGCAGCCTATAAATTGACCAAAAATGCAGCCTGTTCAGTGCCCATCTGCAGCCTCACCTTTCTCATCATTGCAGCCTCGCCAGTGTTGGATTATCCCTGCTGTCTCCGAGGGAAGATGAGGAGCGAGCGCCGCTGAATTACACAGAGCCGCAATCTCCTGTGTACCCGGCACTCCGTCACTCACAGCCATGCCTCCTGGCCCTGCTCAAATGATAGACAGAACAGTGGCCCAATGTGGGGCCAGGAGGTGTGGCTGTGAGTGACGGAGCGCCGGGTACACAGGAGATGGATTGTATTTCAGCGGCGCTCGCTCCTCTTCCCTCAGAGACAGCAGAGATCGGTGTAAAACACGCAACCACGATTTTCCGTCGGACTTTCGATGGACTTTTGACGGACTTCCAATGGACTTTCGAACGAACAGACTTGCCTACACACGATCACACCAAAGTCCGATGGATTCGTACGTGATGACGTACGACCGGACTAAAATAAGGAAGTTCATAGCCAGTAGTCGATAGTTGCCCTAGCGTCGGTTTTCGTCCGTCGGACTAGCATACAGACGAGCGGATTTTTTGATAGGAACTGGTTCCGGCGGAGTTCCGATGTAAAGATTTGAAACATGTTCCAATCTAAAGTCCATCAGATTTTCGACAGAAACAGTCCGCTGAAGGTCCAATGAAGCCCACACATGGTCGGATTGTCCGCCGGATTCGGTCCGTCGGACCAGTCCGGTCGAAAAGTCTGCTCGTGTGTACAGGGCATTATATGCCGATAAATACTGTAATTGTATACTTATGTATAAATATATATACATTAGAGTTAAATGAGTGATAGTTGTAATAGGAAGGATAGAGGAAATTCAAAAAGAGTAACAATCTGTGCAAAAAATAACAGTTGGATTCTATATAACAGTCAGAATAACAGAGACACAATTAAATTAGTGAGCCTGCTGCTCTCTGTGTCTGAAGACAGAAAAGGATAATAGCTACATGCTCACACAGGGATTATTATACTAAAGAGAACTGAAGTGTTCACTTCAAACATCCAATCATGGATAGGAATTTCATTTACACATGGTAGGATGTTTGAAGTGAACACAGGTTTACTTCAATTGCCTTCAGCATTTTAGTAATTGACCCCCATGGTGGTTTTTGAAACACAGCATTCTGAGATCCAAATAACATATGGTTCATGAATTATTAGGAATGTTGTATATAAAAAACAGCTTTCCCTGCTGTGTGTGAGCTGCTGTTGCTCATCCTGACTCATGGACAGAATGACATGAACACCTACAGTATCTCTAAAAGTCCAAGGGGACTGCTGACATTTAAACTATTTGTAAGATACTTTTTGTTTTGGAAGGAGTAAGGAAAAGTTAAATCTCTTGTGAAGCATTTTACTATATGTGTCCCATTGGGGAGAACATCTCTCCAATTAAATAATTTTTATAAGTTCATACTGCAACAAGCATTCTCTTTGGAAGATTCCCCCTTTATTCCTGTTCTGGTATCATTTTTTCTCTCATTTTCATTCCTGGTGACAATTGTCTCCAAGACAAAAAATGAGAGTGAATCCCCCAATGGGAACTCAAACAGCAATATGAAACTGATATGGGTTCTAAACCTTTATTAATGTATTCAAAATACAAAAGAAAAGTTTTGACTTTAGATACTCTTTAAAGGAAACCTTTACTAAGGGACCACCTAGACTGCCATTGCTGTAATTTACTGAAAATTCCAATTGCCCATTTACCTCTAATTTCAGTACTTTCTGAGACACAGACTGGGAGCTCACATGAAGATCTGAAAAGTCAAGGTAACTTCAGAAATATTTATTTCCTGGGACCTACATGACATTATACATATAGTATACATGTGGTTGATGCTCTGCTATTATCCAATCCAAAGGTCCAATGGATTGTTAGAAAAGATAGGTCTTCTATCACTCCCTTCTGTTTCTTGATATCTGATATTGATGAAATATGTGATATTGATTCAATTCCATTGTTTGGTATCTACCTACCCATGTAGCTAATAATTTACAACATGTATGTTGCCATGTAGATACCACAATTTAAATACTATATGCTTACCTAACGTAACTTTCCTTTCCTGGTTCTTACTCATGGCAGTGTACTGTTCCCTCCCTTGTCTTTTTCTATCTGTGAGAATTATGGTAGGCTATAGTGCCAGTCTTGTATAAATATTCAGTGTGCCCGTGGGTTGGGTGGGTTTAGAGCACCAACCACATGTAGGAAAAAAGTATATTATACGTATGCTACCATGGCTAGGCACCAGAACAGTAAATTTACATTAAATATGCAATTTTGTTTCTTTATTACAAGTACTTTTAGTGCCATTAACTTATGCAGCAGGATACATATATATTGTACATTCACATTTGTCCCTGCCCTCAATAAACTTAAAGTTTAAGGTCCTTAAAGCGGTTGTATACCCGCACATAAAAAAATAAAAAAAATTAAAAGAAACCCTGCAACCTATGTAGAGCATACTAGTTCATTATGAAATACTTACCTCAGAATGAAGCCTCCGTATCGGAGCCCAGTCCACGCCGAGGGAGCTGACATCTTGTCCTCGGCGTGTTTTCCGGGTTCGCGGCTCCAGCGCTGTGAGTGGCCGGAGCCGCGATGACGTCACTCCTGCGCATGCACACGGGAGTTTTCTTCTCGGCAAGGTCCAGCAGCATCTGCCGGACCTTCAGCTGGGCATTCAGAGAGCATGCGCTACTGATGTCAGCGGCTGAATGCAAAGGGAATATCTCATAAACCGTACAGGTTTAGGAGATATTAATTTTACCTACAGGTAAGAATTATTATAGGCTTATCTGTAGGTAAAAATGTCAAATTTTGGGTTTACAACCACTTTAACTCACATCCATACATACACACTCTAGGGCTAATTTAGACAGGAACCAATTAACCTACCAACATGTCTTTGGAGTATGGGAGGAAAGCGGAGAACCCGGAGGAAACCCATGTTGGGACAGGGAGAAGATGCAAACTCTAGGCAGGTAGTGTCATGGTTGGGATTCGACTGACGACCCTAGTGCTGCTTTGTGGAAATGCTAACCAATTTGCATAATTGTTCCATCCCAGTGACTAAGGAAATACTGAAGCCTCTGTATAAGCACGACAGCCAGATAACTGTTTTTGTTCAGTAGGAAAGGTTAAAAATGTCAGTTTCCATATTCTCTCAGTTCAAATATCCTGTTGACACCCCTTGTATTCCAGTTAATGTACTGATTATTATTTAGAGTGGAGTTCTATAATTTTCCGAAATACTGTAACTGTTTTCCTATGCTGTGTAGGTGACATGTTCTTAAGCTTTCATAATGCAATTATTTTTTTAAACTTTGCATAATAATAAAAAATAGAACTATTTCAAGAAGACGGCCCCACTCATTACACACAGCAGGCGCTGTGTGGCCGTTTCAAGTTTTTGCTGCAAATGTATTTCACTATGACATTTCAAGCCACTCCTCCTGACCAACTTGTCATATTGATGGCTTTCTGTTTCTTATGCATGCATGAATATTTATTGTTTAGAATTATTTAAATTCTTTTAACAGTACAGCAAATTGGTAATTGAAATTACTATCTGAAACAGCTGGATTTCTCCCGCATCTTAGAAATTACCTTTAGTGGGCTACAGGATTAAAAAGAAGGTAGTGATTTTGAGAACAATATTCCGTGCCTGCTCCTTTAACAGTCTTGGCAGGTTTATATTTTCCTGGTTTGATCCTTTTACTGTGCAGAGTGAAATAAAAAAAAAATCTCTCAGCAAGTCTTGGCAGGTAAAAGAACACGCAGTAGCAGAACTTGGAGTGAAAGCATAAAATACAAAGAAAACAGTAATGCTAAAATATAAGCAGCAGGTTTAAAGACAGTTTTTTTTTTTTCTCTTTCAGAATCCCGAATTGACATATTAGGAAAGGCTTGGTACTGTGCTGCCAATTGGGAATCAATAATCACTAGAGATTACTTTTTGGCAAATAGAGTTGTTTTAATTTGTGTACCGATAAAAATAGGTAGGTCTTTCATGACAACAGCTAGTGCAGTATAGAGCTAGGGAGACATTCACTGTATATGGTTAGATACTGGCGTTCGCCCTCTGTGTGTCTTCAAATTAATGAATGACAGAAGTTCACTGCAGCTGGGCCCCTGAATAGGTTCTTATTAATAATGGGCACTCAGCAACACTGCTTCAAGCTCCCTTTCTCTATGTTTTTTTCTTTTTTTGTACAGCACATAAAAAGTACTATTTATCTCCCCTGCATTGCTTTGTATTAATAATGAGCATTATGTTTCACCATGTACAGCCCCCAGATCGCTTACAGATAATAAGCAAAATCTCCACTGTATCCATCTCTTTTTACAAAGGGCACAGTATATCACAGCATGCACCTTCTTGCCTAGATTCTATTAACCATATTAATCTACAGGCAGTTCCACAGCTTCACTGTTGTGAGTGCTTTTTGGAAAAGATTCTGAGATGAACCTATTCGGGGACTAAGAGACAACTCTTTTTAAGAATATAGGCCAGCTGCATACACTTTTTTATTTTCTTTTGTACACAAAATAATTATTCCTTATGTTGGTTTTATAAACTCTTCCAACAGCATACAGTTATTGTTTCGCTCTCTCTCATTTATTCAATAAGGCAATTGGCTAAGTGTGGTAACAACCAGTTTATTTATCATTTATCGGATTATAGTAAGCTCAAATTCAATTGTTTGGTTTAGGTTAAATAGCTCTCTAAAATAATACTGTTGTGTAGTTTCTGCTTATGTTACCGTCTGAAGAATACATAGCACGGGGCTATTATTGGATGGAGTGTGGGCTCCATCGGACATTTTCCATCAGATTTTCCGACACACAAAGTTGGAGAGCAGGAGATAAAATTTTCCGACAACAAAATCCGATCGCGTCAATTCCGACCGTGTGTGGCCTGTTCCGACGCACAAAGTGCCACGCATGCTCAGAAGAAATTTCGACACGGAACAGCTCGTTCTGGTAAACTTAGCGTTCGCAATGGATACAGCACTTTCGTCATGCTGCAATGTTAAAAATGGTTTAATACAGCGCACTCTCTTCTTCTTTATAATGTGAGAAGAATTAAGTAGTTTTGCTGCTCATATTCACACACACTTCTCACAAACTTATTTTTTTGTTTTTTTATTGGGATTCCCTGAATATATTGTTATTTGTCACATCTGACATAATGTTTTTTTTTTTTTTTTTAAGCCATTTTTGGTTTAGATTTTATGTTTGTATTTTTTCCAAGGTTGATCTTTGTTTAATGTTGTTTTTAGTTTGACTCCAGAATATTTTTGTGTGTGGTTTGTGTGTCAAGTTACCACAACACCATTGATATCTTGTATTATTTAATCTCAAGGAGATTGTTTGTTCTTGGTGTCCCTTGTTCATTTCACATTGTATTTTTGAAATGTACCTGAATCCTCACAAACTGTCCTTTTTGAAGTAAAACACACATAGGCAAATATAATTCAAACAAAAAATCCTTTATTAAGGGCTCAGAACCAAACAAAGAGGGAGGCAACACTGGATCAACAGGAGAAATTAGCGAAGCCTGGGACCCCCAGGGCAGACATCAATTCTTGAACATCAAAATTGGTGACCTGAGGAGTCCATATGTAAGGGAGAGCAGTCTGGTCCAGAATTTGCAGAGATCCGGAAAGCAGCAGATGACATCAGTGTCCCCAGGCTGTGGTACCACAAGAGGCTGCATCTTTTGGCAGACAAGACTGGATCCAGGGTCCTCACTTTCTGGTCTTCCTTCCACGCTTCCTTCTGGGCTGTGGCTGTGCTGTTGGAGATGTGGCAGGAGGAGGAGTAGGACCTGGAGGAGGAGGAGGACTGGGAGGACCTGGAGGAGAAGGAGGAGGAGGAGGAGAGCCTGCAGGAGGAGGAGGAGGACCATCTGTGAGTTCGCAAAGGTGTGTCTGAGATGTAATTTGGCCCCTCATACCTTTATTAAGAGCTTTCAATATGAGCGACTCACACATGAGTTGTTGTCCCTCCTCCATCCTCTGCATTTTAGAGGCAATGGTGGCAGCAATGTCCTCCTCCACAGTGTGTGGTGCTCCTAGGACCTCTGTAGCCCTCCAAAAAAATCCTCTGGCAGCCTCCTCTAGGGCACTCCTCCTCCTGCCACTTTCTCTTTCCAGGGGGAGTGGAGGGACCGGCATATCAGGCAGCCAGCTCGGCCCGGCCACCTCCTAGCTGCGACTTCCCTGTGTATAAAAAAGGGACATGGTTTTAGTTTTTGCTTCATCAATCACAATCCTAAATTAGTACTCCCAACTAACATCTAGTTAACATCATTGATTGGACAAGCAGAAATATTTAGAGGAATGCTATACCTGGCTCAAGCTGGGCTCCTCCAGATGTTGCCTGGAAGGCCCAGGTTGGGCGTCAGAAGCCTCAGTCGGGGGGGAAGGAAGCATGGAAGAAAGACTGGAGAGGGATGGCCTGGGTTCAGTCTGGCCTGCCAGAAAATGCAGCCTGTCGTAGTACCACATCCTGGGGACATAGATGTCATCTGCTGCTCCGGATCTCTGCGAATCCTTACATATGTGCTCCTCAGGCCACCAATTAAGATCTTCAAAAATGTGATGTCTGCCGTGGGGATCACCTGCTTCACAATTTCCAACAATTGATCCAATTGATACAATTGCTGCCTTCCTCTTTTTTTGGTTCTTGTAATGTGGTTGGTTAATCTCCCACAGACATGGCAGCTCCCTTAACATATCAATGAATAGTGACATGAAGTCATTATCTTTAACTAAGATATCCATGTTCACTGCAAGACACAACACAAGACAAAGCCTAATGTCAGACAAAACTCTCCTAATCTTGTTACAATATAGGCCTCAATCTAGAAGCATTATAGGCACAAGTTTGTCCCTTACCTTCGTTCTTACGTTCGTTTCTTACGATCGGCGCGTCCAATGCTCCTTCCTCAGCTCACAGATCGTACGTAATACGTACGTGTGTTACGCTTTATTTACACTGCGCATGCGTGTAACTCCGCCCGCCCCTTTTCGTTCAGCGCAGTGGGTGAAGAGCACATGGCGGAGTCACAGCAGGTGCGTGATAATTATAGCAACGAGGAGGAGGCGGAGGAAAGCCCAGAGACAGAAACATTCCGATCCAGAAGGAGAAGATTTAAGGCCACAAATATGTCCTTTGGGGAGATGTTGGAGATGGTGGACATCCTGAAGAAGGCCGACTATGATGGAAAGTATGGGCCTTACCCCAACCCCATTATCAGAAAGGCCAAGATCATGGTGAAAGTGGTCAAAAGTCTGCACAGGAATTTCGGGGTACGACGATCGAAAGATCAGCTCAGGAAGCGGTGGTCAGACCTCAAATTAAGAGAGCCCGAGCAGTACCGAAAGATCCGGAGAGTGCTGCAAAAAAGTAAGTAGTTGTGCTGTGTTCCTATTCTTTTTGTCTTTCTTACGTTCGTGCTGCTCCATATGCTTTTCTTAATTGTACAGTTTCAAATGTCAATTTTAATGTTCATGGGCCCATTATTCGTTCGTATCAAACATTTTTTTTGCCCCTCTAAAACACCATTGTTTAGGCCATATGCATTTTCCTACATTTTTTAAGGCCTACTTGGATGCAAAATATTTGGTTGTGTAGATGGGTTTGTTACTAGAATGAAATGCAAACTAGATTCTGTGTAAGGAGAGGACACTGAGCAGCTGTTTTCACATTTGGACACTGGAGCACTAGTGTGGGACACTAGAACACCATTTTTATTAGGGGGGCCACACAGGTGCTCCAGTGTATACTATAGGGGGGTCTCCATCTGTGAAGCTTGTACTAAACAGGTAAAGTATTGCAGCTTGACAAAGGCCAATAAATAAGCGACATCTTGGAACTCTGATAAAATTGACAATTGTACCCCACTTCCAAGCAATGTTTCCTATTTATAGTTCTGCCATCTAATATCTGTGTGCTAATTATACCATTTTTATTTTACATAGGGGAGAAAAGACTCGGAGGACACCCCTCATCCGAGGAGACCAGAGACCCCCCACCTCTGGAAGAAGGGGAAATACCCCAAACACAATAGGAGCAGGAGGAAGAAGAAGATGTGGTGGAAATTGGCACCACAACAGGTGAGTGTCTGCGACCACAGACTCAGGTAAGAGATGGATGTCTGCAGATTTTTGATACCTATTTTTGTTTGGTTTCTCTCTTTTTCGGTGATCGTGATGTTAGGGATCGAGATCCTTTCACATCAGAAAGTGCCCAGATCCTGATCGGGGAGATCATGGGGTGTAATTTAGAATTGGAAAACATCCAGAAAAAAATCAATGATTTTATTTAAAAAAATAATAACATCATTGATGTTTTGGGGCGAATTTAAAACCCAACAAAATCACTTTTTTTTGTGTGGTACAATGTTTTAAATCTTTTAGCAATGTTTCAAAAAGCCTAATTTGGAGGATGCACACAGTGTGCCAACATGTGCTATCTGCCATCAAGGGAGATCAATGGACGCGTTTTGGGGGTGCAACATCTTCCTCAATAATAAAGTAGCTGAGAGGAAGGGCTTGCTCCCACAAAACACGTCCCTTGATCCCCCGTGATGGCAGCTAGCACATGTTGACATTTGTAAATTGCTGTGCATCTTCCAAATTTGGCTTTTCAAGGGGTGATTTGACCCCATCTGAACGCAATATCAAACACAGTTCCTAAATACTCATGTCTGATATTGCCTTCAAGTTTTACCATATGTGAACTTTGTAAGTTCAAATTTTTTCTCTTTCTTGTTGGTTTTACACAGGACTGTTTTATCGTAAATGGACATTTCTATTTTTGATAATGCCACCCCAAAAATTGTTATACAACAAACATGTTGTTTTGTTTGAAAAACCTTTGGTAAATGCACATGTGATTGTGCAGGTATAAAAAAGTTTGTTAATCAAGAATGTGTGGATTATTGTCTCAAAGCTACAACACTTTTGAGGTGATGTCATTGCTGTTTTCTAAGAAAATGGGGGTTATTTCCTAAGGGCAAATCCTCTTTGCACTACAAGAGCATTTTCATTGCAGTTTCAAGAGCACTTGTAGTATAAAAAGTGTATACGCCTTTAGTAAATAACAGCCAACAGTGCTTTTTATAAGATTACACAATCACGCCATTTTCAGGACTCCACACATTGCTGTCAGGGTCAGTTAAAACAAACACAAGCAGTAAATGCCCAAAAAAAAATTTCTTTTTTTTGCTTTTTTATTGGAAAAAGGCTTCACAAATTTGAAGGTATATTGATGGCCCCCCTACCCGCAAAGAACTCCAGGTATCGTAACCGGAGATCACGGGCACTCAGGGAGGGCAAGCCAGGACGGCCTCTTTCAAGCGCCGTCAGTGTTTCTGGTATCACTCCGGCCTCAGGCCCAACTGAGCCAGCATAGTTGGCCGAATGCTTCCTTAAAAAGTTATGGAGAATACAGCACGCCAGTATAATATGATTCAGTTTATACATATACATGAATAGGTGTCAGAAATAGGCGGAACCGGCTGGCCAGGATTCCAAATGTGTTCTCCACCACTCTTCGGGCTCTGGCCAGCCGGTAATTAAAAACCCTCTGTTCCGGGGTGAGGGTCCTCATCAGGAATGGCCGCATAAGGTGCTCCCCCAGCACAAACGCTTCATCAGCAACGAACACGAATGGGAGTCCTTCCACATTGTCCTCTGGAGCTGGCAAGTTCAAGCTGCCATTCTGGAGACGCCTGTAGAACTCCGTCTGGGCGATACTCCACCATCAGACATCTGGCCATTCTTCCCCACATCCACATACAAGAAGTCGAAATTAGCCAACACCACCGCCAACATCACAATACTATTGAACCCCTTTAGTTGAAATAGTATGACCCCGAGTTGGGTGGTGGGATGATGTGGACATGTTTCCCATCAATTGCCCCTCCGCAGTTAGGAAAGTCCCACCGCTGGGCAAAGTGGGAGGCCACAGTCTGCCATTCCTGTGGCGTGGAAGGAAACTGTTGAGGAAAAAAAAAATTAATATTTTTGTTTAGAAACATGGCAAGCAGATTAGGCACAAACTTTCTGGGGCAACCTCCAGATAGCATTTATTAGGGGAATTTAACAACACCAAAGTATAAGGTACACCTATCTTATTCCCCCCCCCTCTCATGGGCCATTTCGAACATTATGAGGGTGTGGAAATCTTGGACAGGTAACCCTCTTCACTTCCTTGAGAGATGAATGCCTAAATACAGGGTATTACTTGGAACAGCCCCTCCTTAGTTACACTATTGGCAGCCCACTGGACAGGTAAGAAGTGTCCGAATACAAAGATATAAATACACACTGTACACATTTGAGCACATTTGAACATTCTGGTATTACCTGACTCAAGATAATAATAGGATCTTAAAAATTCAAACAGTACCATTTGAAAGTATACAGGCAGGCCCTTGCACTACATGCTTTGGGGAATTCATCCATAAATCTGACCACTAAAGAGATGGGTATAGTGTGTATGGGTTTGGCAAAGTCAGCAGATAGATGATTGAGGATAGATAGAGAATTGGGATCAGCTGACTTAGCAGTTATTGGGGGAGGGAGGGTTACTAAAAATGATTTGGGGACACCACAAAAAAAAAGCCTCTGGCACTCTGCCTGAATTTAAAGCTAAAATAACATTTCAAAACATTTTACGGGGTGTTTGGGGTAAAGCACTACTATGGAGCTGATAAAATACATTGTTTTAAGTGACTACATGCGGTGAATATAGGGCCTGTAGAGCATGCTGGGGAGGTTAGTGAAGGACAATCTGTATGAAGGACCTAAAAAATTAATTACATAAAAATCCAGCATGCATGAGGACAAAGGGGACATTCACAGCATATTCCAATCATGGTAATTAGGGAATGAGGAAAGAAATACAATATATTAGCAAACATTAAATACAATGAAATGTGATATTAAAGGATAAAAATCTTACCTTCATATACTCCTTCTGCAGGACCTCTATGATGGCAGAACAGGTCTCTGGGATGATGATACCCAGAGCCTGGGGGAGATGCCTGTTGAGAACTTCAAGTCTTGCAGACTTCTCCCTGTCGCCAAATACCGCAGGGTAGCGACGAGCCTCTGCTCGGGAGTGATGGCTTGCCTCGTGCAGGTATCCTGCCTGCTAATATAAGGGGTCAGCGAAGCCAACAAATGGTGAAACACGGGGTCTGTCATCCTGAGAAAGTTCCTGAAATCATCAGGATTATTCTCACAGATCTCACGGAGCAAAGGCATATGAGAGAACTGGTCACGCTGAAGCAACCAATTCTTGGTCCATGAACTCCTCCCCACCCTGTTCATGGACTGGACTTGTGTCAAGGTCAGGACCCCAACACCAAGCCCCCGCACAGCACGCATATGCAACATGGCTAGAAAATGGTCGGCTGCTCAGAACGAAGTAACAGAACGCACTGAAGAACAGCAAGGCCTGTGAAGAGCGACCTGAAAACCAGTAACTAACGAACAAGAACACAATGACTAAGTCACGCGGAACTTGCTTGCACGCACTGAAGAGCAGATACAAACCCACAAGCACAAACTGAACGGCAGAAAACGATCTGAAAACCACGAGTCTGAAAAAGCGCAAATTGTCTCTCACCAAACTTTTACTAACACGAGATTAGCAAAAGGAGCCCAAAGGGTGACGCGCTTGGTTCTGAACTGGCCTTTTCTAGTCTCATCGTATGTGGTGTACTTCACCGCGTTCTTGGCGATCGGAAATTCCGACAACTTTGTGCGACCGTGTGTACGCAAAACAAGTTTGAGCCAACATCCGTCGGAAAAAATCCTAGGATTTTGTTGTCGGAATGTCCGAACAAAGTCCGACTGTGTGTACGGGGCATTAGAGCTATCTTACAAAAACAAGTTGTTCTAATTTAAGGTATATATATTATATACAGGGCCGCTTGAAGGAATTTGGGGGCCCCAAGCAAATTGGACATGGAGGACCCTCAACCCCCCCCCCCCGCACGCACGCACGCATGCACGCAAAGCCTACAGGAATCACAACATAGTGATACAGTTTAAGTTCACCAACACTTTATATAAATAAAAAAGGTTTACAGTGCAAATACTGCTGTTGCATATAATGTTCATAAAATTTGAACATTTTCAACAATTGAAGGGGAGGGAGGGGGACAGAGGCTGCGGACATACTACAGGTGGGGGACAGCGACTACGGACATACTACAGGAGGGGGACAGAGACTGCGGACATACTACAGGAGGGGGACAGAGGCTGCGAACATGCTACAGGAGGGGGACAGAGGCTGCGGACATACTACCGGAGGGGGACAGAGGCTGCGGACATGATAGTGTCCTCCTCACCCCCTCACAGTAGCCTCCTCCTCTGTCCACCATCATATTACAGTCTCCACACCAGTGTGTGCTGCTCCTGTGCTGCTTCCCTTTCACCCCTCCACAGTCCACAGGGCAGCACATCAGTGTCCTTCACTGTCCCCCTGCATGCCATGGCTTCACCCCCACCCCCCCCAGTAATGCCATGTCATCCTCTGTCGCCTGTCCCCAGACCCAGTAGTGTCAGCTGCTGTCCCCAGTAATGTCATCCTCTGCCCCAGTGTCACACTCTTCTCCTCACTTACCCCCCCTCCAGGGCCGGATTAACATAGGGGCTGATGGAGCTGCAGCTCCAGGCCCCTGCCTTAAAATCGGCCCTCACAGCCAGCAGTATAAGCCTGATTTCTCATGTCCATAAACTTCTCTGGGACAGGAGAAGCTGTGTGTAAATGTAGGGGTGTCTGGCTGCATCTGTGTTGGCTCACTGTGGTTATTACAGTGCAACAGTGCACAGTTCCCCCCCTACACAAATGGCTCTGCCTTCCCCCCCCCCCTCTCCTCTCTCCTATCTCTGTGTGCAATGAAGGAGCCGTGTGGGCTGGGAAACAGAGCAACTGCAGCCGGCAGATAGAAGGTGAACTGAACACATATCTGAGTGATAACTTTCTGACCATCCAAGTGTGAGCTCAGTGACTGGACTCTTATCTCCCTTCTCTCCCCCTCTTTTACCTTTATCTTCAGCAATGGCTGTTATAACTGCAGCCAATATGTAGACTTGGCTCTTTGTGCTTTTAGGTGGGTTTGCACTGCTTTGCTGTGTTTTGGCCCATTGCTGGTGTATCCGCAGTTTTCCTGCGTTTTACCCACAGTCCTATTGATTTCTAAACTGCAGATACACAAGCAGTGCGCCCAAACTGCAGCAAACCAGTGTGAGCCCAAAGGCTGTACACACCCCCTCTATAGAACTTGGTCTGATCAATACTGCTGGCATTCATTTTACACACAACCATACCATACCAGATGAGGAGGGGTGGGGTCTCCAGGGATTTGTTTGACTATGCTGGCCCTGTCCCTTCTACCCATCCTGGAAGAGTCCTGGAGGGAGTGGCAGGCTGCTGGTGGCAAGTGACACGCTGTATCTGGTGACAGGTTGTCAGTGGCAAGTGGCACACTGTATCTGGTGGCAGGCTGCTAGTGGCAAGTGGCACACTATCTGATGGAAGGCTGCTGGTGGTAAGTGACACACTGTATCTGGTGGTAGGCTGTGGTTGGCAACTGGCACACTGTATCTGGTGGAAGGCTGTGGTTGGCAAGTGGCACACTGTATCTGGTGGCAGGCTGCTGGTGGAAAGTGGCACACTGTATCTGGTGGCAGGCTGTGGTTGGCAAGTGACACGCTGTATCTGGTGACAGGCTGTCAGTGGCAAGTGGCAAACTGTATCTGGTGGCAGGCTGCTAGTGGCAAGTGGCACACTGTATCTGGTGGCAGGCTGCTGGTGGCAAGTGGCACACTATCTGATGGAAGGCTGCTGGTGGTAAGTGACACACTGTATCTGGTGGTAGGCTGTGGTTGGCAAGTGGCACACTGTATCTGGTGGCAGGCTGCTGGTTTCAAGTGGCACACTATCTGGTGGCGAGTGGCACACTGTATCTGGTGGTAGGCTGTGGTTGGCAAGTGGCACACTGTATCTGGTGGCAGGCTGCTGGTGGTAAGTGGCATACTGTATCTGGTGGCAGGCTGCTGGTGGCAAGTGGCACACTATCTGGTGGAAGGCTGCTGGTGGTAAGTGACACACAGTATCTGGTGGTAGGCTATGGTTGGCAAGTGGCACACTGTATCTGGTGGCAGGCTGCTGGTGGCAAGTGGCACACTGTATCTGGGGTCAGGCTGCTGGTGGCAAGTGACACGCTGTATCTGGTGACAGGCTGTCAGTGGCAAGTGGCACACTGTATCTGGTGGCAGGCTGCTAGTGGCAAGTGGCACACTGTATCTGGTGGCAGGCTGCTGGTGGAAAGTGGCACACTATCTGGTGGAAGGCTGCTGGTGGTAAGTGACACACTGTATCTGGTGGTAGGCTGTGGTTGGCAAGTGGCACACTGTATCTGGTGGTAGGCTGCTGGTTTCAAGTGGCACACTATCTGGTGGCAAGTGGCACACTGTATCTGGTGGTAGGCTGTGGTTGGCAAGTGGCACACTGTATCTGGTGGCAGGCTGCTGGTGGCAAGTGGCATACTGTATCTGGTGGCAGGCTGCTGGTGGCAAGTGGCACACTATCTGGTGGAAGGCTGCTGGTGGTAAGTGACACACTGTATCTGGTGGTAGGCTGTGGTTGGCAAGTGGCACGCTGTATCTGGTGGCAGGCTGCTGGTGGCAAGTGGCACACTGTATCTGGTGGCAAGTGGCACACTGTATCTGGGGTCAGGCTGCTGGTGGCAAGTGACACGCTGTATCTGGTGACAGGCTGTCAGTGGCAAGTGGCACACTGTATCTGGTGGCAGGCTGCTAGTGGCAAGTGGCACACTGTATCTGGTGGCAGGCTGCTGGTGGCAAGTGGGACACTATCTGGTGGAAGGCTGCTGGTGGTAAGTGACACACTGTATCTGGTGGTAGGCTGTGGTTGGCAAGTGGCACACTGTATCTGGTGGCAGGCTGCTGGTGGCAAGTGGCACACTATCTAGTGGCAAGTGGCACACTGTATCTCGTGGCAGGCTGCTGGTGGCAAGTGGCACACTGTATCTGGTGGCAGGCTGCTGGTGGCAAGTGGCACACTATCTGGTGGAAGGCTGCTGGTGGTAAGTGACACACTGTATCTGGTGGTAGGCTGTGGTTGGCAAGTGGCACAATGTATCTGGTGGCAGGCTGCTGGTGGCAAGTGGCACACTGTATCTCGTGGCAGGCTGCTGGTGGCAAGTGGCACACTGTATCTGATGGCAGGCTGCTGGTGGCAAGTGGCACACTATCTGGTGGAAGGCTACTGGTGGTAAGTGACACACTGTATCTGGTGGTAGGCTGTGGTTGGTAAGTGGCACAATGTATCTGATGGAAGGCTGCTGGTGGCAAGTGGCACACTGTATCTGGTGGCAGGGAGCTGGTGGCAAGTGGCACACTGTATCTGGTGGCAGGGAGCTGGTGGCAAGTGGCACACTGTATCTGGTGGCAAGTGGCACAATGTATCTGGTGGCAGGCTGCTGGTGGCAAGTGGCACACTGTATCTGGTGGCAAGTGGCACAATGTATCTGGTGACAGGCTGCTGGTGGCAAGTGACACACTGTATCTGGTGGCAGGCTGCTGGTGGCAAGTGGCACACTGTATCTGGTGGCAAGTGGCACAATGTATCTGGTGGCAAGTGGCACACTGTATCTAGTGGCAGGCTGCTGGTGGCAAGTGGCACACTGTATCTGGTGACAGGCTGTCAGTAGCAAGTGGCACACTGTATCTGGTGACAGGCTGTGGTTGGCAAGTGGCGCACTGTATCTGGTGAAAGGCTGCTGTTGGCAAGTGGCACACTGTATCTGGTGGCATGCTGCTGGTGGCAAGTGGCCCACTGTATCTGGTGGCAGGCTGCTGGTGGCAATTGGCACATTGTATCTGGTGGCAGGCTGCTGGTGGCAAGTGGCACACTGTATCTGTGGCAGGCTGTGGGTAGCAAGTGCCACACTGTATCTGGTGGCAAGTGGCACACTGTATCTGGTGGCAAGTAGCACACTGTATCTGGTGGCAGGCTGCTGGTGGCAAGTGACATTCTGCATCTAGTGGCAGGCAACTGTGGAAAGTGATACGCTACATCTGGTGGCAGGCTATGGGTGGCAAGTGACAAGCTGCATCTGGTGGCAAGTGACAAGCTCAGGTCCCACTGATTCTGCATCATGGTGAGTTAAACTAATTCACTATATATTACAATGTAGTAACTGAAATAATGGAATTTGATCATCCTGACTAAGGATGAGCTCCGGCGTGTTCGCATGCTGCACGTGCCGATCCCGCCAGGAAGTCGGCACGGCACAGCGCTAATCACAGGCAGTGAGACATTTCCTGAGCTCTGCAGCCACACATCGGGAAATGTCTCACTGCCTGTGATTAGCGCTGCGCCGTGCCGATTTCCTGGCGGGATCGGCACGTGCAGCATGCGAACACGCCGGAGCTTATCCTTAATCCTGACACCATATCAAGCATGGTGTCAGGATGATTGATTTATTGTACTAACACCAGCCATTTGCCTGACAAATCACCTCCACCGCCAATTTCCCCGCCAACCCTGAGACTACATCCCCCACCCTCATCTTTTTTTGGGAAGAGGGGGTTGTCTCTGAATGACAGTTTGGAAATGTGGTCTCCCTATGTTGCTGCTGGTGAGAGACCGCATAGCAGGTGGTATTGGTGGTGTCGCTGCTGCTCAGAGACTGCATGGCTGATATTACTGGTGAGAGTTTATTTAATTTGTTTTAGCGAAAAATTGTTTGCATTTTCATTTTGTTTCCATAAAAAGGCCCACCAAAATCCTCAGCACCAGGCCCATGATGCTCTTAATCTGGCCCTGCCCCCCTCGACTCCTCCGCCTATGGTGAGTGCACAAAACGCGGCTGCCGTGTCTTAGCCAGGAACAAGTGTACTCTGGAATCTATTCAAAAATGGCGGGTGGCACCATTAAGTTACTGCGAATGCACCGCCCGGCTGAGCGAGTACGAGCGAGTACGAGCTTTCCCGAGCCCGGCTGGCTTCGGAACGGTGCATGCGTCACGGCCATCTTTTTTACGGGCACCGCTGCCCGTAACGGACATTTACGGGCAGCCGGTTGGCAACACTGGGAAGCGGCGGCCAGTGGCGCGGCTGGGGCCCCCGGCCGCCGCCACTGGCAGCCGCCACTGGCCGCCGCCACTGGCCACAAGCAATTGCTTGTTTTGCCTGTCCTGTCGCGATGGGCCTGATTATATATATGTACTGGGAAATTAATTGCAAATTAGGGAGCAGGGTTTATATTATTCTGTTGCATCAAAACATTATAGTCAACATCTATAACCATAATTAAAATGACTCCAACTTATATAAATAGATATAGGCTCTACTGGACAGGGTCCATTTCTCCTCCTTTATTTATCTGTACTTGTTCTCCTCTGTAATATGTCTTTTAGACCCCCTTTAAGTACAGTGAGGTTTAATACATTTGTTTTTTTAAATTAAAGATAACATTAAAGATAATAATCAAAGTAATCACATATGCGAAAACAGTTTTACTTGCCAAGGAATCGGATCAGTGAACCCCGCAGTGGGACGCAGGCTAATGCCGCGTACACACGAGCGGAATGTCGGACAGAAAAAGTCAGACAGAAGCTTTTTATTGTATATTCCGATCATGTGTATGCCTCATCGAACATTTTTTTTAGAAAATTCTGACGGACCTAGAAATAGAACATGTTCTAAATATTTCCAAAGAAACCAATTCCTATCGGGAAAACCGCTCGTCTGTATGCTGTTCCGACGGACCGAAAACAACGCATGCTCTGAAGCAAGCACGAGACGGAAGCTATTGGCTACTGGCTATTGAACTTCCTTTTTCTAGTCCCGTCTACGTGTTGTTCTTCACCGCGTTCTTGACAGTCGGACTTTGGTCAGATTTTGGTTTGACCGTGTGTAGGCAAGACCGCTTGAATGGAATTCCGTTGGAGTTCCGTCGGAGAAACCTTCAGAGTTTATTCCGACGGCAAAACCGGTCGTGTGTACAGGGCATTAGGGAGGGCTGACATGAGGGGGTAGCAGAGGAAACCAGAAATGCATTTAATAATTAAGGGGTGTGTGTACAGGCCAGTGTAGGGGGTATATCAAATGGAAATACAGCGCTGTCTAAATGGCCCTTCAAGAAGATGTAATAATTGAGGTCCTGCTTCTTCTAAAGAATACAACAATTAAGGTCCTGCTGCAGTTTATAATGTCAGATGCACACAATAAGTAAATGTCAAAGAAAAAAACTGCGCTATATGAGACCATATACGTGATAGTAATTCACTGCAAATGATGGGATATCCTTATCCTGTAAGGGACATATTTACACCCTAGCAATAGAAAAATTCTAATACCTGGAGAAAATCAATTTGCATCACAATAATAAATCCGAAATGTATTGTGCAAATCATCACATGATGATGTCATAAAAAAGTCAATGAAGATATTGTTGTTCACACAGATTGTCTAAACGGATAATGTTGCTGGTCACTGAATGTTCACATTAAAGGGATGTCTCTCCTTCATAGATAATAGTGACTTCAAAAGGGAAAACACCATAGGAAAAAGTGATATGAGATAGGAAAGTCCTTCCACCTGGAAAATAACTGCCTCTTACCAGCTGCTCCGATCTCTTTTTTAAGGAGATCGGCTCTGATTTTAGGCTTATATCCCAGCCACAGTCTCTCTGTTTAACCACCAGATGGCAACTCTCCTCCTCTCTGGTCTTCCCTGAATAACCCCCGGTCAGCAGTAAACCCAATGGAAAGGAGAAAACTACCATAGTGTAAAACTGTAAAACGTCTTTATTAATAGTAAAAAATATTGCACTTACAGAGTATGCAAAAAAAAGTGGCATCTAGTAAAACATCCGAGCCGGCCGGCTCATTCAGATGATCGCCCGTAGCTTTCAGGACTACACGTTGTGTTGGTGGTGTTAGCGCGCCGCTCCTCCCTACGTCGTTTCATCGTCGTTTCATCAAAGGTGACGTCGTCCAAGGGCACGGGCGGCGTGCTGACTCGGCGTGCTGGGGACCTTGTGTGGACACGCTGATACGGTAATAAATTTGCTTAGTGCCTCCAGGGATTCTCAACATTGGTTAAAATGTATCTGAGGGAATATTGTGTTTTGGTAATAAAGGTTATGGTTTGAAATGTTTAATAAAATGGCCGATGTGGCCAATTTACTCCAAAACAGTGTTGTTTGGTTACTTAACATGTTATGCGTAGGGGTGTAGTATTAAGTGGTAACAAGAGATTTGCATAGGCTATACCACACTCATGTAATTCTTTTACACAAGTCTAGCAATTCAGCTATAGTACCTCAGCCATACTCGTCAAGCAAGGCCACCTCTCTTGGTGGGGCCCCTATCAGGGAGGTGGCCCCGCATGGGAGAGGTTGCCCTGCCGGCACCGGCCAGTCTGTGGGAGCGGCCGGCGGTCCCCCTTCCAGACACCAGGATGGTCGGTTCCTTAGGTCAGGGGTGGAGCCAGGCGGATGCCCCCCATCCAACACGTCGGCTGTTCCCGCCAGGAGATCCGGTCAGCGTGCGGAAGGTGCCGGAGGCACTGGAGTGAGGCATGGTATGGGGGCTGGGACCAGCACTTCTGGAGCCGTGGCTTTTTTGGTGGCGTTCCCGTCAGTGGCGAGTTTGCAGTAAGCGACCTTCCCCCAGTCCGAAGGGGAGTTGTCCAGCTCAGAGGATGAAGGGCCAGTTCGGGCAGCAGCGTTGGATGCCGAACGCGCGGCTGTGGGACCTCCTCCTGTGCAGCCTGGTGAGTCAAGTACCAAACCTTTATCTTCTTTGCAGGTTGTGTTGGGTAGTCTGTTGGGTTTGGGGGCGGGGGGTGACACGGTGCACCCCCTCCCCGCCAGTATTGCCGACCGCACCCCCTCCTCAGGCAGAAGCCCCCGGGGCTGCAGCGTCAGGAGCTGGGTCTGAGTTGCAGCATCTCTTTTCGGGTTTGCGCTCGCTGGTCCAGCATTTTGAGGTGAGTTCCGTTGCCCCTTCCCCTGTGTTAGAATGGGTTCCTGGTCAGTCAGGGGCGGCCTCCCTGCCCACGTCGCTTGCAGTGCCGGGGACGAGTGGGGGTTCGTCTATAGTGGGGGGGTGGGGCAGGGGTTCAGGCAGGGTCGTCAGTTTTGGACAAACCTGATGCTGGTAAGGAGTCCAGTAAGGCAGTCGACAGGGTGAAGCTGGACGAGTCTAAGAAGGAGGAGGAGGAGAAATGTAGGTATCGCCTTATTCCCCGGCTTTTTGCCAATTCCAGGCATTCACTATTTTAGCGAGCGTGATTGGTAAGAAACAGCCCGGGTGCTGCTTGGCACTCTTTTGCTACCTGGATACCATTGGGGAAGCGCAACGGGTTTATGGGGGACAGGCGTGGCTCCGATATGACGAACAATTTCATCAGCGGAAAGCTGTTTGCCGATCCTTACGCTGGGACCACAAGGACATCAGCTTGTGGATTAAGCTGACGTCTTTGGCACGGCCCCCTACTGCGTTATTTCCAGGCAGGGTCGGAGGTGCAGATGCTTTGGGAAAGCTAGTGGCAATTCAAAGAAGGGGCGTGTAGGTTTGAAAACGGTTGTTGTTTCAAACACAAATGTTCTGGCTGTGGGGATGGTCACGTGCTGTCCTGATGTTTTAAACATGGTAAGGGACAGCCCAGGGATTCTTCGGGAAAGAGGGATGTCTCCGGTGAAGGTGGGAAGGATGCGTCCCTTTCTAAATAGGTACCCAGATCGGGCGGCTGCCCGGTTGTTGGATTTGGGTTTTTCAGAGGGGTTTCATATTCCGTGCTCGTTGCAACGCATTCCCCCTGTGGCCTGAAATCTCCGGTCGGCTTTGGAACACCCTTTGGTAGTTTCTGACAAGCTGGCTAAGGAAGTAGCGTTGGGCCGCATGTGTGGCCCCTTCCAATCCCCCCCCCCTTGGCCGACCTTGTGGTTTCGCCGTTGGGGGTGGTCCCCAAGAAGGAGCCTGGAAAATTTTGAATTATTCACCACTTGTCCTTTCTGAAAGGGGGTTCTGTCAACAATGCCATTGACCCTGATGCATGCTCAGTATCCTATACCTCTTTTGACGCGGCGGTACGTTGGGTACGGCGATATGGACATGGGGCACTTATGGCAAAAACTGATGTTGAGGAGGCCTTTCGGTTGCTTCCGGTTCATCCAGACATCCAGACAGTTTTCACCTTTTGGAGTGGCAGTGGCAGGATGAATACTATGTAGACCGGTGCTTGCCAATGGGCTGTTCTATCTCATGCTCGCTGTTTGAGACGTTCAGTTCGTTTGTGGAGTGGGTGGTGCGAGACGTGTCGGGAGTCAATACCATCATACATTACCTCCACAATTTGTTATGTGTTTATGTGTAGATCCCCCTTCATTCAGGTCGTGCGGGATTTTGCTGGCTACACTTCAGCATATCTCGGAGCGTTTTGGCATACTGCTGGCTCCGGACTGGATAAAATGGTTGGCCCAGTGGTTGAACTCAGTTTTTTAGGTATTGTAATTGACTCGCAGGCCATGCAGTGACGTTTACTGGAGGACAAATTGCATCCAGGCCGAGATTCGCTTGGTTTTGGGTACATGCAAAATTCGGCTGCGTCAGCTGCAGTCACTGTTGGGGAAGTTGAATTTTGCGTGCAGGATTTTGCCCACGGGGCGTGTGTTTTGTCGCTGTTTTGTCGCTTTGGAAATGAGACGCCCGCTTTCGCCAAACAACATTTGTTAAAATGTATCTGAGGGAATATTGTGTTTTGGTAATAAAGGTTATGGTTTGAAATGTTTAATAAAGTGGCCGATGTGGCCAATTTACTCCAAAACAGGTGTTATTTGGTTACTTAACAGGTTATGTGTGGGGGTGTAGTATTAAGAGGTAACAAGAGGTTTGCATAGGCTATACCACACTCATGTAATTCTTTTACACAAGTCTAGAAATTCAGCTATAGTACCTCTGCCATACTCGTCAAGCAAGGAACACTCCTATTTCCTGATTTAACCTTACAATGTTTCATGCCCCATATCCACCTCCTGCTTACTCCTCGGTTAAGAAATCAATATCATCATTGTACACTGAGCATGCTGGAAACTGTAATACTGAACCAGGAGATAATAGTGCAATCTTCTGATTTAGTGAAGAAAGTGTGTGAATTACATGACTGCTGAACAGGACTACATAGGACCTCCTCCCATCTGATGAAGCTTGGGTCTAACAGTCACATGACCAGAGGAGTGACATCACAACCCCTCCTATTGTCCGACACCGGTTTGCACTCTTATGGGCATTTTGGGTGGTGACATTACAACAGGGCCGATCCTAGGGTCACAGACGCCTAGGTGCAGAAACATTTTGGGCGCCCCCACGGGGGCGTGGTCATCTTACTAACTCCTCCCCTTTACAAATGTTTCTATGGCAACGACTCAAACACAGATATGCTCCCCTAAGGAGTCTTTTGTTAACCTGGGATCCTCCCATGATCTCTTAACAATAAAGAGAACAAGATAGTCAGAGACTGCAAACATACTACAGGGGATGGTCAGAGACTGCAGACATGATACAAGAAATGGTCAGAGACTGCAGACATAGTACAAGAGATGGTCAGAGACTGCAAACATAGTACAGGAGATGATCAGAGACTGCAGACATGATACATAAGATGGTCAGAGACTGCAGACATGATACAAGAAATGGTCAGAGACTGCAGGCATGATACAAAAAATGGTCAGAGACTGCAAACATGCTACAGAAGATGGTCAGAGGCTGCAGTTATGATACAAGAGATGGTCAGAGACTGCAGACATACTAATGGGGATGGTCAGAGACTGCAGACATGATACAAGAAATGGTCAGAGACTGCAGACATAGTACAAGAGATGGTCAGAGACTGCAAACATAGTACAGGAGATGATCAGAGACTGCAGACATTATACATAAGATGGTCAGAGACTGCAGACATGATACAAGAAATGGTCACAGACTGCAGACATGATACAAGAAATGGTCAGAGACTGCAAACATGCTACAGAAGATGGTCAGAGGCTGCAGTTATGATACAAGAGATAGTCAGAAACTGCAGACATAATACAGGATATGATCAGAGACTGCAGACATGATACATAAGATGGTCAGAGACTGAAGACATAATACAAGAGATGGTCAGAGACTGCAGACATGATACAAGAGCTGGTCAAAGACTGCAGACATACTACAGAAGATGGTCATAGACTGCAGACATAATACAAGAGATGAACTAAAAAATGCACAGTGTGGCGCTATTATGTGAATACAATATAAAAAAACTAAACATAAATTATTCAAATCATAAACATCTTATGTGAGCACTTGTGACAGTGACTAGTGAAAGAATAACACATATGTGTGTTTAGATGAATTAAACATCAAAGGCAAAATCAAATATAGAGTCCATAACACCAAAAAGAAAAAGTCCGTGATAGCAGTGTATAAATGGTATACAGGTGTTTTTCTTGTATATGCAGGAAGATCAATTAGACCCGGTAGCCTGGTAGATGAATGGACCATAAACGACCAGAGGTGCACAGAAATTTAAAAACGGTGCCAGGACCATCACCAGAAGATATGGAGGCTTACCAGAAGTAGTGGGCTGAAATAGCGTATGCTAGAACAGGTCAAAAAGGCTTAGTGACCAACTGGTCTAGATGTATTGTCTGGTTAGATGTCATCACCACACCAACGGAGGGAAGGGGGGGAAGCAATCAGCACGATTTCCTCGATAATAATCACACCACCAAGCCAAGCGAAAGATTCGTGTACCATGTGAGAGATGAAAACACTCACATAGTGTAATAACGTATTAACTTGGATTTATTAAAAATAACAATAAAAACAAACTCACATTTTATGCAGATCAAACAGGCATGTAAATCGTATAGCGGTAGTTGTGAGGGGTCCACCCGACATGTTTCAACTAAAAAAGTCGTCTTCTGGGAAGACGACTTTTTTAGTTGAAACATGTCGGGTGGACCCCTCACAACTACTGCTATATGATTTACATGCCTGTTTGATTGACCCCAGAAGACGACTTTTTTAGTTGAAACATGTCAGGTGGACCCCTCACAACTACCGCTATATGATTTACATGCCTGTTTGATCTGCATAAAATGTGAGTTTGTTTTTTATTGTTATTTTTAATAAATCCAAGTTAATACGTTATTACACTATGTGAGTGTTTTCATCTCTCACATGGTACACGAATCTTTCGCTTGGCTTGGTGGTGTGATTATTATCGAGGAAATCGTGCTGATTGCTTCCCCCCCTTCCCTCCGTTGGTGTGGTGATGACATCTAACCAGACAATACATCTAGACCAGTTGGTCACTAAGCCTTTTTGACCTGTTCTAGCATACGCTATTTCAGGCCACTACTTCTGGTAAGCCTCCATATCTTCTGGTGATGGTCCTGGCACCGTTTTTAAATTTCTGTGCACCTCTGGTCGTTTATGGTCCATTCATCTACCAGGCTACCGGGTCTAATTGATCTTCCTGCATATACAAGAAAAACACCTGTATACCATTTATACACTGCTATCACGGACTTTTTCTTTTTGGTGTTATGGACTCTATATTTGATTTTGCCTTTGATGTTTAATTCATCTAAACACACATATGTGTTATTCTTTCACTAGTCACTGTCACAAGTGCTCACATAAGATGTTTATGATTTGAATAATTTATGTTTAGTTTTTTTATATTGTATTCACATAATAGCGCCACACTGTGCATTTTTTAGTTGTTCTTTTCTCCCTGAGTCTACGGGTGTGTTGGCTGCTTACTTAGTTTGTTTTAGCGCAGCGCTGTATCATATTTTTTGAAATAATACAAGAGATGGTCAGAGGCTGCAGATATGATACAAGAAATGGTCGGAGACTGCAGGCATAGTACAAGAGATGGTGAGAGACTGCAGACATAGTACAAGAGATGGTCAGAGACTTCAGACATAGTACAGGAGATGATCAGAGACTGCAGACATAGTACAAGAGATGGTCAGAGACTGCAGACATGATACATAAGATGGTCAGAAACTGCAGACATGATACAAGAAATGGTCAGAGACTGCAAACATGATACAAGAAATAGTCAGGGACTGCAAACATGCTACAGAAGATGGTCAGAGGCTGCAGTTATGATACAAGAGCTGGTCAGAGACTGTAAACATAGTACAAGAGATGGTGAGAGACTGCAGACATAGTACAAGAGATGGTCAGAGACTGCAGACATAATACAAAAGATGGTCAGAGACTGCAGACATAATACTAACGATGGTCAGAGACTGCAGACATAGTACAAAAGATGGTCAGAGACTGCAAACATAGTACAAGAGATGGTCAGAGACTGCAGACATACTACAGAAGATGGTCAAAGACTGCAGACGTGATACAAGAGATGGTGAGAGACTGCAGACATGATACAAGAGATGGTTGGAGACTGCAGACATGATACAAGAGCTGGTCAGAGACTGCAGACATACTACAGAAGATGGTCATAGACTGCAGACATGATACAAGAGATGGTCAGAGACTGCAGACATGATACAAGAGATGGTCAGAGACTGCAGTCATACTACAGAAGATGGTCATAGACTGCAGACATAATACAAGAGATGGTCAGAGACTGCAGACATGATACAAGAGATGGTCAGAGACTGCAGACATACTACAGAAGATGGTCAGAGACTGCAGACATGATACAAGAAATGGTCAGGGACTGCAAACATGCTACAGGAGATGGTCAGGGACTGCAGTTATGATACAAGAGATAATCAGAGGCTGCAGACATAGTACAAGAGATGGTCAGAGACTCCATACATAGTACAAAAGATGGTCAGAGCCTGAATACATTGTACAAGAGATGGTCAGAGACTGCATACATAGTACAACAGATGATCAGAGACTGCAAACATACTACAGGAGATGGTCAGAGACTATCTGCATTTGATGGGCACAGTGGCTGTGTTTGATGGGCACAGTGGCTGTGTTTGATGGGCACAGTGGCAGCGTTTTATGGGCACAGTGGCTGCGTTTGATAGGCACAGTAGCTGCTTTTAATGGGCACAGTGGCTGCGTTTGATGGACACAGTGCCATCTTCCACTGGTACTGTGCTTGTTTATTAGCCGCGGAGGCGGCGCGCTCTGAATGCTGGGGCGGCCGGGGATTCTAGCTCGGCTCCCCTCTTCTGCAAAAAGATTCCAGAGCTGGGGTGCGGTGCACCCCGTGCACCCGGCCAGGATCGGCCCTGCATTACAAGGAGCGGGCCTCCGGTGACCCCGCCCCATGCCAATATAAGTAGTGGCACACCACGCACCCAGCATTGGAGTGGGAGAGATTGTTGACTCAACATCGAAAGAGGAACAAAGGGAGAAGACATCAGAGAAGACCGGGCAAAATAGGGAGAAGACAGTGGAGAAGACCCGGTAGAAGACAGCAGACAGAGGGAGAAGAACCGGAGAGGGCTAGAAGACATCAGCGGATAGCGGAGAAGACCCAGAGAGGGGAGAAGAACTGACAGAGGCAGAAGACATCAGCGGAGGAGGCAGAAGACGTCGCCAGAAGAGGGAGAAGACCCGTAGAGGGGAGAAGAAGTCGGAAGAGACCCCGGAGCTGCCTAATAAATTACTTTAAAAACCTGTGTACTGTGTTTTATTTTTGACACTTTTTTTGGTGAATGGGTGGGGGTACAATGTATCCGATACTCATTCACATAGGGTGGGTAGCCAAGATCTGGGGGCCCCTTCCTGATTTCGATAAACTCCCCGCCCACAGACTGCAACAATCAATGGCCAGAATTGTCAGAAAGAGGCCCTTGTTCTTATCAACATGGGGACAAGGTGCTTTGGGGTGGGGGGGCGCAGGGCCCCCCTGCCTTAAAGCATCCACCCCACCATGTTGAGGGCATCCACCCCACCATGTTGAGGGTGCTCATTCGTCCCCACCCCTTTATTGACCTGCCAGGCCGTGTGCTCGGATAAGGGTCTGGTATGGATTTGGGGGGACCCTATGCAGTTTTTTTGGCGTGGGGGTTCCCCTTAAAATCCATACCAGACCAAAGGGCCTAGTATGCTCTTGGAGGGGGAACCCATGCCATTTTTTTTTTTTACAAAGATTCATAAACGACAGTGCCTGGTATTGTCGGGGATCAAAGTCGGATCCCTGTTTATTAAAGTCAGACGCATGACAGACTTCAAGTCGCAGGGCAAAGTCAGGTCTACAGTCGTACGACTGTCGTGTCGTACAAATGTGAAAGGGGCCTTAGTGTCTGAAATAAGCTTATTTTTGGGTGTGATGGAGAAAGCAGCAGTGAGGGAGGGCTGCCTGTAAAGGTATAGTTTTCTAATGTCCCTGCCTTGGTGATTTTGTTTTAGTTGCCTGAAGGGATCCTTGTTGATCTAATGTATTTATTCTTTCACAAAGTTTTTATTAAGTTCTATTTTTTTTTTTTATAGAAGGAAAGTATAAAACAAATAGATATACAGTCAGGCAGCGTACAAATAAGATTGGAGGCAAAAAGAAAAGTGATTACAATTCCATTAGATATATGGTAGTAGTGCATGAATGTCACAATTTAAGCCAAAGGCATCAACAAGTGCGCTAGTTAAACATTATTGTAGTTCTGAGAGTGGTCCAGTGGCAATAAAGGCTATCAGCCAAAGCTTTTCCCCATTGAAGAAAAAGGAAAAGGGAAAATGAGAAGGGGGAAAGGGGGAGAAGGATGATGTTCCAGGGTCTAAGGTGAAACATCATGTTAGGGTGAGGGGGAAAAGGAATAGAAGAGAGTCGCCTAGAATCATCAGTGAGCAGTGAAAGGGAACAGAGGAAGAAAAAGGGATATGCCTGGGAGAGAGAAAGGAGTCAGAGGGGGTTTCCCATGCGATCAAGCCTGTTACACAGCATAGGGGTGACCATACCTGTATTCATATAGAAATCAAGGAATGATCAAGATTAAGGCCCCTTTCACACATGTGGACCGTTCATTTCATCAGTTCTGTCACGTCAAAATGGATGAAGTATTCATCAGTTTTTCATCAGGTTTTCATCCATTTTTTATCAGTGCTCATCAGTTTGTCATCAGTTTTTCATCAGTGCTCATCAGCTTTTCATCGATGCTTATCAGTTTTTCATAAGTTTTTTTACATCCACTACCAATGCAAAAACAGATAAAAAACTGACCATTTGTCAGTTTACATCCATTTTTCGATCGTTTTTTTTAACGGAAGAAAAATAGAGCTTTGATCAGTTTTAAAAAAAAGGTGATGACGGATGTGGATGTAAACTGATGTAAATGGATTACCATCCATTTACATCAGTTTTTCCATAGAGATGCATTGATGTCAGTTTTAAAACAGACAAATGGAAAGCATGTGTGAAAGGGGCCTAAGGTGGTCATTGTAAGTTATCCATGGGTCCCAGATCTTCAAGGATTTGGCGTGAGTTTCCGTAAGGATAGAGGTGTTTCTCATGGACCATGATCCCCATAAGCCTCTGCTTAACTTCATCAAAATTGAGGAATGGCTGGCTCCGGGCCTTGGGTAATGTCTTTCAAACAGCCAAAAACACAAATCCCACCAGCCTCCACTAGGCTTTAGTCAAGGACAAGATTGGCCTGTGTAGCAAGGCTAGTAAGGGTTCCTGTGGAAGCTGAGCATTCAGAACCGATATGATCAGAGAGTGGACCTAGGTCCAGATATGCAAGGCTTTTGGACATGACCACCAGATATAGAGCAGGCCTCCTAAATCCCTGGAAATACATGGAGGATGTGAAGGGAACAGCTTTGGCCACCCGCACCGGATTCATATACTAGTGCAAGCGCAACCTGTAGGTGTTTTCTTGGGTGAATATGTTACAGGAGAACTTGGATGAGGATAGCCAGATTTGACTCCAAGCTGGTTGATCTAGGGTTCTGCCTAAATCAGCTTCCAATTTTGATGTAGGAGAGAGTGTGAGGGCTGATAGCATCAGTGAGGGTGGTGTATAGATCAGACAAATAACCTTTGAAGATACTTACTGCGACGGTTTTCAAATGGGGTTAGCAATTTGGAGGAATATGACTGGCATTTAAGAAGATTATGGATGTGATGGCGTATTTGGGCATAACAGAACATCTCATTAGCCAGAAGCTGCCAATGTTCTCATAAGGATCTGCCGTGCCACCCAACAAAATTCCAATGGGTTGTCAGAGGCAGGGGGAAATTGGGGGATGTCCAGGATCCCTGAAAGGGAAGGTGAGGGGAGATCTGTTGTGTTGTGGGGTCCAAGAGATTGTGGATAGGAAAGAGCGAGCACTGCAGGATCGCCAAATGGACCCAGATAAGCATGTTGGAGGAGGCGTGAAGAGAGACAAGAGGGGACATTTGTGCTGCAACATAGTAGGATTCAACCATTGGAGCATAGGGGAGCACTGGCTGAAGGAGGAGTGGAGATCAGTTAAAGTGAAAGTGCTTTTTCCAGTACCCAAGACCCAAAGAAGCATTTATCTATTGCAGTGCAGGGGGGCAACCCCACTTCAAGAGGAGATTTTTTCTTTCCCTGGAGATAGGCATTAATTTTTTCCATGGCAAATGGAATGAGACTTTATTTCTTGTAATAGCCAATGTTGAGTGCTGTTTCATTTAATCCTAAGCCACTAACAAGTATATGTCTGCAATATAGCAATGGGAAGTGATTGTTGGGACAGAGAAATGTGCAGGCTGCAAAAACTTGCCTTCTCCCTCTGGAGAGCATCTGTCTATACACTCATCAGAAGAAACATGCCAGCTGCCTTTCCCCTTCTCCCCTCTTTTCAGCTAGGCAAGTAGCAGAGAAGGGTAAGACAGCTTCTCCCAACTCAGTCTTCCTCCAGTAAGCATCTGTATAAATGCTATCACGGTTAGGGGCCAGGCTCGAAGGCTAGTAGCTATAATAGTAGAAAGGTTTACAGCAGGATAAATACACAAGCAGATAACCGTAGCAGGTGACACAGACTCATCCAAGGTGGGGATTTAAGCACTAACCAGTAGTCACTAGAACTCCTGATGGTGAAGATGGGTTTCACAGCATGCTAGTGCCTTGCCATGATCCTCATGATTACCCCACCAAAAGGTGAGCAAGCAGGGATCTTGTAACAGATGTAGCAGGTTAGGATCAAGTGAAGCATAGTTGATGAATTAGTCAAAGGTTGGTAACGAGTGGTAACGAAGAAGTGAAAAGTAGCTGGAGTACAGAGAACAAAATAATGACTGGAGCAGAGGACAATAATCTGTCAAATAGGAACTGCAGAGACATGGCCTAAATAGGACATTCATGGGAGGAACAAGGAGTTTAATGTTCAACAGAAACCAAATTGGTAAGTAAGGTTGTCCAAGGGATTGGGCAGGGAGAGCTTCAAGTGGCACAGTAAGAAGAGCTACTGCCAGATGTAATAGAGGTCCAGGATTCATATCTGGATTCTAAAGCTGATCAGAGGGAGTCAGCCAATGTACAGACCTGTGCCTTATTGTACCAGGCAGATTCTGCAGCTAATATCTGCACCACATTGTAGTGCAGATATTAGTTTATAGAGCGCAGATACTGCAACATTCCTGCAACAAATCATAAATTGTGATTTTCTAGTTTTTGGCAAAAATTTACAAGTCCTCTTCAACATAGGTGTATGATCTTGTTTACTTGGTGCTTGTCAAGCGCACATAACTTGCATGTTGAAAAAAAACAATAGTTTATCTGGCCCATACTCTGTATCTCTCCTGTTACATGCTTACACTCTATGCAAAGTACATACAAGTAGCATTCATTGTTTAAGGAGTGTGGAGAATAGGGTGCTCCCCTTTATGGCATAAGAAAAACTTGGCCGAGATGAGGGGTATAGAGAGACCCAGGGAATGGGAAGGTATTAGCCGTTTAATTCAGTTATATGAGGGTAACCTCATGAAGTAATTTCTAGACCTAAGATGGAAATTTAACATATCAAACAAGGCGTTTTATAAATACCTGCAGATTAGGCACGTCATTCAAGTACAGTTCAGGTCTCAGTCTATGGAGTGGATCCAGATCCCCGTACTCCTAAAAATAATTAACTCAGCCTCCACTAATGTCACGTACACACGGTCAGACTTTTCAGCTACAAAAGTCCGACAGCCCGTCCGACAGACTTTCGACAGACTTTCGACGGACTTTTGGCGGACTTTCAATGGACTTTCTAATGACCGGACTTGCCTACATGCGATCACACCAAAGTCCGACGGATTTGTACGTGATGACGTACACCGGACTAAAATAAGGAAGTTGATAGCCAGTAGCCAATAGCTGCCGTAGCGTTGGTTTTTGTCCATCTGACTAGCATACAGACAAGCAGATTTCTGGGTCCGGCGGAGTTACGATGTAAAGATTTGAAGCATGTTCCAAATCTAAAGTCCGTCAGATTTGCGACTGGAAAAGTCCGCTGAAGGTCCGGTGAAGCCCACACATGATCGAATTGTTCGCCGGATTTGGTCCGTTGGCGTCCGTCAGACAAGTCCGGTCGACAAGTCCGACCGTGTGTACACGGCATAAGGGTCTAATTTCCAAGTTGTATGCTAGTTTGGGGGATAGAATTATTAGTGGAGTGAGACCTCTTAAGATTAGAGAGGGGTGGGGGAGAGATGTAGGGCCAATAACTATGGAACAATGTGATAAGATTCTAGAACAAGGAGCCCTGGTCTCGATTTCCCCTTCACAGAAGGTTTCTCACCTGTTCCTCATCCACAGAATGTATTATACCCCCAAAGAATGTTTAAACTTGGATGCAAACAAAATGATGAGTGTTCCAGGTGTAAAGCGACAGGAGACCTTATCCACATGGTGTGGAGGTGCCCAAAGCTTTTCAGATATTGGGTGGAGATAACTCATAGGATAAATAAAATATTTTGGAGTTCATTGGAATCTGTGGCCAACACATGCCTATTAGAGAGCTTGGAGGAAGATAGAGTTTTGCCTGGTACTACTGTAGCCATGCTGAGATGCCTGTTCCAAACGAGAAAATGAATTCCATAGAAATGGCAGGCACATACTCCCCCGACTGTGGAGAATTGGATTGAAACCATTAATTCAATGGTCTGGAGTGAGAGAGTGTCATATATTAGACAAAATAACCTCAGAAAGTTCAAGAGAAAGTGGAGACCTTGGCTGGAGGAGATGGGATGCCCCGTATGAGGGGATGGGGGTGAGCTGAGGTGAATCCACTCCCGCTCACCACCATGTCACCGTCTCCCCCCTCTTTCTTCTTTCTGTGGCCTCTTTCCTGTATTCTCTATCTGTCTATGGAGTGGATTTTCTCTCTCTTTTCAGCTATATAGATAGACAATAGATAAGAAGACATGTATAGACAATGTTGGGTGATGTATGGTAGGGGGGGTGGGATTAGGTTGGGAGGGAGGGAAAGGGAATATAAAATAATAACAATGTTTTTGTACTATGTGAAATTACACGTTAATTCATGATGCTATATGTTTTTAATTTTTGCAATACAAAAAACAATAAAAAGGAAATATATTAAAAAAGGAGAATAGGGCACTCTGGATAACAAGGAGACTTTAACAAACAGTACATGACTGGCTCTTGAGATGTGATTAATGCACCACCACAGCGCTTCAGAAGAGGGAAGCACACTCTATAGGAAAAACAAAGCAGAGAAGAAGGCGCATCTAAGTGCAGTAATAAAACACTTTGATGACAAGTAAGGGTTAAAAACTCTTACAAGATGGAAGTGAAAAACAGGCATATCAATAAATCCATAACGTCCAGTGGGATGCCTCATGGGAATAAGACAGCTAGGTGGAAGTTCCACCTGACCAGAGGTGATAAATACTTTCTCTCTGATCCAAGATGGAGGGCTGTGCTGTCAGGACCAGCATGGAATCCAGGCAACTGCTTCATCGTGGATCAGAGAGACAGTATTTACCACCACTGGTCGGTGGAACTTCCACCTGCAGCTGTCTTTACTCCCAGGAGGCATCACGCTGGATGTTATGGATTCATTGATATGCCTATTTTTCACTTCCATCTTGTAAGTGTTTTTAACCCTTCCTTGTCATTAAAGTGCTTTATTACTGCACTTAGAAGTGCCTTCTTCTCTGCTTAGCATTCATTGTTTGCTTATAAAACATGCATGGTTCTTTAGCAGCTTCTTCATTCACTAACATCGTATCTCTGCTCCACTAACCCACTAAATGATATTACATGTCTGAAGTGCAGCCTTCTCCCCCATGTATTTTTTTTGGGCAGCTCCAGAAATCCCTGAATATAGATGTTTCCTAATTAGCAGAGATCAGGGAACTGATAGAGTGTTATTGTAAGCAGCTTCCCATTCCTGATATCAGCATCAAATCTGCATCTTCCCAATGAGCTGCATATCAGACACATCCTCACAGGAGCTTCCCACCATCTGAAGTATATACACAAGGCTTTTATCACTTCAATAAAATGTGGAATATCAGCACAAATCAGAGATAAATCTTTCCTTGTTGAGAAGACAGAGATAGAGATACTGAAGGGAATTCATCTCACAGTCTGTCCCTCTGCAGGATATAAAAACACTGCCAGATGCAGGAACAATCGCAGCACCGTGTTTACTATCCTTTTGAGTCCAGCGCAATACGCTTCAATAAAAGGAGTAAGAGTAGTATAGTCTAGCCATGATTAAAAACATAGCATTTATCACATCTTCCCTGAAAAAAAAGGCACTTTAACAATACTTGTGCTGACTATTGTGGGAACGCTGTGGCTCCCACTCACCTACTATGGAATGGAGGACCCAGCCAACCCTCAGTCTTGTCACCAGATATCCACATAAGTGTCTTCCTTCTCTGTGTCCAGCTACACTTACTATGAGTATGTGCCTGTTCCATCTGCTGTTTGATATAGGATACTGCAGTGCAGACACACTAACAACTGTGTGACATTACACCACAGTTTATACACATTCCTCTCAGTTTATTGGTTTGGTGTCCAACTAAAATGCTCCTGTTTCCTCCTGCTGAGACTCATGAATTTGTAGAGGCTGATCTGCTGACAGCCTAAAGTTTTACTGCTGCTCAGGGGCTCTGGGCTTCAAAAAAATGCAGTCTCCAGCAAGAAGAAACGGGAACAATGCTGGAGGCAATTTACAGCACACACTTATTTTGGTAGCATAATTATTAATGTGTATTGTATGTTACATAGTTACATAGTTACATAGTAGGCGAGGTTGAAAAAAGACACAAGTCCATCAAGTCCAGCCTATGTGTGTGATTATATGTCAGTATTAAATTGTATATCCCTGTATGTTGTGGTCATTCAGGTGCTTATCTAATCGTTTTTTGAAACTATCAATGCCTTTCAGTAAAGAACCCTCTACGTAGTTTAAGCTTAAACCTCTTTTCTTCTAATTTTAATGAGTGGCCACGTGTCTTGTTAAACTCCCTTCCACAAAAAAGTTGTATCCGTATTGTGGGGTCACCAGTACGGTATTTGTAAATTGAAATCATATCCCCTCTCAAGCGTCTCTTCTCCAGAGAGAACAAGTTCAGTGCTCAGAACATTTTTTCATAACTAAGATCCCGAAGAACCTTTATTAGCTTTGTTGCCCTTCTTTGTACTCGCTCCATTTCCAGTACATCCTTCCTGAGGACTGGTGTCCGAACTGGACAGCATACTCTAGGTGTGGCTGGACCAGAGTCTTGTAGAGCGGGAGAATCATCGCTTTATCTCTGGAGTTAATCCCCTTTTTAATGCATGCCAATATTATGTATGCTTTGCTAGCAGCAGCGTGGCATTACATGTCATTGCTGAGCCTATCATCTACTAGGACCCCCAGGTCTTTTTCCATCTTAGATTCCCCCAGAGGTTGTCTAGGTTGCAGTCATATTTTTGCCACCCAAATGCATTATTTTACAATTTTCTACATTAAACCTCATTTGCCATGTAGTTGCCCACCCCATTATTTGTTCAGATCTTCTTGCAAGGTTTCCACATCCTGCGGAGAAGTTATTGCCCTGCTTAGCTTAGTATCGTCCGCAAATATAGAGATTGAACTGTTTACCCCATCAAAGAATATTATGTTTCATCGAGTTGTTATGGGTTTTCGATTTAACAGGTTTAAAATCCCACACATAGGTTGGACTTGATGGACTTGTGTCCTTTTCAACCTCACCTACTATCTAACTATGTAACTATATAACAGTTTAAAAAAAACAGTCACATTCAAGGCATGCTGGGAATGTTAACTGTCACATTTGCTCTTGCTCTCATCTGATCTGTCAACCCATCAAATGGCTGGTGTCAACACTGACCATATGTGCAGTACCATGGTAGTTGCAGTTCAAACAGAGGCTAAGGTGGCAGCTTCCTTGGCTGAAAAGGATAGAAAGGTTTAGATCTGCTTTAATATTCTGCCTGTGGTAGAACTTTGCCTAAATGCTTCCTGCCCTGACCTCTGTTGATTTATGGGCTACTTTCTGGGTAGCGCAGTGGCTAATCAATAACCACGTTTGGCTTGTATCTCTGTATCCTGAATTCCAAAATTATCTGAAGTGCTATCTGAGATGTAATACTGCAATGATTCTTGGTTGGTTAAAGTGGAACTGAGAACACAGTTTCAATCATTATTTATATTTAAAATGGAGGGCCACCCTAAAATAAAAAATAGCATGAAAAATCTTTAAAAAAAAAAACATTTGAAAAAAAAAAAAATTAAACTTACCTGAACCCTTGGTGCTAGGCAGTCTTCCTAATCTCGTTGCCTTCTGGGAACTGTGTGTGTTCCTAGAAAACCACGGGGCCATTCACAGAGCACTGCGCCGCTCGCGCATGCGCAGTAGGAAACTGGCAGTGAAGCCGCAAGGCTCCACTGCCTGTTTCCCTTAGTTAGGATGGCGGTGCCGGGACCCGAGAGCCGAGGGACGGGTCGGCCTTGGGTAGCCGACATCGCGGGCACCCAGGACAGGTAAATCTACTTATTTAAAGTCAGCAGCTACAGTGTCTGTAGCTGATGACTTTTAAAAAAAAAATTACTAGCCGGAATCCTGCTTTAAGGCAAACTATCCCATCTATCCATGTCTCCATGCTTTGTTTTGTTTAGAAATCACTTTGCCCCCCCCCCCCTCATTTGCATTTCAACCTACGGCCATCTTCACTAAGGGCAGATGGTTCATGTAGCAATGACTTTCTGCAATACATCTGCGAGGGATGTATGACATAATTTTGGCCTTGTGCAGAAACCAGGAAGCCTCTTAAAATAGAACTAAAGGCAAAAACCTTTTTTTCATTTTAGATAGAGTAAAGAAGGGTTATAACACCTGTCAGATTTTGTTTCAGCATCTGTGTCATATTGTGGAGATTTCCCTTCATTTCCTGTCCCATTGCCAAACATGAAGTGAGAGGAAATCCCTGCAAATTAAGGGAATTAAAACAAGCAAATATATCACACATTCCTTTCTATTTACTAATGCCAGCAGCATTAGGATTACAAATAGTTAATGTTGATTTGGAGAATTCAGTTCCACTTTAAATATGTAGTCAATCCTTTTACACACATAAACATAGGAGGGAGGGGTAAAGAGCTAGATGAGGAAAAAGTGGTTACTTCAAAATGCATCCTGGTTTGTGCAGCTCCAGCAATGACATCATCTGGGGGCCAGACAGGTTGGAGTGTGGAATTCCTCTCTCACCAGGGCCAGATTAAGAGCATCATGGGCCTGGTGCTGAGGATTTTGGTGGGCCTTTTTATGGAAACAAAATGAAAATGCAAACAATTTTTCGCTAAAACAAATTAAATAAACTCTCACCAGTAATATCAGCCATGCAGTCTCTGAGCAGCAGCAACACCACCAATACCACCTGCTATGCGGTCTCTCACCAGCAGCAACATAGGGAGACCACATTTCCAAACTGTCATTCAGAGACAACCCCCTCTTCCCAATAAAAGATGAGGGTGGGGGATGTAGTCTCAGGGTTGGCGGGGAAATTGGCGGTGGAGGTGATTTGTCAGGCAAATGGCTGGTGTTAGTACATAAAATCAATCATCCTGACACCATGCTTGATATGGTGTCAGGATTAAGGATGAGCTCCGGCGTGTTCGCATGCTGCACGTGCCGATCCCGCCAGGAAGTCGGCACGGCGCAGCGCTAATCACAGGCAGTGAGACATTTCCCGATGTGTGGCTGCAGAGCTCGGGAAATGTCTCACTGCCTGTGATTAGCGCTGCGCCGTGCCGACTTCCTGGCGGGATCGGCACGTGCAGCATGCAAACACGCCGGAGCTCATCCTTAGTCAGGATGATCAAATTCCATTATTTCAGTTACTACATTGTAATATATAGTGAATTAGTTCAACTCACCATGATGCAGAATCAGTGGGACCTGAGCTTGTCACTTGCCACCAGATGTAGCTTGTCACTTGCCACCCATAGCCTGCCACCAGATGTAGCGTTTCACTTTCCACAGTTGCCTGCCACTAGATGCAGCATGTCACTTGCCACCAGCAGCCTGCCACCAGATACAGTGTGCCACTTGCCACCAGATACAGTGTGCCACTTGCCACCAGATACAGTGTGGCACTTGCTACCCACAGCCTGCCACAGATACAGTGTGCCACTTGCCACCAGCAGCCTGCCACCAGATACAATGTGCCAATTGCCACCAGCAGCCTGCCACCAGATACAGTGGGCCACTTGCCACCAGCAGCATGCCACCAGATACAGTGTGCCACTTGCCAACAGCAGCCTTTCACCAGATACAGTGCGCCACTTGCCAACCACAGCCTGTCACCAGATACAGTGTGCCACTTGCTACCAACAGCCTGTCACCAGATACAGTGTGCCACTTGCCACCAGCAGCCTGCCACTAGATACAGTGTGCCACTTGCCACCAGATACATTGTGCCACTTGCCACCAGATACAGTGTGCCACTTGCCACCAGCAGCCTGCCACCAGATACAGTGTGTCACTTGCCACCAGCAGCCTGTCACCAGATACATTGTGCCACTTGCCACCAGATACAGTGTGCCACTTGCCACCAGCAGCCTGCCACCAGATACATTGTGCCACTTGCCACCAGATACAGTGTGCCACTTGCCACCAGCTCCCTGCCACCAGATACAGTGTGCCACTTGCCACCAGCAGCCTGCCACCAGATACATTGTGCCACTTGCCACCAGATACAGTGTGCCACTTGCCACCAGCTCCCTGCCACCAGATACAGTGTACCACTTGCCACCAGCTCCCTGCCACCAGATACAGTGTGCCACTTGCCACCAGCAGCCTTCCATCAGATACATTGTGCCACTTACCAACCACAGCCTACCACCAGATACAGTGTGTCACTTACCACCAGTAGCCTTCCACCAGTGTGCCACTTGCCACCAGCAGCCTGCCATCAGATACAGTGTGCCACTTGCCACCAGATACAGTGTGCCACTTGCCACCAGCAGCCTGCCACCAGATACAGTGTGTCACTTGCCACCAGCAGCCTGTCACCAGATACATTGTGCCACTTGCCACCAGATACAGTGTGCCACTTGCCACCAGCAGCCTGCCACCAGATACATTGTGCCACTTGCCACCAGATACAGTGTGCCACTTGCCACCAGCTCCCTGCCACCAGATACAGTGTACCACTTGCCACCAGCTCCCTGCCACCAGATACAGTGTGCCACTTGCCACCAGCAGCCTTCCATCAGATACATTGTGCCACTTACCAACCACAGCCTACCACCAGATACAGTGTGTCACTTACCACCAGTAGCCTTCCACCAGATAGTGTGCCACTTGCCACCAGCAGCCTGCCATCAGATACAGTGTGCCACTTGCCACCAGCAGCCTGCCACGAGATACAGTGTGCCACTTGCCACCAGCAGCCTGCCACCAGATACATTGTGCCACTTGCCAACCACAGCCTGCCACCAGATACAGTGTGCCACTTGCCTTCAGCAGCCTGCCAGCAGATACAGTGTGCCACTTGCCAACCACAGCCTACCACCAGATACAGTGTGTCACTTACCACCAGCAGCCTTCCACCAGATAGTGTGCCACTTGCCACCAGCAGCCTGCCACCAGATACAGTGTGCCACTTGCCACCAGCAGCCTGCCACGAGATACAGTGTGCCACTTGCCACTAGATAGTGTGCCACTTGCCACCAGCAGCCTGCCACCAGATACAGTGTGCCACTTGCCAACCACAGCCTACCACCAGATACAGTGTGTCACTTACCACCAGCAGCCTTCCACCAGATAGTGTGCCACTTTCCACCAGCAGCCTGCCACCAGATACAGTGTGCCACTTGCCACTAGCAGCCTGTCACCAGATACAGCGTGTCACTTGCCACCAGCAGCCTGACCCCAGATACAGTGTGCCACTTGCCACCAGATAGTGTGCCACTTGCCACCAGCAGACTGCCACCAGATACAGTGTGCCACTTGCCAACCACAGCCTACCACCAGATACAGTGTGTCACTTACCACCAGCAGCCTTCCACCAGATAGTGTGCCACTTGCCTCCAGCAGCCTGCCACCAGATACAGTATGCCACTTGCCACCAGCAGCCTGACACCAGATACAGTGTGCCACTTGCCAACCACAGCCTACCACCAGATACAATGTGCCACTTGCCACCAGATAGTGTGCCACTTTCCACCAGCAGCCTGCCACCAGATACAGTGTGCCACTTGCCAACCACAGCCTACCACCAGATACAGTGTGTCACTTACCACCACCAGCCTTCCACCAGATAGTGTGCCACTTGCCACCAGCAGCCTGCCACCAGATACAGTGTGCCACTTGCCACCAGCAGCCTGCCACCAGATACAGTGTGCCACTTGCCACTGACAGCCTGTCACCAGATACAGCATGTCACTTGCCACCAGCAGCCTGACCCCAGATACAGTGTGCCACTTGCCACCAGCAGCCTGCCACCAGATACAGTGTGCCACTTGCCAACCATAGCCTACCACCAGATACTGTGTGTCACTTACCACCAGCAGCCTTCCACCAGATAGTGTGCCACTTGCCACCAGCAGCCTGCCACCAGATACAGTATGCCACTTACCACCAGCAGCCTGCCACCAGATACAGTGTGCCACTTGCCAACCACAGCCTACCACCAGATACAGTGTGCCACTTGCCACCAGATAGTGTGCCACTTGAAACCAGCAGCCTGCCACCAGATACAGTGTGCCACTTGCCAACCACAGCCTACCACCAGATACAGTGTGTCACTTACCACCAGCAGCCTTCCATCAGATAGTGTGCCACTTGCCACCAGCAGCCTGCCACCAGATACAGTGTGCCACTTGCCACTAGCAGCCTGCCACCAGATACAGTGTGCCACTTGCCACTGACAGCCTGTCACCAGATACAGCGTGTCACTTGCCAACCACAGCCTGCCACCAGATACAGTGTGCCACTTTCCATCAGCAGCCTGCCACCAGATACAGTGTGCCACTTGCCAACCACAGCCTACCACCAGATACAGTGTGCCAGTTGCCAACCACAGCCTACCACCAGATACAGTGTGTCACTTACCACCAGCAGCCTTCCATCAGATAGTGTGCCACTTGCCACTAGCAGCCTGCCACCAGATACAGTGTGCCACTTGCCACTGACAACCTGTCACCAGATACAGCGTGTCACTTGCCACCAGCAGCCTGCCACTCCCTCCAGGACTCTTCCAGGATGGGTAGAAGGGACAGGGCCAGCATAGTCAAACAAATCCCTGGAGCCCCCACCCCTCCTCATCTGGGATGGTATGGTTGTGTGTAAAATGAATGCCAGCAGTATTGATCAGACCAAGTTCTATAGAGGGGGGTGTGTACAGCCTTTGGGCTCACACTGGTTTGCTGCAGTTTGGGCACACTGCTTGTGTATCTGCAGTTTAGAAATCAATAGGACTGTGGGTAAAACGCAGGAAAACTGCGGATACACCAGCAATGGGCCAAAACACAGCAAAGCAGTGCGAACCCACCTAAAAGCACAAAGAGTCAAGTCTACATATTGGCTGCAGTTATAACAGCCATTGCTGAAGATAAAGGTAAAAGAGGGGGAGAGAAGGGAGATAAGAGTCCAGTCACTGAGCTCACACTTGGATGGTCAGAAAGTTATCACTCAGATATGTGTTCAGTTCACCTTCTATCTGCCGGCTGCAGTTGCTCTGTTTCCCAGCCCACACGGCTCCTTCACTGCACACAGAGAGAGGAGAGAGGAGAGAGGGGAAAGGGAAGGCAGAGCCATTTGTGTAGGGGGGGAACTGTGCACTGTGACACTGTAATAACCACAGTGAGCCAACACAGATGCAGCCAGACACCCCTACATTTACACACAGCTTCTCCTGTCCCAGAGAAGTTTATGGACATGAGAAATCAGGCTTATACTGCTGGCTGTGAGGGCCGATTTTAAGGCAGGGGCCTGGAGCTGCAGCTCCATCAGCCCCTATGTTAATCCGGCCGTGGAGAAACCCCCTTCGGTAGTTGACTGGCATAGAGAAGTGTCGGAAACAATAGGAAAAGAAAGGACAGTGTTTGTAAGGGCAGGAAACCTAAGAGAATTTTAAAAAATCTGGAATCCCTGGCTGATGAGGGTGGCTCACCCTCGGAGTAAACAGAGTAAGAAGAAGATAGGGAGGATACTGTTCTTAAGATAGGAGTAGTAGTAACATGTATGTTGTTATACATAAGGAAAAGAGTTTGGTACAAGGTATATATAATGGTGCAATAGGGGGGGGGGGTGAAAAGCAGAAAAGTAACTTTTATAGTGTGAATTTATACACCACATCCGGCATTAGGAGGTTTTATTACTGTTTGGAAACTTGTATATTGAGAAATGTGATGTACTGTGTTTAATCATGAATAAAAATTATCAAATTTAAAAAAAAAAGAAAAAGGTTTCAGACATTGTCTAGCATATTGATATCCCCCCTAACCGCAAAGTATTCAAGGTATCTTAGACGGACATCACGGGCACTCAGGGGGGGCAAGCCAGGACGGCCACTTTCAAGCGCCGTCAGGTTGGTTCATTTTGAATGCCAGCCTCAGGCCCAACTGAGCCAGCATAGTTGGCAGAATGTTGCTGTAAAAAGTTGTGTAGAACACAGCACGCCAGGATGATATGATTCAGTTTGTACCCCGCCATGTGTATGGGTGTAAGAAATAGGCAGAACCGGCTGGCCATGATTCCAAACGTGTTCTCCACCACTCTTCTGGCTCTGGCCAGCCGGTAATTAAAAACCTTCTGGTCTGGGGTGAGGGTCCTCATCGGGAATGGCCGCATAAGATGGTCCCCCAGCGCAAACACTTCATCTGCAATGAAGAGGAATGTGAGTCCTTCCACATTGTCTTCTTGAGGTGGCAAGTCCAACCTGCCATTCTGGAGACGCCTGGAGAACTCTGTCTGGGTGATGACTCCACCATTGGACATCCGGCCATTCTTACCCACGTCCACATACAGGAACTCGTAAGTAGCCGACACCACCGCCAACATCACAATATTATTGAACCCCTTATAGTTGAAATAGTATGACCCCGAGTTGGGTGGTGGGACCATGTGGACGTGTTTCCCATCAATTGCCCCTCCGCAGTTAGGAAAGTTCCACCGCTGGGCAAAGTGGGAGGCCACAGTCTGCCATTCCTGTGGCCTGGAAGGAAACTGTGCAGTCAAACAAGAAAAAAAAATTAGTCATTTTGCACATAAACAGGGAAAGCAGATTAGACACAATTCTTGGTCAACATCAAGATAACATTTATTTAAGGGTGTTTTTAAAGACCAAAGTATAAGGTACACCTATCAGATTCCCCCTCCCCCACCCCCTCTTATGGGCCATTTCTAACATTATAGGGGGGGGACTCTTGGACAGGTACCCCTCTCCACTTCATTGAGAGATGAATGCCTAAATAATGGGTATTACTTTGACCAGCCCCTCCTTAGTTACACTATTGGCAGCCCACTGGACAGATAAGAAGTGTCATAATACAAAGATATAAATACACATTGTACACATTTGAGCACATTTGTACATTCTGCTATTACCTATCAAGATAATAATAGTATACAGAAACTTTAAACAGTACCATTTGAAAGTATACAGGCAGGCCCTTGCACTACATGCTTTGGGGAATTCATCCATAAATCTGACCACAAAAGAGATGGGTATAATGTGTATGGGTTTGGCAAAGTCAGCAGATAGATGATTGAGGATAGATAGAGAATTGGTATCAGCTGACTTAGCAGTTGGGGGGAGGGAGGGTTCCAAATGATTTGGGGACCCCCAAATAAAAGCCTCTGGCACTCTGCCTGAATTTAAAGCACAAATCACATTTAAAAACATTTTAGGGGGTGTTTGGTGTAAAGCACTATTATGGATAAAATACATTGTTAAGTGACTACATGAGGTGAATATAGGGCCAGGAGACCATGCTGGGGAGGTAAGTGAAGGCAAATATGTATAAAGGACAAAAAAAATAAATAAATAAAAATCCAGCATGCATGAGGACAAAGGGGACATTCACAGCATATTACAATGATGGTAATTAGGGAATGAGGAAAGAAATACAATACATTAGCAAACATTATATACAATAAAATGTGATATTAAAGGATACAAATCTTACCTTAATATAATCCTTCTGCAGGACCTGTATGATGGCAGAACAGGTCTCTGGAATAATGATCCCCAGAGCCTGGGGGGAGATGCCTGTCGAGAACTTCAAGTCCTGCAGGCTTCTCCCTGTCGCCAAGTACCGCAGGGTGGCGACGAGCCTCTGCTCCGGAGTGATGGCTTGCCTCATGCAGGTATCCTGCCTACTAATATAAGGGGTCAGCAAAGCCAACAAACGGTGAAATACAGGGTCCATCATCCAGAGAAAGTTCCTGAAATCATCAGGATTATTCTCACGGATCTCACGGAACAAAGGCATATGACAGAACTGGTCACGCTGAAGCAGCCATTTCTTGGTCCATGAACTCCTCCCCACCCTGTTCATGGACTAGACTTGTGTCAAGGTCAGGACCCCAACACCAAGCCCCCACACAGCACAAACTCTACAAGGAGTACGTATATGCAACATGGCTAGAAAACGGTCGGCTGCTCAGAATGATGTAACAGAACGCACTGAAGAACAGCAAGGCCTGTGAAGAGCGACCTGAAAAACAGCAATGAACGAACAAGAACACAATGACTAATCAAAGTCATGCGTTGCTTGCTTGCACGCACTGAAGAACAGATACAAACCCACAAGCACAAACTGAACAGCAGAAAACGATCTGAAAACCATGAGTCTGAAAAAGCACGAATCATCTCTCACCAAACTTTTACTAACACGAGATTAGCAAAAGGAGCCCAAAGGGTGCCGCGCTTGGTTCTGAACTGGCCTTTTCTAGTCTCGTCATACGTGGTGTACGTCACCGCGTTCTTGGCGATCGGAAATTTTGACAACTTTGTGCGACCGTGTGTACGCAAAACAAGTTTGAGCCAACATCCGTCGGAAAAGATCCATGGATTTTGTTGTCAGAATGTCCGATCAATGTCCGATCGTGTGTACGGAGCATTACTGTCACAGTGGTGTAACTGCTTGGCCGTATTGGGGGGGTTTGGCCAGACAGATACACAGACAGTCTGCAGAACTCTGGCATTACTCCCACAGTCTGCTAATCATGGGTGTAATGCTTTACAGATCCATTACAAAAAAAATAATAAATGCATATTTTTTACCTGTGAAAAAATGTCCATTTATAATTTTTTTGTAAAGGGGAACTTATGCCTTAAAATAAATGAACGCATAATCATGAAATTAAATAAATAAATATAATCTAAATACCTAAAATTACATAAAAAATAGACATAAAAATTGCTACACTAATAAAATCAATATCAACCAACATTTGTAGACTTATTAAATAACCCTGTGGAAAAAAATGTATGGTTATTTAACCACTTGCCGAACAGCCGCTGCAGTTGTACTGGGGCAGAATGGCACGGCTGGGCGAAACGACGTTATGTAACAGGGCTTGGCCCTGTGGCCACTTGTGGCCCTTGCTCACCCACGGAGCTAATGCAAGTGCCTGACTGTCACGATCACCGCCGGGCTCCCGCGATCGCTCAGGGCACACAGAGAACCGGGATCTGTGTGTTTAAACACAGGTTCTCTGAGGGGAGAAGTGATAGATCATCTGTTCATACACTGAGTATGAACAGCGATCTGTCATCTCCCCTACACAGTCCCCCCCCCCTTCAGTTAGAACACACACTAGGGAACACAATTAACCCCTTGATCACCCCTAGTGTTAACCTCTTCCCTGCCAGTGACATTTTTACAGTAATCAATGCATTTTTTAGCACTGATCGCTGTAAAAATGCCAATGGTCCCAAAAATGTGTCAAAATTGTCCGACGTGTCTGCCATAATGTTGCAGTCCCGATAAAAATCGCAGATCGCTGCCATTACTAGTAAAAAAAAAATAATAATAATAAAAATGCCATAAAACTATCCCCTATGACTTTTGTGCAAACCAATCAATATATGCTTATTGCGATTTTTTTACCAAAAATATGTAGAAGAATACATATCAGCCTAAACTGAGGAAAAAAATATTTTTTTATATTTTTGGGGGATATTTATTATAGCCAAAAAGTAAAAAATATTGCATTTTTTTCAAAATTGTCACTCTCTTTTTGTTTATAGCACAAAAAATAAAAACTGCAGAGGTGATCAAATACCACCAAAAGAAAGCTCTATTTGTGGGAAAAAAAGGACATCAACTTTGCTTGGGTGCAACGTCGCACTACCGCGCAATTGTCAGTTAAAGCGACACTGAGCTATGAATAAGCACCATGATGGGGCGTGAAACATGTTAGCTATCTTTCCTGTTCCTCCCTGTACATGAGGTGACTGCATTTGGATTGTATTTCTTCATATCAATAAAGATGCCTTCTGTGGTGTGCGGCCGTCCAGGATTTTTTTCTTTCCTCAAGCTTGTGCAGAGCCAGAACCTGTGAGTTCCATTAGGGCGGGTGTCTTGATACGGATTTGAGAGATTGGAGCGGCAATCTTTTGCTTATAAAGCGACACAGCGCCGAATCGCAAAAAGTGCTCTGGTCAGGAAGGGGGTAAAATCTTCTGGGGCTCAAGCGGTTAATAAGTCTACAAATGTTCTATGACTTTGTATAAAATATGAATATAAGGTAAAATATAAGCTGTATTAGATTAAAAATTGGACCCTGGCATCCCTGGTCTGGTGAAGCTGTTGATGATTTCAGTGGTCAGCAGGAGACGTCTACATGGGCCCTCTTGTGGTGTATGTGAGGCAGTCAGCTGGAGATCTACTATAGTGTTTTGCGGGTTCTCAGGGGTTCAGCAGGTACAGTATATTATTTCCTTTGGTAGGAGAAGGAAAGTGCAAACAGAAAGCCACATCTGTATTTGCTTTGCCAATGCTGTAAAACTTGTAGCTGGGTATTCATGGCTATGGTAATAGAGGACAAATTACATGCTGTAGTCAGTAATTGATCCTTCATGGAGAAATAATAAAATTGAGCTATAATATCCCTGGGACATCTTGGGGGGGCGACGAGCAGGGATCCTATGGACTCAGTCTAGTTCGAGTCACTCACTCAGGATTGAAGGTAAAAGTTTCTGGAAAAACACTGTTCCCATGGACTGTAAGTCCAATACAGATTCTGGAAAGCCCTCTCTAAGGGTCTCCAGCTCACAGTCTCAAGACCCTCCACATGATTTTCTAAGTGTTTTGTGCGCTGTGCCAGATTGCAGATTTCGTGAGAGAGGCAGTCAGTGGTTTGCTCAGGTGCGGCTTTAATTGCCTTCTAAAGCATCTTTTCAAATTACTTTAGCAAGCTCATTTGTGAAAACCACCCTTGCAGCTCATGGCCTCTAAGTTCCAGATCAGAGTTCCTCTCCTAACCTGTGTCAGACTATGATGGTGCAGGCAGACACAGTGAAGCAGTGCTGGGGGGGTCGCTATCTTTGAAGGGGTCGGGGCTAGAGCTTCTTTGATTGAATTTGTGCATGGCCATTTCCCCTGCCACTACAGGCACTGAGGAGGCAGTGGATCTTGGTCACTCTAAGGGAGAAGGCTGGGTCTTTTCTTCAGCCTGAATAATTCTTCTGGGCGGTGTGGAGCTCTTGACGGATATGACCATCCCAGTGAGCAGCGTGCCTGCCGGCTAAACAAAAAAAAAACTGAACCATGCATGGCCAGCTTTAGAAAAATTAAACAATTTTTAGATCTGAACACCTTTCTAAGTATTTTGTCTTAATCCAAAAATAGCAACATGCATATGGAAAATCAACAGGGAGTTTTAAAAGCTCATAGAAGTCCTAGTTGGGAAATGGCTTGTCAACAGAAAATCACTTTGTGAACTGAGAAACAAGTTGGTGTTAGGGTGTGGACAGGGATCCTTGCACCAGCCCTGACTACAGTACGAAGTGATGAGGGGGATATCGGAAGGAACCACAGTGTGCAGTGGGGAACACGCTATCTGAAACACCCCAACATTTTAGAAAGTAGTGCCGGCACTGGGGAGCTACAGTTCATTGAGGGAACCATGAATGCCAACATGTACTGTGTTATACTGAAGAAGAGCATGATCCCGTCCCTTTGGAGACTGGGCCGCAGGGCAGTATTCCAACATGATAACGACCTCAAACACACCTCCAAGAAGACCACTGCCTTGCTAAAGAAGTTGAGGGTAAAGGTGATGGACTTGCCAAGCATGTCTCCAGACCTAAACTCTATTGAGCACCTGTGGGGCATCCTCAAATGGAAGGTGGAGGAGCGCAAGGTCTCTAACATCCACCAGCTCTGTGATATTGTCAGAGGATTGGAAGGGTACTCCAGTGGCAACCTGTGAAGCTCTGGTGAACTCCATGCCCATGAGGGTTAGGGCAGTGCTGGAAAATAATGGTGGCCACACAAAATATTGACACTTTGGGCCCAATTTGGACATTTTCACTTAGGGGGTGTCACTTTTGATGCCAGGGGTTTAAACATTAATGGCTGTGTGTTGAGTTATTTTGAGGGGACAGCAAATTTACACCGTTACATTTACTACATTCACTACTTTACATTGTAGCAAAGTGTCATTTCTTCAGTGTTGTCAGATGAAAAGAGACAATAAAATATTTACAAAAATGTGAGGGGTGTACTCACTTTTGTGAGATACTGTATATAAATAAATATATAAAAATAAAAATAGTAGACAGGTTTTTAACAATTCCTTTATTTAAAATGAAAAAAAAAACAGTGTCCCCTGTTGTAAATAAATCGTCAATAAAGATGTCTTCGCCACTGCCAACCTGAAAGTGAAAAAAAACAAAGGGATCTATGCTTGTGTTCTAAAAAGTGCTTGCAGCAATTTTCATTCAGCCAGGTGTGTCAGAGGGGCTGAGGTTGTTCGAGTCAAAGAACAGAATAAATAGCCCAAATAATCAAGTGGCTCCTTCAGAGGTAGTGCTACACTAGATTCTCAGTCCCCTATTAGACTCCACCCACCCAGTGACAAGTTTAGGTAATGACATCAGCTGTAACCCTGGCCCTTTTGCTTACAGTTTCCTTTTGGCTGGGGAATCTAACTGACAGATGAATTTGGTCAAGGATGCAGTTCTGTGCTCGGAAGCTGTCATATTCATGACAGCTTTCGTGCACTGGTATGGCCCACTCTGAGTACTGGCATACCTCTGCATGTCAGGTCAGAGTTTGTCTTAATCAACACCAGTTTCCTAAGTGGAGAACCAGCTGTAATTTTTAAGAATGTGTTGATGCCATAGTGATGGGTTCCTAAAGTGTCAGTAGTAAGAAATACCTGAATTTGCCACTCGTATCTATAAAGTTACCGACACTGGTGCAAATGCTTACCTTAATTAGTTGCAGGTAGTAAAAAACAAAACAAAAAGGTAGTTCTTAAGGGAACTATGTGCAAAACAGATTTTTTTTTTTCGGGTGGATTTGTTTCATTTTGTTTATTCATTTTCTAATGAATTCCAAATTTTCAGAACAAAAAAATTTTCAGAGCAAAAAAAAAAAACTGATAAACAAAAAGTGCCAGAAAAAGTCTGGTCCTTTCTCTGTTTTAAGATAAAAAAATCTTCCAAGATTACCCCCCCCCAGTCCCTCAAAATACTTACTTGAGCCTGAACTCAATCCAGCATTGTGCCTAAGAGCAGCAGCACTGCTCTCTTTTCTCTCCTCAGTGGACATAGGACATGGACAGAGGCAGCAATGGGAGCCATTGGCTTGTGTATTCAATGAAGAGGAAGCTGGGGGGTGGGCTGAGCCACACTATGTGTGTCTATAGACACACATAGCCCAGCTCAGACACTTGCAATGGGGGCAGACACTGAACAGGAGGAGTGGACAGCACCACGGGAAACCTGAGAAGAGGAGGTTTGTGGCCACTCTGTGAGACACCATTGCACAGAGCAGGTAAGTATAACATGTTTGTTATTTTAATTTTTTTAAAAATTGCCTTTAGTAATGTTTTAATGTCATCGGAATTGTGCAAATAATTGTCAGTTAAAATATTTGATAATACATAATAGTTATAGTGATATGACTCTTTCAATGTTGTATAAAAAGTTCAGTCCTTCAATGTTGTATCAAAAGTTACTCTGCAAAGAAAATGTAAAAAAAATAGGCGTTTAAAGGCAAGGACAGCTGATGTTTTACTTGTGGTAGTCAGTAGCCTTCAAGCTGATGGTCTGAGAACATGTTCTGTACAAGAAAATCCAGGAGAAGAGTCTGTACTCTGACCCAGGGGAGCTGTTTCAGGACAATAGAATTAAGCTAACGATCTCTTTGGGCTGATGAGATTTCCTCCCATGCCGCTTGGTTTGAGATGGGCAATATCTGACATGGCCGTGGCCCTTGAGATGGTTCATGTCGGCCCTCTTAATACACAGATTGGAGGAATCATTACCCCAGAGTCCCAATTAGCAGAGATCCAGACTTGGATAATTACAGTTTGATGGAAGCCCGCGGCCGTTATCCGCAGGCGGAGTGCAGGCAGAAAAGATGTCTCCTTGTTATAGATTATGTTCTTTGGACAGGGAAGATTTCACAAGTGGCCCTGCAAATTAACCATTTCAAAATGTATAAAGTTACTGAATATTACAAACAATGTACCACATATGAAATTTTCAATATACAGTACTCAAATGCATTCTTTATTCTGGCTGTAATATAGTGATTCCATTAGGTTGAATATGGCCTGGCTTTACTTTTACTGACAAGACTTTACACTAACAGTAAAGTGCAAAGAGAGGTAGTAATGTGATTATCCATTCCACCTATACAGATTTAAGCTTTCTCCTTCACTAAGAACTCTTAAGTGAAATGGGCTGGATTGGTTGTCATGAGTTATTGCACTTCACACATTGCAATTGTAATAATGCTTTTAAATTATGAATTTTATATCTTGTCTGCTAGTATGTCCTGCATGAGTATTTATTTTTTTATTTAAAAAAAAAAAATCTTGTCTGTTTGCATGGCCTGTAATTTAATCAATGAGAATTAATAATAATAAAAAATCCTAAAGCAGAACAAGAGGTTGTTGTTGTTTTTTTTTTTGTTTTTTTTTAAGGCAAACACTTTGAAAGTGCAAGTTAAAAATTGCGCATGCATTCATACTTGAAAATATGTGTCTTGTTCCTTATCCAAAAGGTCTCCCATCAACTGCACAAGCACATTGCCAGACATGGATTTTTTTATCCATGTGGCCATAGATGGTTATATTTTTGAATGAAAAGTCTTATGCCATGTACACATGGGCAGACTTTTCGACCGGACTGGTCCGACGGGACAAATCAGTCGGTCAATCCGACCGTGTATGGGCTTCATCGGACCTGCAGCTGACTTTTTCGGTTGAAAATCAGATGGACTTTAGATTTGAAACATGTTTCAAATCTTTCCGACGGACTTGAGTGGTCGAAAAATCCACTCTTCTGTATGGTAGTCCGACGGACAAAAACTGACGCTAGGGCACCTATTGGCTACTGGTTATGAACTTCCCTATTTTAGTTCAGTCGTACGTCATCAAGTACGAATTCGTCGGACTTTGGTGTGATCGTGTATAGCCAAGTCCGTTCGTTTGAACGTCCGTCGGAAGTCCGTCAAAAGTCAGTTGAAAGTCCGTTGGAAAGACCGTCGAGCCTTTGATGCTGAAAAGTCCGCCCGTGTGTACACGGCATAAGGCTGGGTTCACATATGCTGCAGCCACGGTTCACAGCATGGGGTTCAGTGCATCCCTGTTCACTGATTCAAAATAAAAGGGGGGGCTAAGCGGGACTTTGAGTAAAGCACGTAGTCATCAGTGAAGGGTCAGGACAAGATGCTTTCTTACATACCATAAAAATTCATACAAATAAATAATGTCACGATATAATTCATTTATATACAAAAAAGGAACATGATAATACATGACAGTGGAAAGGGATTGAGCCTACACAACCTGAGAACTTCCTATTTAAAACTCATGAGCATATAGAATTGTATAAATGAATAATATAGAGGACATAGTCGGTTTAAACATTGCATATACAAAGGCTCTACGCATTTCGTGAAGTATTTATATGAATTTTCATGGTATGTAATAAAGCATCTTGTCCTGACCCTTCACTGATTACTACGTGCTTCACTCAAAGTCCCACTTAGCCCCCCTTTTATTTTGTTCATATATAGGGATGGAGGCATGAGACCATCTGCCCCACTCAAAGTCGCATATTCCCCCCTTCCCCCCTTTTTTTTTGCTGTTCACTGATTCAGGTGCGAATCAGGTCCGAATTTTTGCCTAAATTTGCACCTGAATCGGAACCAAAGATGCACAGAACCCTTTTTAAATGTGAATCGCGGCCATCCCCGAGATGTGTGAACCAGCTTCATTGAGAGCCAGTCACACTCTCCTATCATGGAAATTGAATGCAGGGAAACTCGCATTCAATTCGCATATGTGTGAACCTTGAGAAAATTTGTAAAACTATTTCTCAGAACATTCTCAAAACATTAAAATGTCATTCAAAATATTTTATTTGCTTTTAAAGTGGTGCTAAAGGCTGAATGTTTTTACCCCCTTATACTTACCTGACGCTGAACTTAATTCAGCGGTATGCATTAAAGCAGCGGCTCTCTCAGCTCCTCTTAGGCTCAAAGACAGTCAGAAAGTCAATCACAGCCAGTGAGGAGAGAGCGGGAGCTGGGCGAGCCATATTCTGTGTGTCTATGGACACAGAGCCAGCTCAGAAATTAGCCTGAACGAGTTCCCCTATAGCAAGTTTGTTATGGTGGACACTCGGCAGCCAGGAGGAGCCAGGAGCACCTGCGGGGGACCCAGGGCCAGATTAAGAGCATCATGGGCCTGGTGCTGAGGATTTTGGTGGGCCTTTTTATGGAAACAAAATGAAAATGCAAACAATTTTTCGCTAAAACAAATTAAATAAACTCTCACCAGTAATATAAGCCATGCAGTCTCTGAGCAGCAGCAACACCACCAATACCACCTGCTATGCGGTCTCTCACCAGCAGCAACATAGGGAGACCACATTTCCAAACTGTCATTCAGAGACAACCCCCTCTTCCCAAAAAAAGATGAGGGTGGGGGAATGTAGTCTCAGGGTTGGCGGGGAAATTGGCGGTGGAGGTGATTTGTCAGGCAAATGGCTGGTGTTAGTACATAAAATCAATCATCCTGACTCCATGCTTGATATGGTGTCAGGATTAAGGATGAGCTCCGGCGTGTTCGCATGCTGCATGTGCCGATCCCGCCAGGAATTCGGCACGGCGCAGCGCTAATCACAGGCAGTGAGACATTTCCCGATGTGTGGCTGCAGAGCTCGGGAAATGTCTCACTGCCTGTGATTAGCGCTGCCCCGTGCCGACTTCCTGGCGGGATCGGCACGTGCAGCATGCGAACACGCCGGAGCTCATCCTTAGTCAGGATGATCAAATTCCATTATTTCAGTTACTACATTGTAATATATAGTGAATTAGTTCAACTCACCATGATGCAGAATCAGTGGGACCTGAGCTTGTCACTTGCCACCAGATGCAGCTTGTCACTTGCCACCCATAGCCTGCCACCAGATGTAGCGTATCACTTTCCACAGTTGCCTGCCACTAGATGCAGCATGTCACTTGCCACCAGCAGCCTGCCACCAGATACAGTGTGCCACTTGCCACCAGATACAGTGTGGCACTTGCTACCGACAGCCTGCCACAGATACAGTGTGCCACTTGCCACCAGCAGCCTGCCACCAGATACAATGTGCCAATTGCCACCAGCAGCCTGCCACCAGATACAGTGGGCCACTTGCCACCAGCAGCATGCCACCAGATACAGTGTGCCACTTGCCAACAGCAGCCTTTCACCAGATACAGTACGCCACTTGCCAACCACAGCCTGTCACCAGATACAGTGTGCCACTTGCTACCGACAGCCTATCACCAGATACAGTGTGCCACTTGCCACCAGCAGCCTGCCACTAGATACAGTGTGCCACTTGCCACCAGATACATTGTGCCACTTGCCACCAGATACAGTGTGCCACTTGCCACCAGCAGCCTGCCACCAGATACAGTGTGTCACTTGCCACCAGCAGCCTGTCACCAGATACATTGTGCCACTTGCCACCAGATACAGTGTGCCACTTGCCACCAGCAGCCTGCCACCAGATACATTGTGCCACTTGCCACCAGATACAGTGTGCCACTTGCCACCAGCTCCCTGCCACCAGATACAGTGTGCCACTTGCCACCAGCTCCCTGCCACCAGATACAGTGTGCCACTTGCCACCAGCAGCCTTCCATCAGATACATTGTGCCACTTACCAACCACAGCCTGCCATCAGATACAGTGTGCCACTTGCCACCAGCAGCCTGCCACCAGATACAGTGTGCCACTTGCCACCAGCAGCCTGCCACCAGATACATTGTGCCACTTGCCAACCACAGCCTGCCACCAGATACAGTGTGCCACCAGATACAGTGTGCCACTTGCCAACCACAGCCTACCACCAGATACAGTGTGTCACTTACCACCAGCAGCCTTCCACCAGATAGTGTGCCACTTGCCACCAGCAGCCTGCCACCAGATACAGTGTGCCACTTGCCACCAGCAGCCTGCCACGAGATACAGTGTGCCACTTGCCACTAGATACAGTGTGCCACTTGCCACCAGCAGCCTGCCACCAGATACAGTGTGCCACTTGCCAACCACAGCCTACCACCAGATACAGTGTGTCACTTACCACCAGCAGCCTTCCACCAGATAGTGTCCCACTTGCCACCAGCAGCCTGCCACCAGATACAGTGTGCCACTTGCCACTAGCAGCCTGCCATCAGATACAGTGTGCCACTTGCCACTGACAGCCTGTCACCAGATACAGCGTGTCACTTGCCACCAGCAGCCTGACCCCAGATACAGTGTGCCACTTGCCACCAGATAGTGTGCCACTTGCCACCAGCAGCCTGCCACCAGATACAGTGTGCCACTTGCCAACCACAGCCTACCACCAGATACAGTATGCCACTTGCCACCAGCAGCCTGCCACCAGATACAGTGTGCCACTTGCCAACCACAGCCCACCACCAGATACAGTGTGCCACTTGCCACCAGATAGTGTGCCACTTGAAACCAGCAGCCTGCCACCAGATACAGTGTGCCACTTGCCAACCACAGCCTACCACCAGATACAGTGTGTCACTTACCACCAGCAGCCTTCCACCAGATAGTGTGCCACTTGCCACCAGCAGCCTGCCACCAGATACAGTGTGCCACTTGCCACCAGCAGCCTGCCACAAGATACAGTGTGCCACTTGCCACCAGATAGTGTGCCACTTGCCACCAGCAGCCTGCCACCAGATACAGTGTGCCACTTGCCAACCACAGCCTACCACCAGATACAGTGTGTCACTTACCACCAGCAGCCTTCCACCAGATAGTGTGCCACTTTCCACCAGCAGCCTGCCACCAGATACAGTGTGCCACTTGCCACTAGCAGCCTGCCACCAGATACAGTGTGCCACTTGCCACTGACAGCCTGTCACCAGATACAGCGTGTCACTTGCCACCAGCAGCCTGACCCCAGATACAGTGTGCCACTTGCCACCAGCAGCCTGCCACCAGATACAGTGTGCCACTTGCCAACCATAGCCTACCACCAGATACTGTGTGTCACTTACCACCAGCAGCCTTCCACCAGATAGTGTGCCACTTGCCACCAGCAGCCTGCCACCAGATACAGTATGCCACTTACCACCAGCAGCCTGCCACCAGATACAGTGTGCCACTTGCCAACCACAGCCTACCACCAGATACAGTGTGCCACTTGCCACCAGATAGTGTGCCACTTGAAACCAGCAGCCTGCCACCAGATACAGTGTGCCACTTGCCAACCACAGCCTACCACCAGATACAGTGTGTCACTTACCACCAGCAGCCTTCCATCAGATAGTGTGCCACTTGCCACCAGCAGCCTGCCACCAGATACAGTGTGCCACTTGCCACTAGCAGCCTGCCACCAGATACAGTGTGCCACTTGCCACTGACAGCCTGTCACCAGATACAGCGTGTCACTTGCCAACCACAGCCTGCCACCAGATACAGTGTGCCACTTTCCACCAGCAGCCTGCCACCAGATACAGTGTGCCACTTGCCAACCACAGCCTACCACCAGATACAGTGTGCCAGTTGCCAACCACAGCCTACCACCAGATACAGTGTGTCACTTACCACCAGCAGCCTTCCATCAGATAGTGTGCCACTTGCCACTAGCAGCCTGCCACCAGATACAGTGTGCCACTTGCCACTGACAACCTGTCACCAGATACAGCGTGTCACTTGCCACCAGCAGCCTGCCACTCCCTCCAGGACTCTTCCAGGATGGGTAGAAGGGACAGGGCCAGCATAGTCAAACAAATCCCTGGAGCCCCCACCCCTCCTCATCTGGGATGGTATGGTTGTGTGTAAAATGAATGCCAGCAATATTGATCAGACCAAGTTCTATAGAGGGGGGTGTGTACAGCCTTTGGGCTCACACTGGTTTGCTGCAGTTTGGGCGCACTGCTTGTGTATCTGCAGTTTAGAAATCAATAGGACTGTGGGTAAAACGCAGGAAAACTGCGGATACACCAGCAATGGGCCAAAACACAGCAAAGCAGTGCAAACCCACCTAAAAGCACAAAGAGCCAAGTCTACATATTGGCTGCAGTTATAACAGCCATTGCTGAAGATAAAGGTAAAAGAGGGGGAGAGAAGGGAGATAAGAGTCCAGTCACTGAGCTCACACTCGGATGGTCAGAAAGTTATCACTCAGATATGTGTTCAGTTCACCTTCTATCTGCCGGCTGCAGTTTCTCTGTTTCCCAGCCCACACGGCTCCTTCACTGCACACAGAGAGAGGAGAGAGGAGAGGGGGGGGGGGGGAAGGCAGAGCCATTTGTGTAGGGGGGAACTGTGCACTGTGACACTGTAATAACCACAGTGAGCCAACACAGATGCAGCCAGACACCCCTACATTTACACACAGCTTCTCCTGTCCCAGAGAAGTTTATGGACATGAGAAATCAGGCTTATACTGCTGGCTGTGAGGGCCGATTTTAAGGCAGGGGCCTGGAGCTGCAGCTCCATCAGCCCCTATGTTAATCCGGCCTGGGGGGGACCCGAGAAGAGACAAGGATTGGGGCTGCTCTGTGCAAAACCATTGCACAGACCGGATAAATATAACATACTTGTTATTTTAAAAATAATAAAGAGGGTTTACAATCACAGAAAGAATGGACTTTACCAAATGAATACCAAATACAGTATGCTATTATAAATTACTTCATCTGAGAAAAAAATTTCCATCCTGATCCTTCAAATTTTCTCCTCACTGAAGTCGAAAACAAATGTTGATTTGTACCACTAATGATTAGAAAAACAAACAACCTTTCTTAGTACATTCTTTTTCTAAGAATTTAGTATGGTCAGCTTTATGGCTTCAGCAATATATGCTGCTCAGAGATCATAGTATATCCACAATTTCCTCTCAATGTATCATTATGCTTCTGTATTTTGATAAGAAGCAGAGACAATCACTGCATAGAACAATGTAACTCCTCTCATACTCCTCATGGATGGCTTAAATGTTGCTGAATTGGATAAAATTTGACCCTGTAAGCACTACCTGGCTTGAAAAAGTCAGTGTAAAAATTAGCAGAGCCAGATGGCCACAGTGACTACATACTATCAGATGCAGTCAAAGTTATGCTATTCAGACAGCAGTGGAGATTATTCCATCCAGACTGCTAGCATGGATGGGGGTGGGGAACGGATTGTTTTTTTTTTTTTCTTGTTAAACTTGCAGCCTGAATAATAGCAGATTAAGCAACCTTTATGGTAGCCTGTATGGCAGCCTGCATTTTTTTTAAAACAAGTAACAAATGGCTAAAAAGGGCAAGAGAGAGGAAGGATTGGGTTGAAATAGAAACATCCTGTCGATGTTGATGGGGACAAGGTCCTCTTCCCAACAACCCTGGGCTGTGGTTGTGGGAGTCTGCAGACATGGGGCTTATCAGAATCTGGAAGCCCCCAGATCCCCCCCCATGTGAATAAGTATGGGGTACATATTACCCCTACCCATTCACCCAAAAAAAAGTATAGTGTAAAAAAAAATGCAACTTTTTTTGACAAGTCCTTTATTAAAAATGACATCACAGGCCCATCATGCCTGGGGCGGTGACATCACAAGGGGGCGGAGTCTCTGGTTGACATCATCTTTTAGCCATGCTCCATAGCAGGCTGCATGTTTGGATAAGGTTCTGTTGTGGAATCTGGGTGGGACCTCACACCGTTTTTTAAAAAATGTTCACGTGGAGGTTTCCCTTAAAATCCATACTAGACCCAAAGGGCATTTTTCTATTGAGCAATGGCTTTCAGCCGGGAAAATCAATTTAAATGAAATTTTTTTATTCATTTATATATGTTAACTTTGCTGCAGCAGGTTCTATACACGGTACAGATGTGCCACTTTACAGGCAGACTAAGGGGGGACCCCCCCCGGCTCTATATTTAAATCACATCAGAACCTTCTTCATTGTTATTGTTCATTCCTGTTTAAGCCCACGTCAGAACCTTCTTCATTGTTATTATTTAACTTTAAGCATCATTATTTTTGCATTGATACATGTCCCCCATGGCAGTACACAGGTCCCCATAACCTTGTTATGGCCAATAACTTGCATATAAGTCTTCAAAATGGGGTCTTTTGATTTTTACAAGTTTGGCGGTACTGAAACTCATAAGAGCAGGATGGATTACAGCAAGGGATACAAAGGAAAGAACAAAAATAGATAAAAAATTACAATAAAATGGATACATTAAAGTTTAAAAGAAAGCCATTTATCTTATATATAGAAATCACTAACATATGTTGTGTATGCTGAATACTTCACTGATATCTAAGCAATGCCACAGGATAGTCTTCATGAATGCCATTTTTTCTGTTCACATGACTATTCTGGCCAGTTTTCTGCTTTTATTCCAGCAGTGGCTGGGTAGTGAATACTGTTGGGTACCCTCATGTCACTTCAACACTCCAGTCCTGGACAACATTTCCAGCATGTCATGCAGAGCTTCACAAGGTGCAACGCTGCTGGGACTTTAGCAGCGATCTTGCATTGTTAGTGGAACAAAGGAATGGTTAACGCTGCTCTTTAAAATAAAATTTAAATAAGAAGTGAAAAAATTAATGTGTATAAAGCTTCCAGCACCAGAAGTCCTAAAAACAAAAACTCAAATCAGTGTAAAACGTGGGGTAGGTGCGGCGCTGAATGTATCCAGAAATAAAAAACTGAATAAAGTGAATAATCAGTAGCGGTGAAAAATGTAATGGAAAACTAAGACAAAGTCCCTATACCACAAAAACAAGAAAAAAAAGGGAACAAAAACCAAATGAATGAACATTCAGTAGTAGTGAAAAAATGCGTATGAAGAAAACTAAGGCAAAATCCCTAAACCTCAAAAATAGGGAAAATGACTATTTTTGGCTATTTTTATTTTATTTATTTTGTTATCATATTTTGGGACTTTATTTGCTGAATTTTTTGGTTTTGCTTTTGTAATCACACAATCTATACAAGTGATTTTTGTATATATCTTGTGATCACCACTATATATATACTTATATTTGTTTTTTTTATGCTTTGTCATTCCATCTTCTGTGATATTTCACTTCTATATTTATGATATTATTATTACAGTCATTTATAGGATTTACACAATTTTCTCTCTTTTTACTTGTTTATATGATTGTCATTTTCCCTATTTTTGAGGTTTAGGGATTTTGCCTTAGTTTTCTTCATACGTATTTTTTCACTACTACTGAATGTTCATTCATTTGGTTTTTGTTCCCTTTTTTTCTTGATCTTGCATTGTTGCCCCCTCCTAGAAATTATGTTATTGACGGAAAACTGTCAGATTCAACAGGTAAGTAGGGAATTAAACAGATGTGCAATTTAACATTTAGATGGTTGCAATCATATAGCAAAGCACATTTTTTGCAGAAAAAAAATATTTTAAATAAGATGTTACTTAACTCATTAGTTGCTGAAAAGATATGATGAAATAAAAGCTCTGGGATAAAAAAATAAATAAAAAGTATAACAAATCAGAAATATAGAATATGTTCTAGGATCTATCTATAGCCAGCAGACCATATGACTGCATAAATGTTTAGCAGCATAGGGGTTCAGGGCTGCCTAGCAGTAAATTAAGTTGTCAAGGCAGCAATAATGTTTGTCATAAAATATGTAACATAATGACTGATATACAATTCAGGCACATCTATTAGATTAGAATGAATGTCGCTCCTTCAGGTCCTTCTCAGGTCTAGATAAACATTACTCTCTTCCACCTTCCCAGGCGCTCCACTACAATCAACTTACCAGTTATCTCAAAACCTGTTTAAGCCCACGTCAGAACCTTCTCCAAGGCTCTTTCATCTATGCTATGATTAGCCAAGACCACTACTCAATATCAGAGATTTACTCTCACCTTCTCACGCATCAAACCTCTAAATACTGTCTTGCTCCCTTTAAACCCTGGATATCAGTCCTAGATAAGGAAGATGCCCGGAAATGATTCTGGCAGGATATCAGAAAATCCACTCGCTAGTAACTTGTGAGTCATGGAGAGAGACTCAATTCAAGATCGCTCACCGAGCCTACTATCCTTTTTGTCATAATCCAACAGAATCTTCTTATTCCTCCTGCCCGTGGAGTGCTATCTCCAGGCCAACTCTATTCCACTGGCTTTGGGACTGCCCAGCAACCTCCGCCTTCTGGGACCAGGTTCTAAAATATATTGGTAGAACTTATCAAATCACTGTACCTAAAAACATCATGCTCTGTGTCTTCAGTTGTGACACCTTGATAGCTTCACCACCAACTTTCACTCTTAAAAACCTCCCTCAATGGGCCCATATATGTCTTCTGGTGGCGCGTAGGATCATCATCAAAGCATGGGTCAACCCTTCCCCACCACAATTGATGGCAGTGAAGCAGGCGCTTCGGATTCACTGGGCAAACTTCCTCAAATCCAGGCCCCCTTTCCTACCCCCCCCCCTTAGACATTCTAAACTTTAGTGTTGTGTTTATTAACTGTCTGTCTCATTTATCCAGTTACCAACTTATCTGCTTCCACTCCTCAGGTCCCATTGGTAGATCCTGTTTCTTCACATTTATTCTGTTGTGTGACATATTTTGGCCTAGTTTATGAAAATATTTTTATATGCCTCCTTTTATTATGTGCGGTGAAGATGTTATGCTTCGTAACAAAACCCTTTTTCAATCGTTGTACTGCCATCTCTTCTCTCATAATGATTAAACATATTAAAAAAAAAAAGAATGAATGCATCTAGTAAATTTGTGAAAGTGATGCTTATTTATAGTAGTTGTTTTAGAAAACACAGCTCTTTTATTGTGCTTTCTTCAATCTGTCATGATAAAAAAATAAAGAAAACTGCTGCAGGTATAGAAAGCATATATAAGAATCTGCTATATATGAATGCATTCATTTATTAAAAAAAAAAAAAAAAAAAAACTCACCAGTATATAACGTTTGTTTGGACAAAAACATTTGTTGCAATCTGTCCCAGGATACCTAGTTATTCCCCTATTGGATATTGCATTCTTGCACAACATAAAGAAGCTCAAGCCAGGCTGTCAAGCAGTGATAAGTGCTTTTCACATATATCATTGGTCAGATGGAGCGGTTAGGGATAGAGATAACAGCTTAACTTCTGATGTAAAAATTTGCACATAAGTAACAGCAGTGTTTTGTACATTTGAAACAGATGATTAAGGCTCCATTCAAACCTAGGTGTTCTGGATCGTCGTTTGTGATGCCATTGTTTCTTAATGGCACCCCAAACACTGTGAAAATGTTGCCGCGATTGTCGAGAGATGAATTGCGCTACATTTGTGGCAACAATTGCGACCGCAAACACTCCTGGCTCTGTGCCAAGATTTGGTACATGAGCTTCTTTTGCAGCGTTTTTGGAGCAGAGAGAGGCCCATCAAATGAATGGTTCTGCTCCAAAAACGCTCAAGTAAAAAACAAAATTTCAAAAAAACATTGCTACAGACCGCTCAGGTGTGAATGGAGCCTTAATAGACTATAAAGTACCATTATGTTTACATGATCTGGGAAAAAAGTTTACTTCAAAATTTCAATAAACAGCAAATTTTTTGCTTGTTTAAATTCCTATTAATAATGCTTTCAGATGTTCAGAACTAAAGTGAAGATTTTAGAGACAAAGTTGAAACTTGTTATTGATTATTAATAAATCTGTTAGATTTCAGATAAAGTAGAATTATTTTTAACCAATTTTATTTTTTAAGTTTATGAGCTCATATACTATGAACATGTTATAACATTTATTTAAAATCTTTCTTTTAATGTTAGCATACACGCATACAAGATACAATGCTGTCAAAACTAGAAATTAAAGCTGAATACCAGACGGATATAAAATATACAAATAATCCAGCTTTGTATTCATTAATACATCCTTAAAGTGTTACTAAACCCATGACCCAGCAATCTCTATATCTGGTCTCCTACAGTACACAGAACATGAAAATGAAATTATTTTAGTAAATACAAACTGCTAAATACCTTTTCAGATCAGGCGTATATAGCAGTCTTTGTGACTTCTAGCAGTGCCCAGCCGAGCACTGGCTAAAGCTTGTAGGAGTTTTCATTCTTCTCTGACTTTCCTATAAGGCTGCATGAACTCCTGACCCTCTGTCTGGACAGTGCTGATTGGCCCTTTGCCGGTCACATGCACCCCCCCCCCAAAAAAAAAAAACTCTCTAGCAATACACACCAAACTGAGCATGAGCAGAGTGCCCCCAAGGCTCTGTACTATCAGCAGATGGATTGGGGACAGTAAAAGAAGGGGAGAATCGGAGAAGACAGGATCAAACAGCCTTTTTACACAATGTGGAGCATTAACCCCTTAGGTTCCACAGTGAGTATAACAAGCATGCTTTACTGCATATACAGACTGGTTTTACTGTTGTGGGTTTAGTAAAACTTTAAACGCATTTTTAATGTACTTGGTGTAAGCCAGTGAATTTAGCATGGAATTATTCTCTTGTAGATCCTGTACAGAAGAGCTCAGGCTGGGAAGAGATAAGCAGCACTAAGAGCCAATCAGTTCTTCTGTGGTACAAGCAGCTATGCCGCTTAGTCCGGTGACCAGGTTAGGTACTATAGCTAGCAAGTGTTTCTTCCACCTATAGCAGACCTTGTTCCCTTAAGGCAAGCACACCTACTGGTAATTGGCTTCCCCCAGGTTGTAGTACATAATGCTGTATAGTTCCTGGCCAAACAACACTGGGACTGAGAAAATGTAACAGAAATTAGGTACCTGTAGTCTGGAGGCTGGTCAGGCAGGGTTTGTGGTACAGCAGGAGAACATCTGTGTGACAGTCAGGGTAGGCTACTGGCAAGTGTGATCCAGTAAGCAGTTCCGAGGTCAGGCAAGGCAGCAGATAGGCATAGTCCAGTAATTCAGTCCGAGGTCAAAGAAGAGTAGTGAGTAATCTGAGCAGGAGTCAGCAATATAGAATTCAAGGCAGTTAGATAGGTCAGGGACTAGCAGGAGTACAGGCAGGGATCTAGGAAGCAGGAACACTATCACAAACCAAGAACCATGGGGCTTGTGATGCTTAAATAGAGCACTGTAACAACAAAACCAGGTGGAAGAAGACAGGAGGGTCGTTCTTAGCAGCCAAGAAGCTATTCATTAGTTATAGGGTGATAGACAGATGATAGGGAAAGACAGGTGCTAATGAGAGAGATATCTATTTATATACATATTTTTTTTTTATTTTTAGCACATCATCCATGCTTATTGTGCTAGTAGGGCAGCATTGTGTTTATTTCCCCTTTTTTGGAATAGGTGGCACTGTGTTTATATGTACTAGTATATACTGTTTGTGTAGAGACCAAATTTCTTGCACGTTTTTGAATCAATATTTATTTATTTTATTGAATTGGGATGTGTTAGCAGCGCGGCACTGTTTTTATCTTTTTTTTTTCCTGTTTTAATGTGGGAACACATTCTGGTGCTTGCAGCAGCTCTTATCAGGTTTCAATATTTTGCACAATTAGGTGGCAGCACATTAGAGGTCTTTTTTTATTTGTATCCTTAATCTCCTTTGTCTCAAAAGTGAGACATTAGTAGTCTGTTTAGACCCTTGATATTTCACCAAAGCACCCCAAGAGGGCTGCTAAAAATTGTAAAAAATTATAAAAATATAATTGTGAAAATAAATTTTAAAAATGAACTGACACCGTCCACTGCCCTACTGACACCATCTACTGCCCTATTGACACCATCCTCTGCCCTACTGACCCCTTCCTCTGCCCTGCTGACACCATCTACTGCCCTACTGCCACCGCCCACTGCTCTATTGACTGACACTGTCCACTGCCTTACTGACACCAACCTCTGCCCTATTGACACGTCCACTGCTTTACTGACACCATCCACTGCTCTACTGACACTGTGCACTTCTAAGGTAGGTTAAGTAAGTAAACAAACTAAATAGTACGTTTTCTATACTATTTAGTTAGGCCTTGCTATTTCAATTCTTAAAAAAAAGGTCACTAAACCCTGATGACTGATGATCTCTTTTATGTTGTTCAGGTAGATCTCCAACTCTCAAAGGTTGCCTATCCCTTCTACAGGGTATTCAATAGAATTGTAGAGGTATGTCTAAATGTGGACTGTTTTTCCCAAATCTTTAGAATTACCTTCTGATACACTCTTCAGTGCGACACTTGGTCAATGCAGCTGCAGCCAGGGCCTATATCCTAGTACATTGGAAATCAAACACATCACCCACTGTCAGCCAGTGGCTGAAGAATTAATGACATTAGGCAGATGAAGGAACTCACCTCATCTCTAAGGAGCCTGTTTAAAAAAAAACATGGTTCTACTGAAAAACAGCACAGGCACACAGGAATGTTGACACGTCCCCACACAATGAAGTGCTGCAGCATTTTGGTAAATCACAGAGATGCTCATCTTCACAGGTAGGGCACCCCCAGGCATGTTATTTAAAGGAAATGGCAATGTTTTAATGTTTCACTTTAAGCATTTTAAAAACTTTTTTATGCATCGGTACATCTTTTCAAGGGCAGTGTCCACCCCCCCCCCCCCCTTTTTTTTTGCAAACTCTTACCTAATTTCCCTAGAAAATGGGCATTTTTAATTTGACAGATTCAGCTCCTATTGATTACACTGGGGTTCAGGTTCGCCATCAAAGCTTTTTGGAAGGTTGTCATACCCTTCTTGAACCGCATCCAGGGCAGTTCGGCTCATTCCTTTTCCTCATCCACAGTCGCATGTATACAAGAGGTGTGTGTAGATGTGGCTAAAGGGTAGGGAATCCCAAAAAATGTCCATTATTTTAAGTATATCATTAATCACGATTCCCACCACCTGTGGACTGACCAAAAAAAAAATGCTTGATGACCCACCACATTCAACCGATCAAGGAAATACACATAACTAAATGACAGCTTCCTGAGATGTCATCAAATATATAAGGGAATGGGCTGGAAATAGTGGTGACGTCATTGCCCAAATATGGCCTACAACAACAGGCTATCAAAAGTCTTCAGTTGGTGTAATTAGTGCAATATAGCATTCTTTACAAATAAAGTTTACCATCATCTCCTTTTTCCATCTTTCAGTTACACTTGAAGGGACACGTTTCCAGGTCCATGATCCCCCAGAGACAGGGGACACCCTTCTGGTCACATGGGGAGGCCTAATATTTTCCAAAGAACAGGTCTTTTCTCCTGATTGCCTCTGGAAAAATCCTTCTTCATCCGACATCCAGTGTCCACTGTTTATAAAGATTTGATCCATTCAAAAAAGCAGACCAAAGCCACACATCACAATAAAAGGAAAGGGGTAAAAATACTGTAAACACTGCTAACAAGCTTAGACTACTTGTTAAATTGGTTTACAAATTACAGAAGAACAGACTTTTGAAGTGCACACATTTTCTGCGCCTGTGATCAATGGGTTTTAATGGGCAGTTGTAAAGACCTATTCTGACAGGCTTCTGGCCTTATGCCGCGTACACACAAATAGACATGCCGCCAGCAAAACTCAGATGAGAGCTTTTTGTCGGAAAATGCGACATTGTGTATGCTCCATTGGTCTTTTGCTGTCGGAATTTCAGCCAGCAAAAGATTGAGAGCATGTTCTCTATTTTTCAGTCGGGGAAAGTTCCTATCCAAAAATGCGATCATCTGTATGCAATTCGGACGCGCAAAAAATCATGCATGCTGAGAATCAAGTGCGAGACGGAAGCGCTCGTTCTGGTAAAACGAGCGTTCGTAATGGAGATAGCACATGCGTCACGCTGTCAATTTTTGGATCTTTTAATGCAGTGCATTCTCTTCTTTATAATGCTAGAAGAATAAATTTGTTTTGCTGCTGATATTCACACAAACTTATTTCTTTATTATTTCTCATGATCTCCTGAATAATATTTTTTGTTTTTATCTCCATAATAATGTTTAGAATTATTTTTTATAGTAATTTTATTTTTAATCAAGATCTCCTATTTTTTTGATTATTTTTTAAATTATTTTCTAGTGATCTCCATGTGTTTTTTTTTTTGTGTGTCAAGTTTCCACAACAACATTATTATCTTGTATTTTTAAATCTCAAGAAGGTTGGTTGGCGTCCTTTGTTAATTTGACATTGTATTTTGGAAATGTACCTGCCTACTCACAAACAAACTGTCCTTTTTGAAGAAAAAAAGCACAGGCAAGTATTTTTATATAAAAAAATCTACATTTATTCTGGCTCATAACAAAATAAAGAGGAAGGCAACGCTGGAGAAACTGCTTGTATTTGTGAAGCCTTTGTACCCCAGGGCACACATAAACTCTTTGTAACTAAAAATTGGTAGCCTGAGAAGTCCATATAATAGGGAGCACAATCTGGTCCAGGACTCCCAGAGATCATGAACAGCAGCAGATGGCATACAGTATATGTCCCCAGGCTGTGGTACTACAACATTCTGCGTCTTCTGTCAGACCAGACTGAACCCAGGCCATCACTTTCTTGTCTTCCCTGCAGCCTTCCCTCCATGCTTCCCTGCAGCCTTCCCTGCAGCCTTCCTTGAAGGCTGTGGCTCTGGAGACTTGTGGCAGGAGGAGGAAGAGGATGGGCGAGCGCACATAAGTGCATGTTCTCACTAATCTGGCCCCTCAAACCCCTTCCGAAGTGACTGAAAAATAAGATTCTCACACATGAAGCATGGGCACTCCTCCATTTGCTGCAATTTTGCAGCTACATAGCAGCCATAGGCCTCTTCAGCGTCGGGGGGTGTTTTCAGGGCTGCAATATTTTTAATATTGTTTATGTTACAGCAGTCGCAATAGGAGTTGCATTTTTTGCACCATTTGATTAACTGCGCACTTGGCACTTTGTTTGTTTTTTATGTTTATCAATTTCAGAAGAATTTGATTTTATGAGTAATATGAATCGCATTATATGATATTTTGATATGTATTATTATTATTATGATGTATTATTATTATTTGGATTCATGTTGATATATTCACAGTCTATATATTGAGATAGACCTCACTTTGCTATCGTGGGGCATTATTTATTGCACTTTTACTATTCGCCATAATTGTATATGCACAGTGCACTTTTATGATTAGGATTCACTTTTTAGCACCTTGTGATCATCTGAGTTCACAGATTTGGAGTCGGTACACAAGGATAGGGTAGCGCCACATATATATTTTTTAAACTTGATTCAGTGTAATTGAAGGAGAGGACACTCTACAGCTGTTTACACATCTGGACCCAAGAGCACTAGTGTGGGACACAAGAACAAACTTTTTAGGGTACCCCACACAGTTACTCCAGTGGATACTTGGGGTGTCTCCATGTGTGAAACTTGTCCAAAAAAGTTAAGTATTCCAGCTTTGGTAAGTGAAAAAATCATGTCTTCAGCCAGGAACTCTGCCAAAACAGACAACTGTACCCCACTTCCAAACAATGTTTCATATTCCTATTTCTGGCCTCAAATATCTGTGTGCTAAGTATACCTTTTGTTTCATTCTCACAGGGGAGAAAAGACTCTGGACTTCTGAGGACACCAGGAAACCCCCAACTCCTGAAGAAGGGGAACAGAGGACACCACAACCTAAGGATGTGGAGGAAGGAGAGGTGGTTGAGATTGTCACCACAACAGGTGAGTATCTGACACCACAGATTCAGGTAATAGATGTATGCCTGCATATTTATAATACATGGTGTGTACTTTTTTTTTTAGGTGATGTGCATGTTGTGGAAGAACAATCTACTCATTTCACGACTGACAGTGCGCAAAGGCTAATCCAGGACATAATGTTTTGTAGTCAGAATTTAGACCTCATCAAGCAAAAAACAAATAACATAGAACAAAAACTGAAGAACATGATTGATGTACTAGGAAGAATCTAAAGAACAACAAAATGACACCATTTTCTATTTTTGGGGACCAAATTGTTTCAATTTTTTTACGCATTTTAAAAGCCAAATTTTCCTTCCTCGTAACTCAAGTAGGTGAGAGGAAGTGGTTGCACCCCCAAAACACGTCCATTGATCCCCCATGATGGAAGATAGCACATGTTGACATTAGGCATGGAATCAGGAGGGAAATCCCCAGTTTGACTCCCAATTTGTGTGCATCTTCAAAATTTGGCTTTTACAGGGGGACATCACCCCATCTGATAAAGGCAATATCAACACATTTTTGACACTAATGTCTGATATTGCCTTCAGTTTTTCAATGTTGAACTTTGTAAGTTCCTGAGTTGTGTATGTTATGTTTTGAAACATGCCTGTTTATGCACTAAAAAAATATTTTCAATATAAAACTTGAAAAAAATTATGTTTTTTTTTATGTGAATGTGCACAGAGTAAAAGGTTTTATACCCAACAATGCGTGGCTTCTTCTTTCAATGCGCAATACAATTTTTTGTATTAAGTTGGTGTTTACAGTAACAATGGGTGTTATTTAATAATGTAAAAACCACTTGGGATTACAAGTACACTAGGAGAACCTAGGAGACAGCTCAAAAAAACACAAACAGTAAATCAAAATCAAGATTTGATCAGATCAATTTTTTTTTTAAATATCTAAAATAATTATAAATTTGCTGGCATAGCAATGGCCCCCCTACCTGTAAAAAAATCAACATATTTTTGACGCACTTCACGGGTCCTTTGGAGGGGCAAGCCAGGACGGCCAGTTTACAGGGTCGTCAGTGGATTTTCTGGAAGTCCGGCCTCAGGCCCAACTGAGGCAACATAATTCGGAGCCTTTCTATTCAAAAAGTTGTGAAGTATGCAGCATGCTAGAATTATGTGGTTAAGTTTGTACTCTGCCATATCTATTGCCATAAGAAATAGGCGGAACTGGCTGGCCATTATCCCAAAGGCATTCTCCACGACTCTTCTGGCTCTGGCCAGCCGGTAATTAAAAACCCTCTTCTCCATGGTGAGGGTCCTCTGGGGGAATGGCCTCATCAGGTGATCACCCAGACCAAATGCTTCATCAGCGATAAAAACAAATGGGAGTCCTTCCACGTTCTCTTCTGCAGGTGGCAATCCCAAGCCACCAATCTGGAGATGTCGGTAGAACTCGGTCTGGGCAAAGACTCCACTATCTGACATCCGGCCATTCTTCCCCACGTCCACGAGAAACTTGTATGTCGCCGACACCACCTCCATCAACACAATACTTTTTAATAGTTAACTTATGGTTAACTAATGGTGAACTTATAGTTAAAATAGTATTATCCCGAGTGGGGTGGTGGGACGATGTGGACGTGCTTCCCATCGTTTGCCCCTCCGCAATTGGGAAAGTCCCAATGATGAACAAATTGGGAAGCCACAGTCTGCCATTCCTGTGGCGTTGAAGGAAACTGTGCTGTCAAAAAAGAAAAAAATAATTATTAGTAATTTTGCACATAACATTGCAAGCAGATTAGACACAAACATTCTTGGCCAACATCAGTATAATAATTATTTTAAGGAGTATTTAAAGACAAAAATATAAGGTCCACTTAACAGATTCCTCACCCCCTCTGATGGTCCATTGGAAACATTTTAGGGGGAGGGTTATAAATGAGTTTTGGACCCCAAAAAACAGCCTCTGGCACTGTGCCTGAATTTAAGGACAACAATAACATTTGGACACATTTTAGGGGGTGTTTAGGGTAAAGCCCTACAATGGAGCTAACAAAATACATTGTAACGTGACTAGGCTAGGTGCATAGGGACCCAGGATAGCATGCTGGGGGGGTTAGTGAAGGCAAATATGCATGAAGGACAAAAAAGGAGCATTAAAAGCTTACAGCATGCGGGAGGACAAAGGGGACATTCACAGCATATTACAATCATGGTAATTAGGGAATGACGAAAGAAATACAATACATTAGCATACATTAAATACATAGAATCTGATGTTAAAGGAGAAAACTCACCCTAATATAGTCCTTCTGCAGGACCTGTATGATGGCAGAACAGGTCTCTGGAATAATGATCCCCAGAGCCTGGGGGGAGATGCCTGTAGAGAACTTGAGGTCCTGTAGATTTCTCCCCGTCCCCAAGTACCGCAACATGGCGACTAGCCTCTGCTCAGGAGTGATGGCTTGCCGCATGCAGGTGTCCTTCTTCATAATATAAGATGACAGCAAAGCCAACAGACGGTGAAAATAGGGGTCCGTCACCCGGAGAAAATTCCTGAAATCATCAGTGTTATTCTCCTGAATCTCACGCAGCAAAGGCATATGAGAGAATTGGTCGCGCTGGAGCAACCAATTCTTGGTCCATGAACTCCTCCCCACCCTGTTCATAGACTGTGCTTGGGTCAAAAGCAAGAATCCCAACACCAAGCCCCCGCACAGCACGAACTCTACGATGAGCACGTACACGCAACATGGCTTCAAAACGGTTGGCTGGTCAGAACGCAATAGCAGAACGCACTGAAGAACAGAAAGGCCTGTGAAGAGCGAGCTAAAAATCAGAAACGAGCGGACAAGAACGCACTGAAAAACAGATACAAACTGACTACACGCACTGAAAAACAGATACAAACCCACAGGCACAAACTGAAGAGCAGTAACGGATTGAAAAGCACAAAAGCTGAAAAGCGCAAATCGTCTCTCACCAAACCTCTACTAACACGAGATAAACACGAGATTAGCAGAAGGAGCCCAAAGGGTGGCGCACTGGGTATTGAACTTCCGTTTTCTAGTCCCGTCGTACGGGTTGTACGTCACCTCATTCTTGACGGTCGGAATTTGGTGTGACCGTGTGTATGCAAGGCAAGCTTGAGCGGAATTCCATTGAAAAACCATCCAAGTTTTTTCGGACGGAAATTCCAAACGTGTGTATGCGGCATTACTGTGTTCCACACTGGTCTATCCACTTCTTGGCACACTTTTGGTAACTTAAGCAGTGTGCCTCTTGATGAACTTCTCGCATTTCTGACTGTTTTTGCCTGTTACCTGGACAATCTTTTGTGCCTGTATAGCAACTGTGTATCTGCCAGTTACCTGTACTGACCCTTTGCCTGTTTATTGACCCCATTTCTGCCTGCAGCCTGCTGTCTGGACCAACCTTTTTGCATGTCTATCAACCATGTCTCTGCCTGCTGTCTGGACTAACCTTCTGCCTGTTTCCTGACAACGTCTTTTCCTGACGCCCATACTGACCCTTCTGTAAATCCTACTGGCCATGTTCCTGCCAAAGCACCAGTCACAGCCATCTTCTGTGAACATCTGTACTTTGGCATCACAAGTACTTTTCATTTATCCTTTGCTCAACGTCCTGTGCTTCCTGGACAATGAGCATAACATTGTGTGTAAGTCTTGGGGGCAACCAAGTACCAGGAAGTCTGATTGCCCAACATTTCATATTCCCGGTATGTGCCTGCAGTACCATGTACTTGTATGAAAAAATATAATTTTCTCTTTGTATTGCTTTCTTTGTGTGAAATCCCTGGTTTTTCCTGCTAGTCCCACTGCTTTCCTATTAAAACTGACCATACTAAACAGGAGAACACACCGTGGTCAGTTCTCTAGGTTTACTGGGAACTTTGCTCTCCTTCAATGATCAAACTTGTCCTGACATGCCCCCCTTCACAGCCTTTCACTGGGAAGATCAGTGTGTTGTTGCTTCTCCACCCCCAACTCCTATGCAGCTGAGAACAGAGGGAACAGAAGGAATGTGATCACTAAGGCTTGGTTCACATATATGTGAATTGGATGCATTTTGAACCGTATCCAATTCGCCTGACATGTAAACCGAACCCGCTTTCTATGGAGCTGATTCACACATGTCCCGGCCAGCAGCAGTCCGCTTTTAAAAAGGGTCCTATCTTTTTTCAGCCTGCTTCAAATGCAAAAACCGAAAGCGATTTCAATGAAACCGCACTGTACTCATTTTAAAAATTGCACTAAAACTGTGACTGGACATATGTGAAACGGCTCTTATAAAAAAGGAAAAAAAGGTATTTATAATATTTTTTTTATATATCTATATGTAGCGGTGTAGTTACCACTAGTAACAAACATCCACCATATCACCCTGCTGCCCGACCTCCATATATAACATTTGAGACAAAGAACAGTCATTTGCTTTGTTTTTGTTTATAGGGGGTATAACTTGGTTGGGGAAAGGGGCATATAGATCAAGTACTTTGCCATCATATTTATAGGTTTTACAGATTAGAACTGAATGAATGATGCGCATGTATAACAGCTACAATCTCTTCCCTGCATAACCATGCAGACGATTGCTCCTCCTCTGCTTAAAGCGGGGGTCCACCTATCTATCGTTTTTTTTTTTTTTTTGAGTTCATTCACAAACTTTTCTTCTCATGATTATCTACTCACATGTTCTGTGTAATAAGTCCGCCTGTGTCAGATTTCGTTGTAAAGTATAACTTATAAAATTCACTGGCGGTTTCCATCTTCATTGTGGGCATTTGAAGCCCACAAGCATGTATTTCCTGGATGCGGTGAATGCTGTGCTCCCAGCATTCACCGAGATGTTGTGATGACGCTGTTGCACAATGCATGCTGGGAAGCCTGAGACAAGCTCCCAGGGGACTGTGGGAGGTCTGGGAGAGGCTAGAAACACGCCTACTCCCATGGGAGGAAAACCAGGAAGTGCTAAGAAGATTAGAAAAAAAGGTAATTACGGCGATTTAAATTTTTTTACACAGCATGTCAGCATCTAGGCAAGGAAGAGAATGCATAGAGATAATGTTCAAAATTTGGGTGGAACCCCGCTTTAACTCCTGCAGACTATTGCTTCCAGAAATTCCTCATCAATGACCATGTAATGATGAGGACTTCACACATGTCCATGTAAGAGAGAAGTTCCCAGAAATCCTCTCCTCCTGCACAAACTTATACTGTAGCACTTTCATTTCTTGTCACATCTTCTTCTGTATGTAAAATAATGCACTTTGAATAGTCTATAATGCTGGCTCTGATTGCTTGCTGCTACTAGGCCAGAGACCTGCAGTACCTTTCCCCCGGAGGCCTAGTGGGTTAAAAGCATGTGCTAAATGGTGGACTACTGTTCCCAGCTAGCCCAGCTTGCAAATCCTGTGCCCTCGGGCCACATCGATTTGACACTATTCCCCACAGTCTCTCCTCTGATCCAGGACTCCTCATCAATAAATGTGTAATGATGACGACTTCACCAATGACCTTGTAAAGATGAAGTTCCCTCACAGACTTCCTGGCATGTCTCCACATCCAGCCCTCCACTGTGGCAAACTCACCGACCTTTCTCTGCCCCGAGTCCAAGATGGAGAACTTAACCGGACCGTATGTTAGGACAGCATCACCTGCCCCTCTGCTCCAGGAGTTCCTCATCAATAGGGATGAGCTTCGCGTTTGAGTCGAACCCATGTTTGACTCGAACATCGGCTGTTCGATCATTCGCCGAATTGCGAACGTTATGGGCCGTTCGCGCCAAATTCGTGTGGCAAGTCACGGCTCATAATTCACTGCGGCTTTGCAGTGCATTGCTGGCTGATGATTGGCCAAGCATGCACTATGACCCGCATGCTTGGCCAATCACAGCGCCATCGGTAGAGAGAGCTGTAATTGGCCAAAGCCAGGGTGGCTTTGGCCAATTATGGCTCAGGGGGTTTAGAACATGCCCCACACTATATAAGGCCGTCTGCACGGCGGCCCTGTGTAGTGTGTTCCGGCGTGCTGAGAGATAGAGAGAGAGACAGTGTCATTTCATTTGAGTTAGATAGATTAGGCAGGACATTCAGTGAGTTAGCTGCACTTACAGTGTATTGTGTATATATATGCATCCCGGGTGTTGCATATATATATATATATATACACTGTATTTAGTTTAGCTAGATCCGTTCCTGTTATCTCCCTACTGACAGGCAGGCTTGTCTTGTTACAGTATTTACAGCTACCTGAAGAAAATTGCTGGTGTTCTTTTGATCCTATTAGTACCACAGTCAGGCAGCTAGACTATTTACAAATAGTGTAGTGCGTCCTCCTCACAGTGTTCAGTTAAAGCTACAAGTTAGTTTAGTGTGACCTCTGCACAGTGTTCAGCTAAAACTACAAGTTAGTGTAGTGCACAGTGTTTACCTAAAGCTACAAGTTAGGGTAGTGCGTCCTCCTCACAGTGTTCAGCTAAAGCTACAAGTTAGTGTAGTGCGTCCTCCTCACAGTGTTCAGCTAAAGCTACAAGTTAGTTTAGTGTGACCTCTGCACAGTGTTCAAATAAAGCTACAAGTTAGGGTAGTGCGTCCTCCTCACAGTGTTCAGCTAAAACTACAAGTTAGTGTAGTGTGACCTCTGCACAGTGTTCAGCTAAAGCTACAAGTTAGGGTAGTGCGTCCTCCTCACAGTGTTCATCTAAAGCTACAAGTTAGTGTAGTGCGCCCTCCTCACAGTGTTCAGCTAAAACTACAAGTTAGTGTAGTGAGACCTCTGCACAGTGTTCAGCTAAAGCTACAAGTTAGTGTAGTGCTTCCTCCTCACAGTGTTCAGCTAAAGCTACAAGTTAGTTTAGTGTGACCTCTGCACAGTGTTCAGCTAAAGCCACAAGTTAGTTTAGTGTTTCCTCCTCACAGTGTTCAGCGAAAACTACAAGTTAGTGTAGTGCGACCTCTGCACAGTGTTCAGCTAAAGCTACAAGTTAGTGTAGTGTAGGCATGTGCATTTTGTTTCGTTCCGAATCAAAATTCGGACGAATTTTTCATTATTCAGAAATTCGGATGCATCCGAATTTCCGAATTACAAAAGTAAAGAATTTAAATGAATCCGAAAAAAAACCGAACGAATTCGAAAACATATTCGAATCGAATTCGAAAACATATTCGAATCGAATTCGAAAACATATTCGAATCGAATTGAAAAACATATTCGAATCGAATTGGAAAACATATTCGAATCAAATTCGAAAACATAATCGAATTCGAATCGAATTCGAAAACATATTCGAATCGAATTCGAAAACATATTCGAATTGAATTCGAAAAAAATAGAAAACGTTTTTCTAAAAAAAACAATAAGATAGAATATAAAATAATAAAGCAATAGAATATATATATATATTTTTTTTATTTTTTTTTATTCTCTTCTATTGTTTTTTTATGCTTTTCTTTTCTATTATTTTATATTCTATAATAGTCTTTTCAAATTCATTCTATACAAAATTTGAATTTCGGAACATGGCTTCTGAAGTTTAAATTTCGTATAGAATGAATTCGAATTTGAATAGAAAAGATTAGAACAGAAAATAATAGAAAAGATTAGACTAGAAAAACAATAGAACAGAATAGAAGAAAATATAATATATATATATTATATTTTCTTCTATTCTGTTCTATTGTTTTTCCAGTCTATTCTTTTCTATTACTTTCTATTCTATTCTAATCTTTTATATTCAAATTTGATTTCGGTCTATATGAAATTCGAATTTTGGAAGATGTTTTATATATATATATATATATATATATATATATATATATATATATATATATATATATATATATATATAAATAATTTTTTTCTATTCTGTTTCATTGTTTTTCTATGCTATTCTTTTCTATTCTATTCTAAACTTTTCTATTCGAATTTGAATTCATTCTATACGAAATTCGAATTTCGGAAGATGGCTTCTGAAAGTGGAATTTCGTATTGAATGAATTCGAATTTGAATAGAAAAGATTAGAATAGAAAATAATAGACTAGACAAACAATAGAACAGAACAGAATAAAATATAATATATATATTTTATTCTATTCTGTTCTATTTTTTCTATGCTGGTCTATTGTTTTTCTATTCTTTTCTATTATTTTCTACTTTATTCTAATCTTTTCTATTTGAATGCGAAATCATTCTATACGAAATTTGAATTTCTGAAAATGGTTATACAGAAACAGAATGAAATAGAATGAAATCGAATTCTAATAGAAAAGACTAGAAAAGAAAAACAATAGAACAGAATAGAAAAAAATTATATATATATATATATATATATATATATATATATATATATATATATATATATATATATATATAAAACCATCTTCCGAAATTGGAATTTGGTACAGAATGAATTCAAATAGAAAAGATTAGAATAGAACAGGAAATAATATAAAAGAATAGCATAGAAAAACAATAGAACAGAATAAAAAAAATATAAAATATTCTATTCTAATCTTTTCTATTCAAATTCATTCTGTACCAGATTCCAATTTCGGAAGATGGTTTTATATTTATATATATATATATATATATATATATATATATATATATATATATATATACATATACATACATACATATATATATATATATAAAATATTTCTTTCTATTCTGTTCTACTGTTCTATTGTTTTTCTATTCTATTCTTTTCTATTAGAATTTGATTTCATTCTATTTCTATATAACCATTTTCCGAAACTCGAATTTTGTATAGAATGAATTTGAATTCAAATAGAAAAGATCAGAATATAATAGGAAATAACAGAAAAACAATAGAACAGAATAGAAAAAATATAATTAATATATATATATATATATATATATATATATATATATATATATATATATTAGGGTTGTCCCGATACCGATACTAGTATCGGTATCGGCACCGATACCGAGCATTTGCCCAAGTACTTGTACTCGGGCAAATGCTCCCGATGCTTCCCCCGATACCTTGACAGTCAGCGGTGATCGGCGCATGGGGGAGTTACAAGCTTCTCCCCCCGCGGCTTTCAGCTGCTTTAGTGACATACAGCGGTGATCGGTGCTTGGAACTCCCCCACACACATCACCGCTGACTGTCACCTCATCCCCCTTAGTCCCCCTCCGTTCCAATGTCCCCCTCCGCTGTCCTGCTCCGTTGCATTGTCCCCCTCCGCTGTCCCCCTCCGCTGTCCTCCGCCGCTGCATTGTCCCCCTCCGCTGTCCTGCTCCGCTGCATTGTCCCCCTCCGCTGTCCTCCGCTGTCCTCCTCCGCTGCATTGTCCCCCTCCACTGTCCTGCTCCGCTGCATTGTCCCCCTCCGCTGTCCTCCGCTGTCCTCCTCCGCTGCATTGTCCTCCGCTGTCCTCCGCTGTCCTCCTCCGCTGCATTGTCCTCCGCTGTCCTCCGCTGTCCTCCTCCGCTGCATTGTCCCCCTCCGCTGTCCTCCTCCGTTGCATTGTCCTCCTCCGCTGTCCTGCTCCGCTGCATTGTCCCCCTCCGCTGTCCTCCGCTGTCCTCCTCCGCTGCATTGTCCTCCGCTGTCCTCCGCTGTCCTCCTCCGCTGCATTGTCCCCCTCCGCTGTCCTGCTCCGCTGTCCTCCGCTGCATTGTCCTCCGCTGTCCTCCTCCGCTGCATTGTCCCCCTCCGCTGTCCTGCTCCGCTGCATTGTCCCCCTCCGCTGTCCTCCGCTGTCCTCCGCTGTCCTCCTGCGCTGCATTGTCCCCCTCCACTGTCCTGCTCCGCTGCATTGTCCCCCTCCGCTGTCCTCCGCTGTCCTCCGCTGTCCTCCTCCGCTGCATTGTCCTCCGCTGTCCTCCGCTGTCCTCCTCCGCTGCATTGTCCTCCGCTGTCCTGCTCCGCTGCATTGTCCCCCTCCACTGTCCTCCGCTGTCCTTCTCCACACTGCATTGTCCCCCTCCGCTGTCCTGCTCCGCTGCATTGTCCCCCTCCGCTGTCCTCCGTTGTCCTCCTCCACTGCATTGTCCTCCGCTGTCCTCCTCCGCTGCATTGTCCCCCTCCGCTGTCCTGCACCGCTGCATTGTCGTCCTCCGCTGTCCTCCGTTGTCCTCCTCCGCTGCATTGTCCCCCTCCGCTGTCCTCCTCCACTGCATTGTCCCCCTCCGCTGTCCTCCTCCGCTGCATTGTCCCCCTCCGCTGTCCTGCTCCGTTGCATTGTCCCCCTCCGCTGTCCTCCGCTGTCCTCCTCCACTGCATTGTCCCCCTCCGCTGTCCTTCTTCTTTGCTGTGTCCCCCTCCGCTGTCCCCATCCGTTCCGGCTTTCCGCTGTCCCCCTCTCTCTTCCTCTGTCCCCTCCATTCTGCTGTCTCTCTCCGCTGTGTGAATGGACAGAGTCAGCTGACTCTGTCCATTCACATAACTGAAACATTGTAATCTCCTGTGATTACGATGTGTCAGTTTATGGATGGAGAGGAGCCGCTGTCTTCTCTCCATTCATTTTCAGTGCAGCTGAGGCTGCAGAGAAAGGGACTGGGGAATCTCTATCCTCTGTCTCTTTCTCTGTCTCAAGGGGGAGATATCAGAGGTCTGTTAAGACCCCTGATATCTCACCAAAGCCCCCCAACAGGGCTGATTAAAAAAAAAACGCACACACACAAAGTGCAATAAAGAATAAAAAAAAAAAAATTGTAAAAAATAATAAATGTAAATGAAAAAAAAAAAACATAAAAAAAAAACACACACACAGGCACCGTTCACTCACCCCCACCCCCCCCCCCCTAAAAAACAAAAAAACAAAAAAAACACTGTCACGTGACATTAAAAAAAAGTATCGGTAATCGGTATCGGCGAGTACTTGAAAAAAAGTATCGGTACTTGTACTCAGTCCTAAAAAAGTGGTATCAGGACAACCCTAATATATATATATATGTATATATATATATATATATATATATATATATATATATATATATATATATATACATATATATATATATAAAACCATCTTCCGAAATTCGAATTTCGTATAAAATTAATTTGAATTTGAATAGAAAAGATTAAAATAGAGTAGAAAGAATAGACTAGAAAAACAATAGAACAGAATAGAATAAGATATAATATATATATTGTATTTTATTCAGATCTGTTCTATTTTTTTTCTAGTCTATTCTTTTCTATTATATTCTATTCAAATTCGAATTCATTCTATACAAAATTTGAATTTCAGAAGCCATCTTCCGAAATTCGAATTTCATATAGAATGAATTCAAATTCGAATAGAAAAGTTTAGAATAGAATAAAAAAGAATAGCATAGAAAAACAATGAAACAGAATAGAAAAAAATATAATATATATTATATTTTATTCTCTTCTGTTCTATTGTTTTTCTAGTCTATTCTATTTCTATTATTTTCTATTCTAACCTTTTCTATTCAAATTCGAATTCATTCTATACGAAATTCTAATTTTAGAAGCCATCTTCCGAAATTCTAATTTCGCATAGAATTAATTCAAATTCGAATAGAAAAGTTTAGAATAGAATAGAAAAGAATAGCATTGAAAAACAATGGAACAGAACAGAAAAAAAATATAATATATATATATATATATATATATATATATATATATATATATATATATATATATAACCATCTTCCAAAATTGGAATTTGGTACAGAATGAATTCGAAAAGAAAAGATTAGAATACAATATATTATATTTTTTTCTATTCTGTTCTATTGTTTTTCTATGCTATTCTTTTATACTTTCTATTCTATGCTAATCTTTTCTATTGGAATTCGATTTCATTCTATACGAATTTCAAATTTCGCAAAATGGTTATATATAGTTTACTTTTTCAAATTCAGTTAATGTTTTTTTCGAATGCGGTAGAATTTTTTCTAATTTTATCGTTTTTTTCGAACGTGGTAGAATTTTTTCGAATTTGACAGTTTTTTTCGAATGTGGTAGAATTTTTTCGAATTTGACAGTTTTTTTCCAATGTGGTAGAATTTTTTCGAATTTGATAGTTTTTTTCGAATGTGGTAGAATTTTTTCGAATTTGACAGTTTTTTTCCAATGTGGTAGAATTTTTTCGAATTTGATAGTTTTTTTTCGAATGTGGTAGAATTTTTTCGAATTTGAGTTTTTTTCCAATGTGGTAGAATTTTTTCGAATTTGATAGTTTTTTTTCGAATGTGGTAGAATTTTTTTGAATTTGACAGTTTTTTTCGAATGTGGTAGAATTTTTTTGAATTTGACAGTTTTTTTCGAATGTGGTAGAATTTTTTCGAATTTGATAGTTTTTTTCGAATGTGGTAGAATTTTTTCGAATTTGATAGTTTTTTTCGAATGTGGTAGAATTTTTTTGAATTTGACAGTTTTTTTCGAATGTGGTAGAATTTTTTCGAATTTGATAGTTTTTTTCGAAGGTGGTAGAATTTTTTCGAATTTGATAGTTTTTTTTCGAATGTGGTAGAATTTTTTCGAATTTGATAGTTTTTTTTCGAATGTGGTAGAATTTTTTCGAATTTGATAGTTTTTTTTCGAATGTGGTAAAATTTTTTCGAATTTGATAGTTTTTTTTCGAATACGGTCGAATTTTTTCGAATGCGGTCAAATTTTTTCGAATGCGGTCGAATTTTTTCTAATTCGAATACGAAACAAAACGAATTCCGAAAACGAATGTAACGAATGCAACGAATTTAACTAAACGAATTTAGTTAAATAACGAATCGAAACTAAACTAAACTAATTTTTTCATCCTGCACATGTCTAGTGTAGTGTGACCTCTGCACAGTGTTCAGCTAAAGCTACAAGTTAGGGTAGTGCGTCCTCCTCACAGTGTTCAGCTAAAACTACAAGTTAGTGTAGTGAGACCTCTGCACAGTGTTCAGCTAAAGCTACAAGTTAGTGTGGTGCGTCCTGCTCACAGTGTTCAGCTAAAACTACAAGTTAGTGTAGTGCGACCTCTGCACAGTGTTCAGCTAAAGCTACAAGTTAGTGTAGTGCGTCCTCCTCACAGTGTTCAGCTAAAACTACAAGTTAGTGTAGTGTGACCTCTGCACAGTGTTCAGCTAAAGCTACAAGTTAGGGTAGTGTGTCCCCCTCACAGTGTTCAGCTAAAACTACAAGTTAGTGTAGTGTGACCTCTGCACAGTGTTCAGCTAAAGCCACAAGTTAGTGTAGCGCGTCCTCCTCACAGTTTTCAGCTAAAACTACAAGTTAGTGTAGTGTGACCTCTGCACAGTGTTCAGCTAAAGCCACAAGTTAGTTTAGCGCGTCCTCCTCACAGTGTTCAGCTAAAACTACAAGTTAGTGTAGTGAGACCTCTGCACAGTGTTCAGCTAAAGCTACAAGTTAGTGTAGTGAGACCTCTGCATAGTGTTCAGCTAAAGCTACAAGTTAGTGTAGTGCGTCCTGCTCACAGTGTTCAGCTAAAACTACAAGTTAGTGTAGTGCGACATCTGCACAGTGTTCAGCTAAAACTACAAGTTAGTGTAGTGAGACCTCTGCACAGTGTTCAGCTAAAGCTACATGTTAGTGTAGTGTGTCCTTCTCACAGTGTTCAGCTAAAGCTACAAGTTAGTGTAGTGCGTCCTCCTCACAGTGTTCAGCTAAACCTACAAGTTATTTTTTGGCGCACTCTGCACAATGTTCACCTAAAGCTACCTGTAGAAGGTGGGTGGTGTTTTCCTGATCCTATCACTACTGCAGGTAGCTAAATAAGCTACAAGTTAGTGTAGTGCGAGCTCTGCACAGTGTTCACCTAAAGCTACCTGTAGAAGGTTGGTGGTGTTTTCCTGATCCTATCACTACCGCAGGCAGCTAAATAAGCTACAAGTTATTTTTTGGTGAGCTCTGCACAGTGTTCACCTAAAGCTACCTGTAGAAGGTTGGTGGTGTTTTCCTGATCCTATTACTACCGCAGGCAGCTAAATAAGCTACAAGTTAGTGTAGTGCGAGCTCTGCACAGTGTTCACCTAAAGCTACCTGTAGAAGGTTGGTGGTGTTTTCCTGATCCTATCACTACCGCAGGCAGCTAAATAAGCTACAAGTTATTTTTTGGCGAGCTCTGCACAGTGTTCACCTAAAGCTACCTCTAGAAGGTTGGTGGTGTTTTCCTGATCCTATCACTACCGCAGGCAGCTAAATAAGCTACAAGTTATTTTTTGGTGAGCTCTGCACAGTGTTCACCTAAAGCTACCTGTAGAAGGTTGGTGGTGTTTTCCTGATCCTATTACTACCGCAGGCAGCTAAATAAGCTACAAGTTAGTTTTTTGCGAGCTCTGCACAGTGTTCAGCTAAAGCTACCTGTAGAAGGTTGGTGGTGTTTTCCTGATCCTATCACTGTCGCAGACAGCTAAATAAGCTACAAGTCATTTTTTGGTGAGCTCTGCACAGTGTTCACCTAAAGCTACCTGTAGAAGGTTGGTGGTGTTTTCCTAATCCTATCACTACCGCAGGCAGCTAAATAAGCTACAAGTTAGTTTTTTGCGACCTCCTCACAGTGTTCAGCTAAAGCTACCTGTAGAAGGTTGGTGGTGTTTTCCTGATCCTATCACTACCACAGGCAGCTAAATAAGCTACAAGTTAGTTTTTTGTGAGCTCTGCACAGTGTTCAGCTAAAGCTACCTGTAGAAGGTTGGTGGTGTTCTCATACTACTGTACAGGCAGGCAGTTGATTTTGCTAGCTGCAGTATCAGTACATATATATATATCCCAGCTTAGTGCAGCTACAGGTGATTAGTATATCTGGAAGGCCAACAAGGAGAGGCAGACAGTCACAAGCCAATAAAAGAGGGCAAGCAGGCTCTGTGTCTAGAGGCAACAGTGCTGGTCGTGGAGCCGGTGCATCCTCATCAGCACGTGGCCGTGGGACACGCTTGGCTTTTTTTAGGCAGCTGGCCGTGTTGAGCCGCAACATGCAGAAGACTTGGTCGAGTGGATAACCAAGCCGTCCTCATCCTCCTCATTCTCTCTCACCCATGCTCAGGGTACTTTGTCTGGCAAAGCAGCGGCCTCTTCCCTCGGCTCAATGTCATCAGTGACTCCTTCCCTAGCCCCACCATGTCCTCCTGAGGAGTCCCTCGAACTGTTTGACCACAGTGTTGGGTACATGCTCCAGGAGGATGCCCAGCGTTTGGAAGGCTCTGATGATGATACTGAGCTAGATCAAGGCAGTAACGTGAGCATGGACAGAGGGGGCGCCCAAGAAGGACAGCAATCTGGCAGTCATGCTCCCCCTGCTCCACCATACTGCCAGGTTTGCTCCAGTGATGAGGACGGAGGGGATGATGAGGTCACTGACTCAACGTGGGTGCCTGATAGGAGAGAGGAGGAGGAGGAGGAGGCGGCACATCACCAACGAGGCAGGATGCCCTCCAGGGGCCAGCCTAAGGGCAGCACACTGACTGCATCACACTGCAAAGCTCCACATGTGCAGGGCGCTGCAGTCTCTGTGCGTTATTCAAAAAGTTCTTTGGTGTGGGCCATTTTTGAGACGAGTGCATCAGATCACACCGCTGCTATTTGCAACATATGTCTCAAGCGTATCTCGCATGGCCAAAACACCTCCCGCTTGGGCACCACATGCTTGACCAGACATATGTTGACCTGCCATGCAGTTTGTTGGCAAGCCTATCTAAAAGACCAACACCAAAGAACAAAGAGGACCTCTCCTTGCTCCTCATTAGCTGAGATCTCCAACCCCACTATACCTTCAGTGCTCTCTGAGACCTGCACTGAGAGGAATGAAGGTGTAGAATTAGGTGTGTCACAGCCAAGTACTTGTGGGCAATCTGCTTTCGGTACACCAACGTCAGATTGTACCAGGCAAATTTCCCTGCCCCAGCTGCTGCACCGCCGAAAGAAGTTCGCTCCCAGCCATCCACATGCCCAGAGGTTGAATGCTAGCTTGCTTAAATTGCTAGCACTTCAACTGCTGCCTTTTCAGTTGGTAGACTCTGCCCCCTTCCATGAGTTTGTGGAATGTGCGGTTCCTCAGTGGCAGCTATCCAAACGCCACTTTTTCTCACGGAAGGTGATTCCGGCTCTCTACCGGCATGTGGAAGGCAATGTCTTGGCCTCGCTGGACAGGGCGGTCAGTGGTAAGGTGAATATTGCCGCTGACTCATGGTCCAGCAGGCATGGACAGGGACGTTACCTAAGTTTCACTGCGCATTGGGTGACTCTGCTGGCAGCTGGGAAGGATGCAGGACAAGGTGCAGTAGTGTTGGAGGTTGTTCCGCCACCACGCCTCCAAAATGTCACTACTAATGATTGTGACACACCTCTCTCCTCCACCCCCTCCTCTTCTTCTTCCTCCATGGCCTCTTCCTGTGCTTTGTCCTCGGAACCAGTGGTGCTCTATATCCGTTCAAGGGGTTACGCAAGTATGCTGGCCAAAAGATGCCATGCGGTGCTTGAGCTGGTGTGCTTGGGGGACAGGAGCCACACTGGGGCAGAGGTTCTGTCAACTCTGCAGGGGCAGGTTCAGAGGTGGTTGACGCCATGCCAACTTAAGACAAATGACCCATGTGCCCTGTTTGGCTCACGTCCTTAACTTGGTGGTGCAGCGGTTCTTGGGCAGGTACCTGGGCTTACAGGATGTCCTGAGGCAGGCCAGGAAAGTCTGTGTGCATTTCCGCCGGTCATATAATGCCAGTGCTCGGCTGGCAGACCTCCAAAAGGAGTTTAACCTGCCCAAGAACCGCCTAATCTGTGACATGCCCACCAGGTGGAACTCAACGTTGGCCATGCTGCAGTGGCTGCACACGCAGCAGATTGCCATCAATGAGTACCTGTGCGACTATGGCAGCTTGTTTTTTTTCCCACGCCAGTGGGCCATGATCAGGGATGCATGCGCTGTCCTGTCACCATTTGAGGAGACCACGAGGATGGTGAGCAGTGACAGTGCATGCATCAGTGACACTGTCCCCCTTGTCCACCTGTTGGAGCACACGCTGTGTGGAATAATGGACAGGGCACTTGAGGCAGAACAGAGGCAGGAAGAGGAGGACTTCCTTAGCTCTCAAGGCCCCCTTTATCCAGACAGTGTTCCTGCGTGCCCGCCGATCACACAGAAAGAGGACGAGGAGGAGGAGGAGGATTGTGTCAGTATGGAGGTGGAGCCTGGCACTCAGCATCAGCAGCAGTCTTTAAGGGATCAGTCCTAAGAAACACATGGACTTGTACGTGGCTGGGAGGAGGTGGCTGCGGACCATGTCGTCCTTAGTGACCCAGAGGACTCCGGACCGAAAGCCTCAGCAAACCTATGCTGCATGGCCTCCCTGATCCTGCAAAGAATGCGTAAGGATCCTCGTATTCGTGGTATCAAGGAGAAGGACCAACACTGGCTGGCAACCCTTCTTGATCCACGTTACAAGGGTAAGGTTGCGGACCTTATCTTGCCATCGCAGAGGGAGCAGAGGATGAAACGACTTCGGGAGGCCTTGCAGAAAGGTCTGTGCAACACGTTCCCAGAGACTGGGAGGTTACAAACTCCTGTTTCTGGACAATGTGTTGCTGAGGCTTCCGTCAGTCAAAGAAGGAGTGGTGGAGAAAGTGGCCATCTGACCAATGCGTTCAGACAATTTTTTGGTCCGCAGCCCCAAGGTATGATCGGTTCCAGCAGCCATCGCCAGCGTCTGTTTTACATGGAGCAGGAATACCTAGGGGCAAGATCTGACTTGGACACCTTTCCCACCGAAAATCCTCTGGGTTACTGGGTCTTGAGGATGGATCACTGGCTAGAGCTTGCACAGTATGCAATTGAGCTACTGGCCTATCTTGCATCCAGCGTTCTTTCGGAATGCACATTCAGTGCTGCTGCAGGCTTTGTAACCAATCACAGGGTGCGTCTGTCCACCGCCTCAGTCGATCGACTGACCTTCATAAAAATGAATCAGTCTTGGATCACCACCAGCTACCAAGCACCTGATGCTGATGTAACCAAATATTTTTTTTTTTTAATTTCAGATCCCTTCAAAGACTGCCTATGCTGATGCTGAGTGACTATCCTGAATAATTATCTTCTTCCTCCTCAATGATCACGCTGATAGCTTGTAAGAACATTTTTGGTTCTGGGCGCCACGTCCAGTGCCTAAGGCCCAATTTTTCAGCCCCTGTTTAACAGGGGCGTGTAATTACAATTTTTGATGCAATACTTTGCAGCAGGGCTCGTTTCTGCGTTTCAACTAGAGTATCTGTGAGGGGTTGCAGTGTTGTGGCACCAGCACCAGTGCCTAAGGCCCAATTTTTCAGCCCTTGTTCAACAGGGGCATGTAATTACAATTCTTGATCTAATTTTTCACAGCAGGGCCTGTTTCTGTGCCCACCAAGAGCGAGTGAGGACTTACAGTGTTGTGGCACTAGCACCACCTCCACCAAAGGCCTAATTTTTCTGCCCCTGTTCAACAGGGGCATGTAATTACAATTCTTGATCTAATATTTCACAGCAGGGCCCTGTGAGGGCTTACAGTGTTGTGGCCACAACAACACCTAAGGCCCAAATTTCTGCTGAGTATATAGGGCAGGCCCCTACTTTCAAACATCCAACTTACAAACAACTCCTACTTGCAAACGGAAGGAGACAACAGGAAGTGAGATGAAATCTACCCCTAGGAAGGGAAATTCTCTCCTGTAAGAGTTAATATGGGAAAAACGTTTCTCCTTTCCACTGATGCTTTATCACCAATCCTTGTTTCACAAAAAAAGACAGATTTTTAAAAAACATTTGTCATTGGGACAAAAAATGAGGTGAAATCTACTGAAGAGGAGCACAGACAGCATAACAAATGTCACAGGGGTGATAACCCTTCCCTATGTTTTCCAAAAAGCTTAAAATAGATTTTTTGGCTGGAGCTAAACACATTCAAAATGTATCAGTTCAAAATTACAAACAGATTCTACTTAACAACAAACCTACAGTCCCTGTCTTGTTTGCACCGCCTGTATACTGCTGTTCAGAGTACAGAGCCTGTATACTGCTGTTTCCTTTTTTAATTTGGGTGCGGGGTTCCCCTTAATATCCATACAAGACCCAAAGGGCCTGGTAATGGACTGGGGGGTACCCATGCCGTTTGTCTCACTGATTTTCATCCATATTGCCAGGACCCGACATTACAATTAACCGCAAGCAGTTTTAAATTACTTTTTTTCCTTTAAAAATGACATTTTGTGCAGGGACTGTTCTAAGCACAGGAAACACGCGCCACTTTACAGGCATACTATAGACACCCCCCAGGTACGATATTTAAAGGAATATTTCACTTTTTTTTTTAACTTCAAGCATCATTAAAATCACTGCTCCCGAAAAAACGGCCGTTTTTAAAAGTTTTTTTTGCATTGATACATGTCCCCTGGGGCAGGACCCGGGTCTTGCATCATAGGCCTGCCTAAATTTACCTTTACTGGCAGTTTCCCTATCAAAAAATCCTATGCTAGCACCTACCTATGGTAAAGGGTGCTACATTTACACAAATGTTTTGCCTTTTATTTCAATTTTAAGCTGAATGGGTTGTTTTACAAGGTGATTGTTTGCAATCACTTTCAGAAAACTGGGGCTGCTATAAGTGAAGCTTCAATACACCAGCTAAATTCCCTGACCACACATTCATGGTCAAGCATTAAGGTAATTAGCATGCACCTTGTACTTTTAGAAACATTTCACGTCTCTCACTATGGGATCCTGAATAGTCACATGCAGTTGAGAATATTAGCTGTTGGCATGGCATTTAGTACACATTAAGAAGGGCAGTATTTTTATACCTATATTCCTCACCAAAAGAAGGTGTAGAAGTTTCTATACATCTAATATTAGGCTGATGTGTAAAAATATGTTTTTAATTATTTTTGCAAGTTTGTTTTAATGTGCAAGAGACACTGATAGCCCTCAGTTAGGGATTCTCTCAGGTGTCCACAAAAGAACAAGTCCACTGCCAGAGTATAAAATAATAAATAAGAGACAGTTGGCAGAACCAGTGAAATGCTTCCGCATTTTGGGCTTCAACTCAAAGATTAACAAAGCCTTAGATAAACACAACTGCTGTGCTCTTGGCAAAGACCAGAAACCAAACAGAATTACAGCTCATCAGGACACAGGAGAGAGATCACAGGGACAGGATGGAATAGTCAATGGATAATCTTACAGGGGGCAGTGAATGGAGGGTCCTGGTGCCACTTGGCAATTACAACTTGAAGATCTTCTTACGCAGAGCAAACAGAGGACAGCAAGATATGGGTACGAAATGATTCCAGGAACGGTGTGATATCACACAGAAGTGGAATAAAAATAATAAAGAATATGTTTGGATTTAAACAACCATAGAAGGGACAATGGGCTATAAAAAAGACTACTTGTTTCTAAACCTCTAGAGGACTTGTCTATACTACTTTGCTGGTAGACAGAGGGGTTGTGTGGAGGGGGGAGTGTTACCTACCTGACACGTACTGACCTACCTGACATACACTGACCTATCTGACACACACTGACCTACCTGGCTGACATACACTGACCTACATGACATACACTGGCCTACCTGACACGCACTAACCTACCATGACTCGCACTAACCTATCTGACATGCACTGACCTACATAACATACACTGACCTACCTGACACGCACTGATCTACCTGACATGTACTGACCTATCTGACACACACTGACCTACTTGGCTGACATACACTGAACCACACTGACCCACACTGACCTACCTGACCTGACTTCAGGTGACCTGACCTCCTACTACAGCTCAGCCATAGTGTGTGGTATGCCCATCACAGTAGAGTAGACAGCAACAGGCACTCCAGGCAGCCAGAGCCAGAGCCATGACAGGAGAGGAGAGTCGCCCGCCCGAGCACTGAGTGGGGATCTTCTCACAGTGACACGTTGCGCGGCGGCCGCATTGTAATGCCTGAGCCCGAGCGGAGACCGATCTGACCCTGAACACGGCTGAGTGACATACCAGGTCCCGCCTTCTGAAGCCTGCAGCACCTATGATGGACGTCACACATCCCGCGGTCCCAGCATTGGACCAGTGGGACATCATAGGTGCTGCAGGCTTCAGAAGGCAGGACCTGGTATGTCACTCGGCCGTGCTCTGGGTCAGATCGGTCTCCGCTCAGGCTAATAATAGAATTGTGAATGCCCGAGACCCAGGGCTTTTTGGGGACCCACTCGGGGCTCCAGCCCCCCTCAGCCCACCCCCCCTCCCAAAGCCACTGCAAAGAGCGTCACAAGTCTCTGGCTACACACTGAGTGATGTACAGTTAGGAGTGTGAAACAGACCTCACAGCCCCCTCCTTCACTGGCCCCTCTCCCTCTGTCATGCTGCCTGCTGGCTTGGCAAATCATAGTGTTAGCAGGTGCAGTTTAGCTAGTTTGCTACTACATGGCTCTGTCTCAAACTAGAGTGATAAAGGGAATTAGGTAATTGGGCTAGTTCCACTGTCCCATCTTATCTTCATCTTTATCTGGTGGGCCATGTCCAGGAGTTGTGTGGGATCCAATTCCCCTATATGTTCCAAAGCCTTTATTTCCACTACTGGAAGTGGAGCATCTGAAGAGCTATTAGACTGCTATATGGGAACATTTGGGGGTTACTGTGTCACAGTGGTCTTGGGAAGGAAATCCTTTACTAGTAGTAGAGTTTGGGGTGGCTTCCTGGAGTGGTACCAGGGGTGCTACATCTACATAAATAAGGTGTTGGTGGTCCAGTCCAACAAGAAAGATACCTACCATTATGTGCGGCTGCAGCATTCGGGTACTGAGGAATGGTGTGAGTACCCTATGGCTATCTTTAATAATACAGACTGTTTCTGCACAAAGTATTCTAGGTTTCTCTTTTATAGTTCTTATTCCTATTAAGCATGATTATGATTGTCTGCAATTATTACTGTGTTTTTGTCTAAACACTTGTGAATGCCTCCCTAATGTTCAGCTGAACATACTGTATATGTGCATACTGAGTATGATATGTTATACTGTTAATTCTCTCAGTATTTAAAGGATACATTCTGTCTTTCCATTGCATGAGCCGAATTACTGTATTGCCCCGTACACACGGTCGGATTTTCCGATGGAAAATGTCCGATCGGAGCGTGTTGTCGGAAATTCCGACCGTGTGTGGGCACCATCGGGCATTTTCCATCGGATTTTCCGACACACAATGTTGGAGAGCAGGAGATAACACTTTCCGACAACAAAATCCGTTGTCGGAAATTCCGATTGTGTGTACAGAAATCCGACGGACAAAGTGCCACGCATGCTCAGAATAAATAAAGAGATGAAAGCTATTGGCCACTGCCCCGTTTATAGTCCCGACGTACGTGTTTTACGTCACCGCGTTCAGAACGATTGGATTTTCCGACAACTTTGTGTGACCGTGTGTATGCAAGACAAGTTTGAGCCAACATCCGTCGGAAAAAATCCATGGATTTTGTTGTCGGAATGTCCGAACAAAGTCCGAGCGTGTGTACGCCCTATAAGACTGTGTTTTCCTACCTCAGTTTTTGACAACTATTATTCATATGCTGCAAGTTGTTGATAATAACTTTAAACTCAGTGCTAGGCATTTGGGTATCAATGCATAAATTCTGTTTTGATTGCAATGTTGATGATATGTGCCAGAAATATGGTTTATTATACCTAGAGTTTTATCACGTTGCTGTTTACTACTTTATTGCTATTTGAGGGTTATGCAAGCCATCTTCCTGTGAGTGAGTTTCCATTCCATCTTCCTGTGAGTGAGTTTCCATACCAGCAGAGGCGGCTCTCTAATTAGGCAAATTAGGCTGCCGCCTAAGGCCTCGCATTCACAGGGGCCTCACGGCTGCCTAATTTGCCTCTGCTCGATCACAACAGGCTCCAGGTACCATCTGTAAAAGCCGTGCGAGCAGCCATAGAGCACACCGGGCGGGCCGCAAATCCATGTCCAAGTCCAGCGCGGGCTGCTCCTTCAGCCCGTGCTGCTCATCTAGCCTCTCTGCATCTGGCCAGCTGCCTATTCGGGTCAGGAGTCAAGCCAGGCGGCGGAAACTATCCCTGCCCTATGATCCCATCCCAGCGCCTGCTGCAGCCTGGCCGACCGCCCAGAGAGAACGTGAGTGCCCGGCCGTGCCGCCCTCCTGTGTGCCTGGATAGGAGGAGCGGCGGGGACAGCTGCATAAGGAGGACTTGATCTTTTCATGTTCCTCCTGCAGCCGCTGAATGACCGCTTCTTCTGCGGGCGTTCATTGGCTGCAGAAAGAATATGGAAAGAATAATTCCTTCATATGCAGCTGTCCCCGCCGCTCCTCCTATCCAGGCACACAGGAGGGCGGCACGGGTGGGCACTCACGTTCTCTCTGTGCGGTCGGCCAGGCTGCAGCAGGCACTGCGATGGGATCCATCCACCGGAGCTCCTCCTATCCAACTCTTTTACTGCCCCGTGCTCCCTGGTTCCTCCCAGTTCTCCCTGCATACCCCCTCTGCTCCCTGGCTCTGGCCCCCCGTGCTCCCTGGCTCCCCCACTGTGCTGTCCAGTCTCCCCACTGCTTCTCAGCTCCCCCCATGCTCCCCCCCACTGTGCTGTCCAGTCCCCAATTCCTGTGCTCCCTGGCTCCCCCACAGTGCTCTCTGGTCCTCTTTGTGCTCCCTGGCTCCCCCACAGTGCTCTCTGGTCCGCTCTGTACTCCCTGGATCCCCCCATGCTCCCCCTTCCACTGTGCTGTCCAGTCACCCCCCCACTGCTCTCCACCTCCCCCCAGTGCTCTGTGCTCCCTGGCCCCCCCCACGCTGATATCCCCCCACAGTGCTCTCTGGTCCTCCCTGTCTCCCCCCATACTCTCCCCCCTAGTGCTCTCTGACCCCCCTGCTCTCTGGCTCCCCCCAACAGTGCTCTCCAGCCCCCCAGAGCTCTCTGTTCCCCCCATGCTCCCTAACCCCTCCTAGTTCTACCTGCACCCCCAGTGCTCTCTGCCCCCTGTGCTCCCTGGCTCCCGCTGTGTTTTCAACTTCCCCCGTGTTCGCCAGCTCCCCTCTTGTGCTTTCCAGATCCCACTTTTCTCCCTGGCTCCCCCCACCCCCCTGTGCTCCCTGGCTCCCCCCCATGCTCTCCACCACACTGTTCTACCCAGCTGCCCCGGTGCTCTACACCCCCCCTACCCTCCCTATGCTCTTCTGCCCCTCCCCCAGCACTCTCTGGCCCTTATGCTCTCGATCACCCCGCCATGCTCTCTGCCCCTGCCAGGCTCTTCACTCCAGTGCACCCCCCTAATGCTCTCCAGCTCCCCCAGTGCTCTCCGCCCCCCTGCTCTCCACTCCCCCAGTGCTCTTGCCCCCCACACTCTCGGGCCCCCCTCCCTCTGCTGCTTTCAGCCTCACTCCCGTGCTCTCCGCCACCCCTGTTCTCTTTTCTGGCCCCCTCACCCCTGGGCAGCTCTGCTAGGTTCCCCCTCTTTTCACTCCGGCTGCTGCGGGGGTCTCTCAGGCTGGGGAGCGGGGAAGGGACCGCTATCATGGGCTGCTCAATCTATTTTTTGTCCCAGTCCGGGCCTGGCGGGCAAGTTGAGCAGCGAGGCTTACAAGGATCGATAGTCCTAGAGGAAGAAGAGCTCTAAAGACCTCCCAGGACTGGAGGACAGGCTGACTGGGGCCGGAAAACGAGGACGGGTGGAAGGTAAAGGTGACCAGGGACCACTCCATATCTCTCTTCCTCCCTCTCTTCCCCTCCTTCTCTCTCCCCCTCTCTCTCCCCCTCCCCCTCTCCCCCTCCTTCTTTCTCCCCCTCTCTCTCTCCCTCCCCCTCCCTCACTCTCTCTTCCTCTCTCTATCTCCCCCCTCACTCTCTCTTCCTCTCTCTCTCCCTCCCTCTCACTCTCCCTCTCTCCCCCTCCCTCTCTCGCTCTCCTTCTCTTGCTCTCCCTCCCTCCCTGCCTCTCTTTCCCTCTCCCTCCCTCACCCTCCCTCTCCACATCCCTCTCTCTCCCCCTCCCTCCCTCTCTCTCCCCCTCCCTCTCTCTTTCTCCCCCTCCCCCTCTCACCCTCCCCACTCACTCTCTCTTCCTCTCTCTCTCCCTCCCTTGACCCTCCCTCTCTCCCCCTCCCTCTCACCCCCTCCCTCTCTCCCTGCCTCTCCCTCACTCTCTTCCCCTCTCCCTCCCTCACCCTACCTCCCTCCCTCCCTCCCTCCCTCCCTCTCTCTCTCTCGCTCCCCCTCCCTCTCTCTCCACATCCCTCTCTCTCCCCCTCCCTCCCTCTCCCTCCCTCACTCTCTTTCCCTCTCCCTACCTCCCTCCCTCCCTCACCCACTCTCTCTCTCTCTCGCTCCCCCTCCCTCCCTCTCCACATCACTGTCTCTCCCCCTCCTTTCCTCTCTCTCCCCCTCCCTTCCTCTCCCTCCCCCTCCTTCTCCCCCTCCCTCTTTCTCCCCCTCCCACCTTCTCCCCTCCCTCTTTCTCCCCCTCCCCCTCTCTCCCTCCCTCTCCCTCCCTCTCCCCCTCCCTCTCTCTCCCCCTCCCTCTCTCCGTCTCTCTCCCTCCCCTTCCCTCTATCCCCCTCCCTCTCTGTCTCTCGCCTTCCCTCTCTCTCTCTCCCCCTCCCTCTCCCCCCTCCTTCTCTGTCTCTCCCCCTCCTTCTCTCTCTCTCTCCCCCTCCCTCTCTCCCCCTCCCTCCCTCTCTGTCTCCCCCTCCTTGTCTCCCCAATCCCTCTCTCCCCTTCCCTCTCTATCTCCCCCTCCCTCTCTCTCCCCCTCCCTCTCTCCCCAATCCCTCTCCCCCATCCCTCTCCCTCTCCCCCCTCTCTCTCCCCCTCCCTCACTTTCTCTCTCCCCCTCCCCCTCCCCCTCCCTCTCTCTCTCTCTCCCTCTCTCCCCAATCCCCTCTCCCCTTCCCTCTCCCTCCCCCCTCTCTCTCCCTCCCCATCCCTCTCTGTCTCTCCCCCTCCCTCACTCTCTCTCTCTCTCCCTCTTTCACCCTCCCACTCTCCCTCCCTCTCTCCCTCTCCCTCCCTCTCCCTCTCTCTCCCCTCCCCCTCTCTCCCTCTCTCTCTATCTGTGCTGGGATACCCCCACTCTTCTTCCTCTGTGGATATGGAATGATTCAGTGACACCCCCTTCCCATTCTCCCAAGGCACAGGGGAATATCCTAGAGGGGTTGTCACCTTGCTGGGTCCCAGATGTTGTATTGGCTGCATATGTCTGATGAGGAGGGTGCCCTGAAAGTGGTGCTGATCGCCTGTGTGCTAGATGCACGCATCTTTCTGCAGCCATTTTTACTTGCTTGAATTTTTTTTATCCATTATGGGCGTGAGTGGGACCTCGTGTCTAAATTTTGCCTAAGGCCTCACAAAGCCTAGACCTGCCTCTGCATACCAGCCCACCCCCCCATGTGAATGAGTATCTCTACCCATTCACCAAAAAAGTGTCAAAAAGTTTTAAAAACAAGAGAGAAGTGTATGACAAATCCTTTAATAAAAAATAAATAAATAGTATCCCTCGATGTAAATTCATCTTCAATCATGCCGCCCACCGACCAAAAAAAAAAGCTCCACCTTCTTGAACAGCCTCCCGCCGAATGCCTCCTCTGCGCTTTGACATTTCTTATAAAGGTAAGGGGCAGGGCCACCTGGCTACGTCACATGGTGGCACCGCCTCTTCTGACATCACGGACGGGTGCATGCTGGACCTGTGACATCAAAAGGGGGCGGGGTCATCTGGTGATGCTGCCAAGTGGCCCCATCCCTTACCTATATACGAACTGTCAGAGGAGGCATTCAGCGATAGGCCATCCCAAATGGCGGAGTGTTAATTTTTTTTAATACTTTTTGGGTCGGCGGCAGAGTAATTAACAATGGATTTACATCGAGGGACACTATTTTTTTATTTTTTAATAAAGGATCAAAAACTTGTCTGTTGTTTTTATTACTTTTTGTACACTTTTTTGGGGAATGGGTAGGGGTACAATGTACCCAATACTCATTCACATGGGGGGGCTGGGATCCGGTTCTGATAAGACCCCCCACCTGCAGACCCCCACAACCACTGGCCATTAGTTGTGGGATGAGGCTGTTGTCGCCATCAACATGTGGACAAGGTGCTTTGGGGTGGGGGGCATCCCTTTCCATATTCTGGTATGTTGAAGGTGTCATCAGCCTCAAGGTCTGAGCACTGGGTGGAGCTTTTATGTAGGAAGGTTGTAGTGCCTATTCACTTGTTTTCCTTGTACCACAAAATACCACTAAAGGGTGAGGTGATCTAGCCAATATATAGTTTCGGAAGAATGATGCTATAAGAAGTGTGGGTTACATGAGATCAACAATAATTGTAGAGTGAATTTCCACTTTTGCAGTCATTTTGGTACCAACAACTGCTTTTTATTTGTTGCATGCTTTCATTCATTTAATTCGCCATAAAAAATAAAATTACTGCTTTCATTTTACTTTATTCAAAATTCAAAACTGAAATTTCCCTCTGCTTTGCTGTGAGAGAAGGGGAGTTAATGCTGGCCATAATTAATCCTGTCTGTACTGTGGTGGCAGATATCATTATCATTTGTAATCTAGACTTTGCCTCTACTAACAAAGAGTTAAAGATCTAGAAGCTGGACTTTTTCATTGTATGTTAAAGAGGAGAAACTCCTCCTTGTCCCTCTTTGTCAGTGGGGAATGATTGAGTTTCCAATTTATCAAATTGTTCAGAGTACTGTGCAGTCTTCCCAAGGCCAGCTCCAAACACCTAGAAAGGTAAGAAATATATATATATGTTTTTAAGTTATATTTAGGTATGACGTGTGAATGGGAACACATAAAAATGTAGTAGAGTTTTCTCAAATTTGATCACAGAAGTGGAAATCCACTTTATTTATTAGAACTGTGCTTATTTTAAAAATGAACTCCAGTTAGGTAAAAAAATTGGTGAATTATTTTCAGACATGGAATTCAAAGGTTCAGAAGTTCAAGGGAGGCCTTAATGTGACCACATTTATCTGTCAGCCAGAAGTGTCCCTGACTGAAAGATAAATGTAAACAAAGGGGCTGGGGATAGTGGTGATATCCTTACCCAGATACAGCCATGACTTGATTCACTGTGTGGCTGGAGTCTGATGGGGAACTGAGAGATGGGTTTCCCATCAGATCTGCCATATTTTTAACTGACAGCAGATGGTAGTGGGTGAATTTGAAAGTTGGACTAAATACAGCTACGGATCCTCCTACTGTCATGCCTTGTCAATAAACAAAAAGGAGAATCTAAGGGGAAACCTCAGTTCCCCATCAGGCTCCACCTACTCCTACCTCGGGCATGCTTTTGTCACTATGATGGGCTCATTGACTGGGGAGGGAAGAAGTGCACTTCTGCACTTCAGTCCCCTGGGGTTTCCAGTATAGATACTTCGACCTTAGTGCAGGGCATCAACAGATTCATGCCTCTAAAAGGTACCTGAATTGGGCCCAAGCACCAAAAATTCCAGTGCTACAATGAATGTCTATGACACCCTTTATGAATTACCCCAATATTCCTAACATATTACAGATGAATAACCTGAAACAATGGAAATGACCTGCATGTAGAGTCCATAGTCCGCAGTACTTGTAAATTAGTAGTGAGAAAAGGAATCCTGGGTTGACTCTGTCACTCTCAACACCAGCAGGACACCGGAAACTGAAATAGATCAAAGAAAGAGAGAGCGCATGGGCTCCTGGTGCAGAATCCTTTTAATATAATTAAAAATAATGTTAATCACACTCACAATTAGAAGCTTGTTACAGGCATTGTACCCCAACTGTCACAGTCCTACCAATAGAAAGTCTTCTGTTGCTGAATCACAGCACAAACGGTGTTCACCAGCAGCTCCTGTTGCACTGTAACACACACTCACCCAACTGACGGCAAGTCTAGTGTGTGCTGGGAGGGGAGCCACCCTGCAGGCCGGCTCCAAGCACCGCACTACTTGACAGAATATAGGCAGCTTATACTAGGGTAACGTGGTTGCTATGACAATGTGTTTTGGAGGAGCGAAGCCTCCTTTTTTTTCAAGTCCATGAGTCAACATTAATATTAACCCTCTCCCGTATATACCCTATGGATGCTGACAATATAAACTAATTTGTTACCGACAAATAGGGGAGGATATTGGCACATGTTACATAGCAAATTTCAATGGACTAGTCTCACTACTACAATGGATACAACTAAACAATTAAAGATAGTTGAAATCACATTTAGAAATACTAATGTTAGAAGTACTATTGTTAAAAATTACTATTATTAAAAAGTAGTATTGTTAAAAAGCATTTTTTGTTGTCAATATTAATGATGGATCATCAAAAAAAAAACATAAAGAGGAAGAAAGGCTAAATAATAGTGCTGACCCAGCTCCTCATTTATCCCTCCTGGGGCCATAAAATCAAGCATAAAAATTCAAAAATGTTCCCTCTGGCAGAGTTTGGAAAACCTTTCCCCCTTTGGTAAATGCATTGAAATTGCTTTTTATACCAAAAAGTTCTAATCCCTTTGGATCCTTGCTATGATGAGCACTAAAATGTCGCGGGACACTATGTGTGGTGCACCCTTCTTCAATGAATCTCCGATGCTCATTGAAACGGGTCCGCATCGTGCGGATTGTTCGCCCCACATAATATAACCCTCAGCGGCACCTTAGGCAATAAACATCAAATTGTGTACTGCATGTTAAACTGCAAGAGCGGGACTCCACCCAAAAGCGGAAGCTCCGATTGTTTGCACCTCCCCCCCCCCACTGCCACATTTGGCACTTTTTGGGGAGGAGGAGGGAGCAGATAACTGTTAAAACCAGGTACCCGCTCCCACCTCCGGGTAAGATCTCCGCACAACAATCGCAGCAATCTACAAAATCTCCTCCCCCTGCTGCCTTCTGGGAGATACACAGGTCCCAAAAAACAGCAGGACCATTCAGAAAGTAGGAAACATGCTGTAAAGCCGCAAGGCTTCACTTCCTGTTTCCCTTAGTAAGGATGTCAGTATATATGGTGAACCACAAAGAGAAATGTTATTCTCAAAAGGGTGTTGCCAACATCCCAACAGACATTATATGAGGACCCTAAAAAGGGACACAAGTACTCCCCGGTACAGCGGAACTTTAAGGGCAAAGAAAATATGATAATAATATCATAAAATATAATTTATTAGAAATGTTTTTAAAAAAACAGCATGTATAAAAACATAACAGCAGATAATACAGCACTTTTAGTGCATAGCAAAAAATACATTTTCATCATATTATAAATATTTGCATATTCCAGAGATGAACATGGTTTTTCTCCAACTAGCCTAACATGTTTCAGGAAAAAATTCCCTTCTTCAGAGGCATTTATGGGAGATGGTATAATATGTTCAGAAAGAATACTATGTGCAGGGCCAAAGTGAGGAAACAACACTAATCGCTTCTATAGCGGCCACCAGACAATTGAAATAAACAAAAAAGAGAAAGAGAGAAGGGGGGGAAGCCGGGCATGACCTCCTAACTCTTCTTGAGGAACAAGATCCCAATGACCTCCTTGACTCAACAGACATCTAGGCCCTCCACTCATTTCAGGTATACAACATTTTTTTTAAAAGTCGGACAAATTTCCTTCATTTGTTGGGAATCCCAATTTAGCGGCTTTTATAGCCTCAACCACAGCTGAGAGTCGCAAGATAAAATCGCATGTATCTTGTAGTAATCTCACCAAGAATGAAAATGCTGCTTTAGACTCCCTAAAAAAAGAACACTCCCTAACAATCAAACCATCTGACAGGGGAGGAAACATCGTCATTATGACCAATGAACAATATGCAGCGATGTGCCATAAAGTCATTAATAACAAATCCTGGTACAGGAATCTCCAAAAGCATCATTGACAAATTCAATGATGCCTTCTATGATCTTATCGATGGAGCATTCTGTAATGGAGCCATCGACAAAGATACATGGGAGTACATTAGAACCCCTTTTCTGCACATCCCTACCCTATACTGTCTCCCAAAAATACACAAAAATTCAAAAAAAATGGTCCATTATTTCAGGAAATGGTTCCATAACTGAAAACTTGAGCAAATTATAGACGTCATCTTAGACCCTTTGTCACCAATTTATTTTCATATACCAAAGACACTATTCATTTGCTACAAAGTCTGGAAGGATTACACCTCCCATCCCATTCTCTGCTAGTTGCTATTGACGTGAAAGCGTTATATAGCTCCATTCCCCACAACCTAGGTCTTTCAGCAATAAAACATGTCATATCACAATCTCATGAAGATGATCAAAAACTGTACTCCTTTTTATTAGAAGCATTGGATTTCATCCTAACGCACAATGTTTTTTCCTTCAATGGGTCCCACTACCTCCAGGTGCAGGGGGTTGCAATGGGGACATGTTGTGCCCCATCGTATGCCAACCCGTACCTGGGGGAGTGGGAAAAATATCTTATCTGATGACAATTTATCAGTCTACACCACCCATGTGTTGGCATTGTTCAGATATATGTACCAGAGAACCTAGAAGGTTTCATATGCGCTATGAACAAAAACACACTAAATCTTTATTTTACTATGTCCTTCAGCAATACCTCTATTACATTCCTTAATCTAAATATTACCAAATCGGCAGATGGTTCAAGTCCTTGATCCGATCCATTCCGTATGGGCAGTATTTGAGACTCAGACGTAACTGTTCCACAGATACAGAATTTATTCATGAATCAAATTTACTCAAGAATAGGGATGAGCCGAACACCCCCCGGTTCGGTTCGCACCAGAACCCGCGAACGGACCGCAAGTTCGCACGAACGTTAGAACCCCATTGACGTCTATGGGACTCGAACGTTCGAAATCAAAAGTGCTCATTTTAAAGGCTAATTTGCATGGTATTGTCCTAAAAAGGGTTTGGGGACCCGGGTCCTACCCCAGGGGACATGTATCAATGCAAAAAAAACTTTTAAAAACGGCCGTTTTTTCGGGAGCAGTGATTTTAATGATGCTTAAAGTAAAAAAAAAAAAGTGAAATATTCCTTTAAATATCGTACCTGGGGGGTGTCTATAGTATGCCTGTAAAGTGACGCGTGTTTCCCATGTTTAGAACAGTCCCTGCACCAAATGTCATTTTTAAAGGAAAAAATCTCATTTAAAACTGCTTGCGGGTTTAATGTCATGTCGGGTCATGGCAATATGGATGAAAATCAGTGAGACAAACGGCATGGGTACCCCCCAGTCCATTACCAGGCCCTTTGGGTCTTGTATGGATATTAAGGGGAACCCCGCACCCAAATTAAAATAAGGAAAGGTCCCTATATACTCTGAACAGCAGTATACAGGCGGTGCAAACAAGACAGGGACTGTAGGTTTGTTGTTAAGTAGAATCTGTTTGTAATTTTGAACATTTTTAATGTGTTTAGCTCCAGCCAAAAAATCTTTTCTAAGCTTTTTGGAAAACATAGGGAAGGGTTATCACCCCTGTGACATTTGTTTTGCGTCTTTCCTCCTCTTCAGAAGATTTCACCTCACTTTTTTGTCCCAATGAAAAATGTTTTTTGAAAATTTGGGTTTTTTTGTGGAACAAGGATTGGAAAGCATCAGTGGAAAGGAGAAATTGTTTTCCCATATTAACTCTTACAGGAGAGAATTTCCCTTCCTTAGGGGTAGATTTCATCTCACTTCCTGTTGTCTCCTTCCGTTTGCAAGTAGGAGTCGTTTGTAAGTTAGATGTTTGAAAGTAGGGTCCTGCCCTATATACTCAGCAGAAATTTGGGCCTTAGGTGTTGCTGTGGCCAAAACACTGTAAGCCCTCACAGGGCCCTGCTGTGAAATATTAGATCAAGAATTGTAATTACATGCCCCTGTTGAACAGGAGCTGAAAAATTAGGCCTTAGGCACTGGTGCTGGTGCCACAACACTGCAACCCCCTCACAGACACTCTAGTTGGAACGCAGGAACGAGCCCTGCTGCAAAGTATTGCATCAAAAATTGTAATTACACGCCCCTGTTAGACAGGGGCAGAAAAATTGGGCCTTAGGCACTGGTGCTGGTGCCACAACACTGCAACCCCTCACAGACACTCTAGTTGGAACGCAGGAACGAGCCCTGCTGCAAAGTATTGCATCAAAAATTGTAATTACACGCCCCTGTTAGACAGGGGCAGAAAAATTGGGTCTTAGGCACTGGTGCTGGTGCCACAACACTGCAACCCCTCACAGACACTCTAGTTGAAACGCAGGAACAAGCCCTGCTGCAAAGTATTGCATCAAAAATTGTAATTACACGCCCCTGTTAGACAGGGGCAGAAAAATTGGGTCTTAGGCACTGGTGCTGGTGCCACAACACTGCAACCCCTCACAGACACTCTAGTTGAAACGCAGAAACAAGCCCTGCTGCAAAGTATTGCATCAAAAATTGTAATTACACGCCCCTGTTAGACAGGGGCTGAAAAATTGGGTCTTAGGCACTGGTGCTGGTGCCACAACACTGCAACCCCTCACAGACACTCTAGTTGGAATGCAGGAACGAGCCCTGCTGCAAAGTATTACATCAAAAATTGTAATTACACGCCCCTGTTAAACAGGGGCTGAAAAATTGTGCCTTAGGCACTGGTGGTGGCGCCCAGAACCAAAAATGTTCTTACAAGCTATCAGCGTGATGATTGAGGAGGAAGAGGATAATTACTCAGGGATAGTCACTCAGCATCAGCATAGGCAGTCTTTGAAGGGATCTGAGATTTCAAAAAAAATTATTCGGTTACATCTGCATCAGGTGCTTGGTAGCTGGTGGTGATCCAAGACTGATTCATTTTTATGAAGGTCAGCCGATCGACCGAGTCGGTGGACAGACGCACCCTGTGATCGGTTACCACGCCTCCAGCAGCACTGAATGTGCGTTCCGAAAGAACGCTGGATGCAGGACAGGCCAGTAGCTCAATTGCATGCTGTGCAAGCTCTGGCCAGTGATCCATCCTCAAGACCCAGTAACCCAGAGGATTTTCGGTGGGAAAGGTGTCCAAGTCTGATCTTGCCCCTAGGTATTCCTGCACCATGTAAAACAGACGCTGGCGATGGTTGCTGGAACCGATCATACCTTGGGGCTGCGGACCAAAAAATTGTCTGAACGCATCGGTCAGACGGCCACCTTCTCCACCGCTCCTTCTTTGACTGACCGAAGCCTCAGCAACACGTTGTCCAGAAACAGGAGTTTGTAACCTCCCAGTCTCTGGGAACGCGTTGCACAGACCTTTCTGCAAGGCCTCCCGAAGATGTTTCATCCTCTGCTCCCTCTGCGATGGCAAGATAAGGTCCGCAACCTTACCCTTGTAACGTGGATCAAGGAGGGTTGCCAGCCAGTATTGGTCCTTCTCCTTGATACCACGAATACGAGGATCCTTACGCAGGCTTTGCAGGATCAGGGAGGCCATGCAGCGTAGGTTTGCTGAGGCATTCGGTCCGGAGTCCTCTGGGTCACTAAGGACAACAACGTCCGCAGCCACCTCCTCCCAGCCACGTACAAGTCCATGTGTTCCTTGGGACTGATCCCTTAAAGACTGCTGATGCTGAGTGCCAGGCTCCACCTCCATACTGACACAATCTTCCTCCTCCTCCTCCTCCTCCTCCTCGTCCTCTTCCTGTGTGATCGGCGGGCACGCAGGAACACTGTCTGGATAAAGGGGGCCTTGAGAGCTAAGGAAGTCCTCCTCTTCCTGCCTCTGTTCTGCCTCAAGTGCCCTGTCCATTATTCCACGCAGCGTGTGCTCCAACAGGTGGACAAGGGGGACAGTGTCACTGATGCATGCACTGTCAGTGCTCACCATCCTCGTGGCCTCCTCGAATGGTGACAGGACAGTGCATGCATCCCTGATCATGGCCCACTGGCGTGGGGAAAAAAAACCAAGGTCCCCTGACCCTGTCCTGGTGCCATAGTCGCACAGGTACTCATTGATGGCCCTCTGCTGCGTGTGCAGCCGCTGCAGCATGGCCAACGTCGAGTTCCACCTGGTGGGCATGTCACAGATTAGGCGGTTCTTGGGCAGGTTAAACTCCTTTTGGAGGTCCGTCAGCCGAGCACTGGCATTATATGACCGGCGGAAATGCACAGAGACTTTCCTGGCCTGCCTCAGGACATCCTGTAAGCCCGGGTACCTGCCCAAGAACCGCTGCACCACCAAGTTAAGGACGTGAGCCAAACAGGGCACATGGGTCAGTTGTCCCTGTCGGAGGGCAGAGAGGAGGTTGGTGCCATTGTCGCAAACCACCATTCCTGCCTTAAGTTGGCGTGGCGTCAACCACCTCTGAACCTGCCCCTGCAGAGCTGACAGAACCTCTGCCCCAGTGTGGCTCCTGTCCCCCAAGCACACCAGCTCAAGCACCGCATGGCATCTTTTGGCCTGCGTACTTGCGTAGCCCCTTGAACGCCTACGGAGCACCGCTGGTTCCGAGGAAGAGGCCATGGAGGAAGAAGAAGAGGAGGGGGTGGAGGAGAGAGGTGTGTCACAATCAGCATTTTGGAGGCGTGGTGGCGGAACAACCTCCAACACTACTGCACCTTGTCCTGCATCCTTCCCAGCTGCCAGCAGAGTCACCCAATGCGCCGTGAAACTTAAGTAACGTCCCTGTCCATGCCTGCTGGACCATGAGTCAGCGGTAATATGCACCTTACCGCTGACCGCCCTGTCCAGCGAGGCATGGACATTGCCTTCCACATGCCGGTAGAGAGCCGGAATCGCCTTCCGTGAGAAAAAGTGGCGTTTGGGTACCTGCCACTGAGGAACCGCACATTCCACAAACTCACGGAAGGGGGCAGAGTCTACCAACTGAAAAGGCAGCAGTTGAAGTGCTAGCAATTTTGCCAAGCTAGCATTCAACCGCTGGGCATGTGGATGGCTGGGAGCAAACTTCTTTCGGCGGTGCAGCAGCTGGGGCAGGGAAATTTGCCTGGTACAATCTGACGTCGGTGTACCAAAAGCAGATTGCCCACAAGTACTTGGCTGTGACACACCTAATTCTACACCTTCATTCCTCTCAGTGCAGGTCTCAGAGAGGACTGAAGGTCTAGTGGGGTTGGAAATCTCAGCTGATGAGGAGCAAGGAGAGATCGTCTTTGTTCTTTGGTGTGGGTCTTTTAGATACGCTTGCCAACGAACTGCATGGCAGGTCAACATATGTCTGGTCAAGCATGTGGTACCCAAGCGGGAGATGTTTTGGCCACGCGAGATACGCTTGAGACATATGTTGCAAATAGCAGCGGTGCGATCTGATGCACTCGTCTCAAAAAAGGCCCACACCAAAGAACTTTTTGAATAACGCGCAGAGACTGCAGCGCCCTGCACATGTGGAGCTTTGGGGTGTGATGCAGTCAATGTGCTGCCCTTAGGCTGGCCCCTGGAGGGCATCCTGCCTAGTTGGTGATGTGCCACCTCCTCCTCCTCCTCCTCCTCCTCCTCTCTCCTATCAGGCACCCACGTTGAGTCAGTGACCTCATCATCCCCTCCCTCCTCATCACTGGAGCAAACCTGGCAGTATGCTGCAGCAGGGGGAGCATGACTGCCAGATTGCTGTCCTTCTTGGGCACCCCCTCTGTCCGTGCTCATGTTACTGCCTTCATTGAGCTCAGTATCATCATCAGAGCCTTCCAAACGCTGGGCATCCTCCTGGAGCATGTACCCAACACTGTGGTCAAACAGTTCGAGGGAATCCTCATGAGGACATGGTGGAGCTAGGGAAGGAGTCACTGATGACATTGAGCTGAGGGAAGAGGCCGCTGCTTTGCCAGACAAAGCACCCTGGGCATGGGTGAGAGAGGATGAGGAGGATGAGGACGGCTTGGTCATCCACTCGACCAAGTCTTCCGCATGTTGCGGCTCAACACGGCCAGCTGCCGAAAAAAAGGCCAAGCGTGTCCCATGGCCACGTGCTGATGAGGATGCACCGTCTCCACGACCAGCACTAGACACAGAGCCTGCTTGCCCTCTCTTATTGGCTTGTGACTGTCTGCCTCTCCTTCTTGGCCTTCCAGACATACTAATGGCCTGTAGCTGCACTAAGCTGGGATAGAACACCTGTAATTTTCTTAAGGTAGCTTTATATACTGTAACCAGACAAGCCTGCCTGTCAGTAGGAAGATAACAGGAACGGATCTAGCTGAACACTGTGAGCAGGACACACTGTACTAAATGTAAATAGTCTAGCTGCCTGACCGTGGTACTAATAGGATCAAAAAGAACACCTGTAATTTTCTTCAGGTAGCTTTATATACTGTAACCAGACAAGCCTGCCTGTCAGTAGGAAGATAACAGGAACGGATCTAGCTGAACACTGTGAGCAGGACGCACTGTACTAAATGTAAATAGTCTAGCTGCCTGACCGTGGTACTAATAGGATCAAAAAGAACACCTGTAATTTTCTTAAGGTAGCTTTATATACTGTAACCAGACAAGCCTGCCTGTCAGTAGGAAGATAACAGGAACGGATCTAGCTGAACACTGTGAGCAGGACACACTGTACTAAATGTAAATAGTCTAGCTGCCTGACCGTGGTACTAATAGGATCAAAAAGAACACCTGTAATTTTCTTCAGGTAGCTTTATATACTGTAACCAGACAAGCCTGCCTGTCAGTAGGAAGATAACAGGAACGGATCTAGCTGAACACTGTGAGCAGGACGTACTGCACTAAATGTATATAGCAGGAACGGATCTAGCTGAACACTGTGAGCAGGACGCACTGCACTGAATGTAAATAGCAGGAACGGATCTAGCTGAACACTGTGAGCAGGACGCACTGCACTAAATGTAAATACCAGGAACGGATCTAGCTGAACACTGTGAGCAGGACGCACTGCACTGAATGTAAATAGCAGGAACGGATCTAGCTGAACACTGTGAGCAGGACGCACTGCACTAAATGTAAATACCAGGAACGGATCTAGCTGAACACTGTGAGCAGGACGCACTGCACTGAATGTAAATAGCAGGAACGGATCTAGCTGAACACTGTGAGCAGGACGCACTGCACTGAATGTAAATAGCAGGAACGGATGTAGCTGAACACTGTGAGCAGGACGCACTGCACTAAATGTAAATACCAGGAACGGATCTAGCTGAACACTGTGAGCAGGACGCACTGCAAAGAATGTAAATAGCAGGAACGGATCTAGCTGAACACTGTGAGCAGGACGCACTGCACTAAATGTAAATACCAGGAACGGATCTAGCTGAACACTGTGAGCAGGACGCACTGCACTGAATGTAAATAGCAGGAACGGATCTAGCTGAACACTGTGAGCAGGACGCACTGCACTGAATGTAAATAGCAGGAACGGATGTAGCTGAACACTGTGAGCAGGACGCACTGCACTAAATGTAAATACCAGGAACGGATCTAGCTGAACACTGTGAGCAGGACGCACTGCACTGAATGTAAATAGCAGGAACGGATCTAGCTGAACACTGTGAGCAGGACGCACTGCACTAAATGTAAATACCAGGAACGGATCTAGCTGAACACTGTGAGCAGGACGCACTGCACTGAATGTAAATAGCAGGAACGGATCTAGCTGAACACTGTGAGCAGGACGCACTGCACTGAATGTAAATAGCAGGAACGGATGTAGCTGAACACTGTGAGCAGGACGCACTGCACTGAATGTAAATAGCAGGAACGGATGTAGCTGAACACTGTGAGCAGGACGCACTGCACTAAATGTAAATACCAGGAACGGATCTAGCTGAACACTGTGAGCAGGACGCACTGCACTGAATGTAAATAGCAGGAACGGATCTAGCTGAACACTGTGAGCAGGACGCACTGCACTGAATGTAAATAGCAGGAACGGATGTAGCTGAACACTGTGAGCAGGACGCACTGCACTGAATGTAAATAGCAGGAACGGATCTAGCTGAACACTGTGAGCAGGACGCACTGCACTAAATGTAAATAGCAGGAACGGATCTAGCTGAACACTGTGAGCAGGACGCACTGCACTGAATGTAAATAGCAGGAACGGATCTAGCTGAACACTGTGAGCAGGACGCACTGCACTAAATGTAAATACCAGGAACGGATCTAGCTGAACACTGTGAGCAGGACGCACTGCACTGAATGTAAATAGCAGGAACGGATCTAGCTGAACACTGTGAGCAGGACGCACTGCACTGAATGTAAATAGCAGGAACGGATCTAGCTGAACACTGTGAGCAGGACGCACTGCACTAAATGTAAATACCAGGAACGGATCTAGCTGAACACTGTGAGCAGGACGCACTGCACTGAATGTAAATAGCAGGAACGGATCTAGCTGAACACTGTGAGCAGGACGCACTGCACTAAATGTAAATACCAGGAACGGATCTAGCTGAACACTGTGAGCAGGACGCACTGCACTGAATGTAAATAGCAGGAACGGATCTAGCTGAACACTGTGAGCAGGACACACTGCACTAAATGTAAATAGTCTAGATAGAAGATAACAGGAACGGATCTAGCTAAACTGAATACAGTGTATATATATATATGCAACACCTGGGATGCATATATATACACAATACACTGTAAGTGCAGCTAACTGACTGACTGTTCTGCCTAATCTATCTAACTCAAATCAAATGACACTGTCTCTCTCTCTCTCTATCTCTCAGCACACCGGAACACACACTACACAGGGCCGCCGTGCAGGCGGCCTTATATAGTGTGGGGTGTGTACTAAATCCCCTGAGCCATAATTGGCCAAAGCCACCCTGGCTTTGGCCAATTACAGCTCTCTCTACTGACGGCGCTGTGATTGGCCAAGCATGCGGGTCATAGTGCATGCTTGGCCAATAATCAGCCAGCAATGCACTGCGATGCCGCAGTGAATTATGGGCCGTGACGCGCCACACGAATTTGGCGCGAACGGCCCATATCGTTCGCAATTCGGCGAACGACCGAACAGCCGATGTTCGAGTCGAACATGGGTTCGACTCGAACACGAAGCTCATCCCTACTCAAGAACCGACTTTTACATCAAGGGTATTCACTTATGTGCCTTAAAATGGGTTTCAAATGTGCATGCCGGCAATCAAGACAAGATATACTTTTTTCCAAACAAACATCAGATAATTCAAAACCGATTACTAGATTAATAACCACCTACAACAAACAACATAAAGTCATTAAGAAAGTGTTGCAAAAGCACTGGCATCTGTTGCAAATTGATCCAAATCTAAAGTCTCATATATCCACGACACCCACTATAACCTTTAGACGAGCACGCTCACTGAGAGACTACTTGGTAAAAAGCAAATACACAGGCACTTTCCGACCTGATATCTGTAAAAGATCTGGGACCTTCACGTGTGGGGGTTGCACATGTTGTCAATACATGAATACCCAATCAAAATTTGTATTACCCAATGGTAAGATATATAGACCTAAACAAAACACCAACTGCAAGACACCTGGCGTTATGTATCTATTAACCTGCCAATGTAAATGCTTTTACATTGGTAAAACTAAATTAGAATTTTACAAGAGAGCAACTCGACACATCACCAGTATGAAATATGCGAACCCGGACCTCCCTCTGGGGCGACATGTACAAGACCATCATGCGGACAAATTCCCCCCGCTTTCTATTCACCATCCTTGACCGGGTTCACCCGGATAACAGGGGTGGTGACTGGAACAAAATCTTGCTTCAGAGGGAGGCCGGATTGCTGACCTTAACGCAACCTCTTTCCCAGGTCTCAATACCCAATTAAGTTTTTATCCCTTCTTGGATGGATTTGTGTCAGGAGGTTGTGAAAAGGACTAACTTTAGATTTAGGAACTTGTGCTTATTTCTGGGATTATTTGTAAAAATCATTACTCCCTTAATTATATATTTTTTTGTAAATGTATCTTTCGAACTAATGTCAGACATGTTTTGCCTTTGCTCTACTGTTTTTGTTTTGTATTTTTTCTTTTGTTTTTGTGAAGTTCAAGATCATGATATGTGAAACATAGGATTGTACTGTATACCTCTATATTGTGAAAATCCAGGCCATATTTTTATGTCCTCCAAACCACTTTTTTTATATATATATATATTTTTTATATAATGCGTTTGACCATGCCCGCATGCATGCCACTATTATCTAAATGCACTGTATTTCTTTAAAGTATGATGAATCAATATTAATTCTTTGATTTTGGTGATATCTTTGCCATTTAGCTTCCCGTCTTGTTCCCCCTTTAGGGGGCTCGATTTATCCCTGCCTGGCGCACGGGGGCCCATTTTTTCCCTTTCCCTTCATTCAGTATGGGTTGGGGTGGTGGGCCGCTGCTATATGCTGCATGCCCTGTCAACTTTTGTTGACTTGGACACTGTGGCTGTTTTGCGCCGGAGGACCTGATCTGCATGACGCCTTCCCACTGCTTTTACGCAAAGGGGGGGGGGGCGCCGTGCATTTTTCATCCTGGTGGTCCCTCTATATGTGAATAGTATGTAAACTCTTGGAGGGGATGATAAGGGACTATATACAAGATTTTAGTAATAAGAATGATATCATTAGCAGTAATCAGCATGGATTTATGAAGAATCGTTCTTGCCAAACCAATCTATTAACCTTCTATGAGGAGGTGAGTTGCCATCTAGATAATGGAAGGCCCGTAGACGTGGTGTATCTGGATTTTGCGAAAGCATTTGACACAGTTCCCCATAAACGTTTACTGTACAAAATAAGGTGCATTGGCATGGACCATAGGGTGAGTACATGGATTGAAAACTGGCTACAAGGGCATGTTCAGAGGGTGGTGATAAATGGGGAGTACTCAGAATGGTCAGGGATGGGTAGTGGGGTTCTCCAGGGTTCTGTGCTGGGACCAATCCTATTTAATTTGTTCATAAATGACCTGGAGGATGGGATAAACAGTTCAATCTCTGTATTTGCAGACGATACTAAGCTAAGCAGGGCAATAACTTCTCCGCAGGATGTGGAAATCTTGCAAAAAGACCTGAACAATTTAATGGGGTGGGCGACTACATGGCAAATGAGGTTCAATGTAGAAAAATGTAAAATAATGCATTTGGGTGGCAAAAATATGAATGCAATCTATACACTGGGGGGAGAACCGCTGGGGAAATCTAGGATGGAAAAGGACCTGGGGGTCCTAGTGGATGATAGGCTCAGCAATGGCATGCAATGCCAAGCTGCTGCTAATAAAGCAAACAGAATATTGGCATGCATTAAAAGGGGGATCAACTGCAGAGATAAAACGATAATTCTCCCGCTCTACAAGACTCTGGTCTGCCCGCACCTGGAGTATGCTGTCCAGTTCTGGGCACCAGTCCTCAGGAGGGACGTACTGGAAATGGAGCGAGTACAAAGAAGGGCAACAAAGCTAATAAAGGGTCTGGAGGATCTTAGTTATGAGGAAAGGTTGCGAGCACTGAACTTATTCTCTCTGGAGAAGAGACGCTTGAGAGGGGATATGATTTCAATTTACAAATACTGTACTGGTGACCCCACAATAGGGATAAAACTTTTTCGCAGAAGAGAGTTTAATAAGACTCGTGGCCACTCATTACAATTAGAAGAAAAGAGGTTTAACCTTAAACTACGTAGAGGGTTCTTTACTGTAAGAGCGGCAAGGATGTGGAATTCCCTTCCACAGGCGGTGGTCTCAGCGGGGAGCATTGATAGCTTCAAGAAACTATTAGATAATCACCTGAATGACCGCAATATACAGGGATATGTAATGTAATACTGACACATAATCACACACATAGGTTGGACTTGATGGACTTGTGTCTTTTTTCAACCTCACCTACTATGTAACTATGTAACTATGTATGTGCCTCCCCATGGCTTTCCTTGGGATGCTGTGGCTTTTTATTTTTTGTCCGGCTCCCCCCCCCTTCTTTCTTTCTCTTTTTGTTTATTTCAATTGTCTGGTGGCCGCTATAGAGTCGCTGTGCGACGATGTCACCGCGTTATTACATGCGGCAACGCTGCACACTGACATTCCCTGCTGACATTGTAAAGATGTTCAGTACTGCGCATGTGCCGGCGGCTTTTTAAGCCCAGCTGGTGCATTGTGTTTTCAAACTCCCAGATTGAAAAACAACAGAGCCATGAACGGCTATATACTTATTCCTAACAAGCAGAAAGGTTTGTTTTCAGTTTATTTGGATTTTCTCTGTTTTTGTTTCAGAATAAATTTTTATTATTTTCTCATATACATACTTACCAAAATGCTCTATTACTTTGCAGGATCCACCTGCTAGCTGTGCTGTGGTGGCCATTCTGTGGGGACCCTTGTGAGGGGTTTTTCTGAGTAAAGACTGGACTCATCGGTCCTATGGACAACTAATGGCTAAATTGGGGTTTCTAAACAAAATTACTCCTATGTAAAAAATACAATATACATATTGTTTTCATATTTCGATAAGTGGTATGTACGCCGGTTATGCTTATGGATTATAATGCTGATTTGTCTTGAAAAACGCTTTGTTACAATCATTTCTACCTTCTCTTTCAGAACATATTATACCATCTCCCATAAACGCCTCTGGGGGGTACTTGTGTCCCTTTTTAGGGTCCTCATATAATTAGTAAGGATGTCGGTGCCTGCACCCGAAACTGATGGACGAATCGGCTGGGGTACCAACATCACGGTATATCTGGACAGGTAAATGTCCTTATATTAAAAGTCAGCAGCTACAGTATACTGTAGCTGCTGACCTTTATTTTTTTTATACATGCTATAACTCTGCTTTTATAAGACATTTTTTACCCTTTTTAACAAGTTTTTCACCCCTAGATTTGGGGATCCTCTGCCATTCCTCCTTGCAGATCCTCTCCAGTTCTGTCAATAATAAACAAGGCCTGATGGGATGTAGGTAATCAGATACAAGTAAAAAGTGGTTCAGGGCTTCAATTGCTTCTACGTGTGGAATGGACGTGTACAAGGAGCACATGTTCAAAGACAGCCAAACATAGCAGGAAGACCATTTATATTGCTGTAGATGTTCCAAAACATGAGAAGAGTCCCTAATGTATGCTTCATGGGCTGTCACCAAAGGCTGAAGAAAATAGTCCACATACTGTGAGATCCTACAAGTAAGACCCTCCATGCCATGGGACAAACTGGTGGACAATTCTGACTTGTGCACTTTTGGTATATGATAAAAGTATGGCGTCTTATAGTATTCTCTCACAAGAAACCCCATTTCCGCTTTGTTAATGACCCCTAATTTGTAGGCCTCATCTACCATAGTATCTAGTTTAACCTTAAAGGTTGGCAATGGGTCACTTTTTAATTTTTGATAAGTATTATCATCAGACAATAACCTACATGCTTCCTTCAGGTAATCCTCCATATTTCATATTACCACCCCTCCCCCTTTATCAGCAGATCTAATAATTATGTTGTTATTCTTTTTAAGCTCCTCCAAAGCTAGTTTTTAAGCTGCACTGAGATTATTATGTCTTGTGTTACCAGAGCTGGTGCATAGTTTTACAAATTCGGAATAGACCATAGAGGAAAATGTTTTAATATATTCACTCTTTGCATGGTGGAGGTAAAAACAAGAATTTGGCCAGAAGGGGGTATGTATAAAAGGAGTGGCATATGGGGTAGAGATCAATGAGAGACTAAATATTTCACTTCAATTGTAGGGTTTCCCCCAATTGAAAAGATCCTCCAGGTCATTCATCTGGATGTCTGTTCAGATGAAACGCGTTGGTTGGAGCCTTGCCGATGCCATTGCATTACTTTGACTGTTTTTGAATATTCCTATGTGCTTCTTATTCATGGAAATGTGAGTGTTCCTGCTTTTTATAATACTTTTTTTACACCAACGGTTGTACACTATGTGGAGCATTTGTCTCTTTTTTGGCTATACCGTTTGAGTGTATAAGGAAGACATGGTCCATCCTTTGATTTGAGGCTGCCAGTCCTGACCAGTTGTTACAACATTGAGCCATGAAAGGGATGGAGGGATCATCTCTTATTGAGGCCAGGATTAAGTGGCGTGGAAGCTCCATCTTATTGGTGTATATTCACCTCAAGCCTTGCTGACTCATTGGGCATAAGCCTTATTGAGTCCAAATGTTCCGGTAAGACTTTTCGAAGTTGGTGGTGGTTGTCTCCTCTACACACCTGATCCCTGTGTAACCCTCGCTGAAGCCTTTGGCACTTACCCTCCTTCTTTTTTTTGTTTTTTATTTGAACAATAGTTTTTCACCTATGTGGACTAAATTTGTTTTTTTCTTCACTATTTCTTTTCTCCCTTTTGTAGTTATTCATTTTTTGTCACGAGATATGAATTTCAGATCACTGTTTATTTACACATCAGCGTGAGATTTACATATTTATGTTTATAATTACCTGTTTTTATGGTATTTTGTGTATTTATGATCTTTTAAGGTACAATGACTTTCACTGGTTAATTTACACACATGATTACCCTGTAGATATACAGATATTTTTCACTTTAGCGCTGCACATATCTTTTTAAATGGAAAAGGTTAGCGCTACAACTTGGTGAGAAATTTGTGAAAAATTGCCACTGGCAATTTTCACATGTAAAAATCTGGCATGCTGTTGATCAATGAATCGACTTGGGAACAATCAGCTTGCCCATAGATTGTTTGAATCTCTGCCGGTCCCTGCTGAACCATCCAAGATTCGAACCATCTATGGCTAGCTTTAAGCTTTAATTTGATTGGAGATTTCACTGGATCTTGATAGGAGTATAGCATCTAAACCAGTTTCACTGATAGTTTGAAATACCATAAATATGTAGATACTCTGATAGAAAAAACTAAATTCAGGAAAAATGCTCATATTGAAAAAACATTAAAATCTTTGTAAAGATGTCCACAAACAGCAAAAAACACAATCACTTGCAAGTAATAAGTAGCTTGCATCTCTGGGAAAAGTGTGAGCCATTTTTAAGTTACAAAGAGCACAAAGCTTTGGATGGATGAGGGAAAAATAAAAGAAGGGAAGAATAGATGGAAGGTTACATCTAAAAACCTCTAGTATAATGGATGAAGCGAAGGAAGGAAAGAAGGCTTGTGCAATGTGTTGGTTCATGCATGCATTCCCTGTGTTGGCTATTACTACCACCAAATACATCTGGGCCATTCAGCTCCTGCCTGATCTAGTAATTAATCTGACCAGCTGGCCATTATTCAATGATTTACTGGCACCAAATCTGACTACCAATAGTGGCTAACTACATTCACAGCATCTGCTAACACTGCCATGCATTTTTTATTAAGTCACTTAGTTTTTGAAACTGGGCCCAAAACCAGAATAATTCTCCTCTATGGAGAATTAAAAACTGAACACAAATACACAAATACACATTTGAAATACATAGAACATGAAAACAAAATGTGATATTTTGCAGCTAACTGGTCCTTAAATGTGGTGCATTATATTGTTTGTTTTCTCTTCACTTGGCGATCCTGCCATTAACGCACTTCTTGTCAAAGGGTCACTATGCTCACTCACTGTGCTGTATCTATGGAGAAGCAACACCATCAATTAAGCTCACCCTTGTGGCTACAGAGTGCTGGTCTTTTGAAGAGTTTGGCATTATCATCATGAAACACCACTTGTCACATGATTGAAATGGTTTAAAAACTAAGACCATACGTTTAAAAAATGCCACCCCTAATCACTTGTTGCAAAACAATAACATTTCAGTGAATAGAGCATACAGCCAAATAGTAAAGTACTGAGATGTGCTGTGCTGTGCAACAGTCTTACACCTAAGACCTGACAAGCAGAGCTAAAATGGCACAGTATTGACTAAAGGAAACTTAACTCCTGAATGGAAATGGCACAGCAATGATTTTCTCTGGTTATATCGTCCTCCGCTGAAGCAAGCAGATGAAATAATTTCCTAGCAGCATCAGAAAGGCTGAGTCCAGCCATCCTTATCACAGCTATCTGAACACCCTGCAGAGTTGCAGAGCAATTAGTGTATAAAAGACTTTCTTTCTTTATTTATTTCCAGAAGACGCCAGCATAACAATAAAAAAAGAAATTCAGTCTATGGCTGATACGAATAACAAGTCTGGTGTGATGGTCAATGCAAGTCAAAGAGACATTACCTGACCTGCAGACATAGTTCCCTGAGCGACCCAAGACCTGAGATGCTTCCCTTTCCTTTACAGAAGTCATTGATCTACTACAGCATACTGTGACCTACAATTCTTAAGCACTGGCATATCTTTTCACCACCATTTGAAACAAATATTTAACAATGACATTCTCCATATGGTTGGTTCTACATTATTAACACCGATATTGAGTAAACCCCATTAATACAAATGGGACTATTAACCATTAAAAGATGACTCACTTTCTGCGCTATTGGTCTACATGATAAAATGTCAATGTCGACGCGGAAAAAACATTTGTGCTTCAATGAGCATAGGAGTACCATCAGGACATACATCCTCCAGAGCTTTGCAGAGAAAAACTGGACCTGGAGTGAGATAAGAAGAAATCTACAGAGATTCCTTTAGGTAAACAATTTTTACAGACACAAGAATAATGTCTACGAGGTGGGTAGAATGGTAATGAAGGAGGTCATTGTCCCTTTGGGTGTTTCCAAGAAAAATATTACATCGGTGCAAAATGTATTTGATCTGTTTACTGGGATCATGGAGCCAGCAGGGAGAATGATGATTTTCGTTTAAATATTTCTAAAAAGCTGTTGTGCATTAATCAATTTCTTTTTTGATCATACTACACTAGGATTTGCTAGGTTTTATTTTCAACTCATTGTAATAAAAAGGAACCCTGAAAAGAAAAATATCTGGGTGCCGTTGCTGACCTGGAATTAGTATGCAGCTAGTGAAGTATGCAGCCAGATTAGCTTTATATACTTGACTCCAAAAGTACCGAAGCTTAAGAATCATTATGACAGCAAGGCAATTCACTTTTTCAGATAGATATTGGTGTGACAACCTACATATTTATCTAATGACAATTTTCCTTTCAAATGAATGTACACCCTTACTGAATGACACTTGTAGCTAGTTTTTTTATTAAAAACAATTTGTTTTCACCTTTTTTATTTTATCTCAGTGCTGCTGGTTTCTTGCAGCTGCTTTGCAGACATTTACATTCTATGTGCATTTCAGCAATAATTGCATTGAAATTTCTCAGTGTAAATTTCCTGATGGTGACATCAGTGGACAATTCTCACAAAATGTGTAGTCTCCATCAGAAGTCCACGTACCAGGCTGACATTGTACAGTTGGAAGATGGGCATGTCACATTGTCACCTTAAAACAAAAAAGTGCCTGAAAAGGGGACCTCATGGCAGGATCATGAGGTATTAACCTAATTAAAGTTGCAGATTTAAAATATTGAAAATAGCTTTGAAAGTGAGTTGAACCTTATGAGATAGTTCAGTGAAGGAGTACCTTCTGGACATGTATTGTGTATACAGGATGGTGGTTCCTTCATTTGTTTGAGTACTTCAGATGAGCAGTATGACCCCAAATATTTACTATATTTTGCAAACTGATGGACAACTGAAAAATTAAATTATAATTGATTTGCATACTCTAAACTGTCTAAGCTACCATATAAGAAGCAAACCTAGCTCTGAAAGGCAAAAGTGATACCTATTGAATCATGAATCATTTACAATCAGACTATTATGTTTTTTTTGTCAACTTTATTAAAAAGAAATGATAACGTTTATAAACTGATCTTTTGCTTATTTTTTCATTACCTGTGTAAATCCTCCCCCAAAGAGCAGCCAAATTTATCCTTGCCTTGCTGTGGGGCAAATATGTAATTAACGGGCCCCTTCCTTTTCTAAATGAACACAGTGAGTGATCGGTACCGATCATTCACTGTGTTCATTCATAACTGAAGCATGGAAAATAAATTGTAAAGTAAATTGTGTTTACTATGCTTCAATGTGTGAATGAACAAGAAGCAGCTCAGCATAGAACACTTCCCATTCATTCACTGTCTAGTGTAGATGAGGCTGCAGAGAAAGGGATTGGGGAATTTCTGTCCTCAGTCTCTTTCTGTCAGGACTGGGCTCAGCCCTTCCTTCTCAAAGCTGGCCGCTCAGCTGTCGCCTAATTGCCAGCTCCTATCTCTCCACAGTGACTCACCTGTTGATGATATCCTGCTTGTCAGTCCTGCCTCCTTAAGCCATTCAGTCCAGATGATCTCTGCCTTCACCTTGGTCACATCTCTAGAGACGCTCTCCTGTGTTCCTGTTAAAGACTTGCTTGGCTGACATTCCTTCTGGCTTCAGATCCTGCTTGATGTTCTACTACGCTCATCTCTGGCTCCCTGACGTTTTGGCTTGTCTGACTATCCGTTCCGGTTCCTGAACCCTGGCTATGTTTTGACTATGTTTACTCTGTTTACCTATTTTTATTATCATTAAACAAGTCTGATTTAACTGTACATCTGTCTCCGTCTGATTCATGGTTTCGGACAGGTGACGAATGCCATGAATTCAGAATTCAGAAGATGCAGTGAATCCACTTGTTGGTAATATTTTTTCCAGATTGGATGAGGAGGATCACCACATGGCTCAGTTTGCCATGGCGTTAAAAAGCTACTGAGTCACACGGCTCACCTGGAATCTCCCACTGTGGCTGCTCCAGTACAACCTGAGTTGTGGGCCATCCCTGCTGCTGCTCCAGTCTCTGTGCAGGCACCCGCTTTGAGTATTACCACTATAAGAGGTATGTCTGGTTCCGCTCTGCTTCCCCAGCGATTTGGGGGCAATCCAATCCAATGCAGAGGTTTTCTCAACCAGGTTGAGATATACTTTGAGATGCTGCCCCAGGTGTTTCCCACGGACAGAAGCAAAGTATGTTTTGTGATATCTTTGCATTCTAAGAGAGCCTTGGCCTGGGAAAACCCTCTATGGGAGATGCAAAAACCTGTCGTCTTGAGTTACCCTGAGTTTGTGACTTCTTTTAAAAGGGTATTTGACGTTCCCGCATGCTCTACTTCTGCTGCCAAGTGCCTCATGTCCATCAAACAGAGTACAAGAACTGTTGCCGATTACGCCATTGAATTCCGTACTCTGGCAGTAGAGATTGCTTGGAACAATGAGGTCCTCGTGGCTGCTTTTTCTAATGGTCTCTCGGATACTATCAAGAATGAGATAGCAGCCTGCAATTTACCCACTGAGCTGGAGAGGTTGATCACGTTTTGCCATCCTTATTGACTCCAGACTCAGAGAAAGACTCCCTTTTAAGGAGCGCTTGCAGAAGCCTCCTGTACATTTGTCTCCAAACTTTGCAGTCCCACCCTTACCTCTCTCACCTCCCATGCCTCCTGGTACCAAGTCGGTCTGTGAAGATGTACCCATGCACTTGGGCTTCATGCGTCTCTCTGTGGGTGAGAGAACCCTTAAAAGGATGGAGAGATTGTGCCTTTATTGTGGGCAGGCAGGTCATTTTTTGAAGTCTTGTCCTACCCGTCCAGGGAACACCCGAACCTTGAGGTCCTGTCATGGACAGACCTTAGGTGGCGTTGTTTCGTCCCCAGTTATCCAGAAGGATAAGCCCCTAGTTTTGTTTACCCTTTCTTGGGCTGAGTCGTCCGTCGAGATGCAGGCTCTAATCGACTGTTAGTTGATGCTGCCATTGTATCAAAGCACTTGATTCTGCTGCAGCTGCACGACGCTCCACTTGCCATTAGGGCTCTTGATGGAAGACCTCTACAGCCTGCCCATGTGACTCATGAGACTGTCCTGTTGTCCATGGCCATAGGGGCTCTTCGCCATGAGATAATCCAATTCCAAGTTATTTCCTCACCTAAGTTTCCGCTGATTATTGGTTATCCTTGGTTGCAGAGGCACAATCCCTCTATTGATTGGCTCCATGCTGAGGTCCTCTCTTGGTCGCCACAATGCAGTAAGACATGCTTCCCGAAGGTAGCCAAGGTCCTGTGCACCTCTTCACTCTCTTCCCTGCTGAAGGAGTACCATGATTTTAGTGTTGTCTTTGACAAAGGTCAAGCCGGTAGTTTGCCTCCACACCGGTCATATGATTGCGCAATTGATCTTCAACCTGGAGCCAAACCCCCTTGTGGCCGGATTTACCCTTTGTCGGTCTTGGAGGATAAGGCCATGGAGAAGTATGTTGCAGACACACTTTCTCGAGGTTTTATCCCCGAATCCTTGTCTCCTGCTTGTGCTGGTTTCTTCTTTGTGAAGAAGAAGAGTGGTGAACTGAGACCCTGTATTCATTATAGGGGTCTCAATCGTTTCACGATTAAGAATGCCTATCCAATTCCGTTGATTACGGAGTTATTTGACCGCCTCATGGGAGCAACGGTTTTCACAAAGCTTGATTTGAGAGGGGCAAAAAATCTCTTGAGGATTAAGGAGAGTGACAAGTAGAAAACTGCATTTAATACCAGAACAGGCCATTATGAGCACCTTTAATGCCTTTTGGCCTTTGCAACGCCCCGGCAGTTTTCCAGGAATTTATTAACAATGTCCTCCAAGATTTTTTGCAGTTATTTGTGGTGGTTTATCTCAACGATATCCTCATATTTTCCAAGTCCCTGGAGAGCCACCACACAGATGTCTGTCGTGTTCTTCAGAAACTAAGAGAGAACAATTTCTATTATAAATTGGAGAAGTGCGAATTCCATTGTGAACAGGTTAAATTCCTAGGTTATGTAATTTCCACTGCAGGTTTTTCGATGGACCCAGAGAAACTTTCAGCAGTCCTACAATGGCCCCAACCCTTGGGTTTATGTCCTCTGCAGCGTTTTCTTGGCTTTTCCAACTATTATCGGAAGTTTATTTGTAAGTTCACATCTTTGGTCAAGCCCCTGACTTGGGATGAGCTTCGTGTTCGAGTCGAACCCATGTTCGACTCGAACATCGTCTGTTCGCCCGTTCGCAGAATTGCGAACGATATGGGCCGTTCGTGCCAAATTTGTGTGGCACGTCACGGCCCATAATTCACTGCGGCATCGCAGTGCATTGCTGGCTGATGATTGGCCAAGCATGCATTATGACCCGCATGCTTGGCCAATCACAGCGCCGTCTGAACAGAGAGCTGTAATTGGCCAAAGCCAAGGAGGCTTTGGCCAATTATGGCTCAGGGGATTTAGTACACGCCCCACAATATATAAGGCCACCTGCACGGCGGCCCTGTGTAGTGTGTTCCGGCGTTGAGATAGATAGATAGACAGAGAGACAGTGTCATTTGATTTAAGTTAGATAGATTAGGCAGGACAGTCAGTGAGTTAGCTGCACTTACAGTGTATTGTGTATATATATGCATGCCAGGTGTTGTATATATATATATATATATATATATATATATATATATATATATATACACTGTATTCAGTTTAGCTAGATCCGTTCCTGTTATCTTGCTACTGACAGGCAGGCTTGTGTTGTTACAGTATTCACAGCTACCTGAAGAAAATTGCTGGTGTTCTTTTTATCCTATTAGTGCCACAGTCAGGTAGCTAGACTATTTACAGTTAGTGTAGTGTGTCCTCCTCACAGTGTTCAGTTAAAACTACAAGTTAGTTTAGTGAGACCTCTGCACAGTGTTCAGCTAAAGCTACAAGTTAGTGTAGTGCGTCCTCTGAACAGTGTTCAGCGAAAGCTACAAGTTAGTGTAGTGCACAGTGTCCAGCTAAAGCTACAAGTTAGCGTAGTGCGTCCTCCTCACAGTGTTCAACTAAAGCTACAAGTTAGTGTAGTGCGTCTTCCTCACAGTGTTCAGCTAAAACTACAAGTTAGTGTAGTGCGACCTCTGCAGAGTGTTCAGCTAAAGCTACAAGTTAGTGTAGTGCGTCCTCCTCACAGTGTTCAGCTAAAACTACAAGTTAGTGTAGTGCGACCTCTGCAGAGTGTTCAGCTAAAGCTACAAGTTAGTGTAGTGCGTCCTCCTCACAGTGTTCAGCTAAAACTACAAGTTAGTGTAGTGCGTCCTCCTCACAGTGTTCAGCTAAAACTACAAGTTAGTGTAGTGCGACCTCTGCACAGTGTTCAGCTAAAGCTACCTGTAGAAGGTTGGTGGTGTTTTCCTGATCCTATCACTACCGCAGGCAGCTAAATAAGCGACAAGTTAGTTTTTTGCGACCTCTGCACAGTGTTCAGCTAAAGCTACCTGTAGAAGGTTGGTTGTGTTTTCCTGATCCTATCACTACCGCAGGCAGCTAAATAAGCTACAAGTTAGTGTAGTGCATCCTCCTCACAGTGTTCAGCTAAAACTACAAGTTAGTGTAGTGCGACCTCTGCAGAGTGTTCAGCTAAAGCTACAAGTTAGTGTAGTGCGTCCTCCTCACAGTGTTCAGCTAAAACTACAAGTTAGTTTTTTGCGACCTCTGCACAGTGTTCAGCTAAAGCTACCTGTAGAAGGTTGGTGGTGTTTTCCTAATCCTATCACTACCGCAGGCAGCTAAATAAGCTACAAGTTAGTTTTTTGCGACCTCCTCACAGTGTTCAGCTAAAGCTACCTGTAGAAGGTTGGTGGTGTTTTCCTGATCCTATCACTACCACAGGCAGCTAAATAAGCTACAAGTTAGTTTTTTGCGACCTCTGCACAGTGTTCAGCTAAAGCTACCTGTAGAAGGTTGGTGGTGTTTTTTTTTTTTTTTTGTAAATCTTTATTTAAGAATTGCGGTTTGTACAGAGTGACAGAATAACACACATGTCAACCTGCGAAATTCAGTGGTAAGCAATAAACATAACTATTCAAACAGGTCTACTGTATATACTGGTTCTAAAACAGTTATATTAATTTAGGAGTCTGAGTCTAAGGGCTCCACAACAATCGTGTGTAGTGTAGTATAGTGGTCAGTGTAGTGTAGTATGGTGGTCAGTGTAGTGTAGTATGGTGGTCAGTGTAGTATGGTGGTCAGTGTAGTGTAGTATGGTGGTCAGTGTAGTGTAGTATAGTGGTCAGTACAGTGTAGTATGGTGGTCAGTGTAGTGTAGTATGGTGGTCAGTGTAGTGTAGTATAGTGGTCAGTACAGTGTAGTATGGTGGTCAGTGTAGTGTAGTATAGTGGTCAGTGTAGTGTAGTATAGTGGTCAGTGGACAGTGTAGTATAGTGTAGTATAGTGGTCAGTATAGTGTAGTATAGTGGTCAGTATAGTGGACAGTGTAGTGTAGTATAGTGGACAGTGTAGTGTAGTATAGTGGTCAGTGTAGTATAGTGGTCAGTATAGTGGTTAGTATAGTGGGCAGTGTAGTGTAGTGTAGTGGACAGTATAGTGGTCAGTGTAGTATAGTGGACAGTATAGTATAGTGGTCAGTGTAGTGGACAGTGTAGTTCTCAGTGTAGTGGTCAGTATAGGATTCAGGTAGGCCAGTAGTACTTGTATTTGAAGGGACTCAGGGATAGCTAAAAGTCTGCATGTTAGGGGGCGCAAATTACTTGCCTTGCCCCGGGTGCTGACAACCCACGCTACGCCACTGACTACAGGCAGGCAGTTGATTTTGCTAGCTGCAGTATCAATATATATATATATATATATATATATATATATATATATGTATTAGGGGTGCAACGGATCGTTGCCGATCCGTGATCCGTACGGATCACTCTCCGCGGATCGGCACACCCGCGATCCGCGGAGCACTTTTCGGGCCCCAGCCATAGGAAAGGCCCCGGCTTCGGCCTAGCTCCGGAGCGGCGGCCATCTTGGTACACCCGGAAGTGGCCTCTGTCTCGACAGGAAGTGACATTTCGTCGCCGCCATCTTGCTACACCCCACACTCCTGCACACTACAATAATGATAGAGTGAGAAGGGGGCAAGCGGACATCTTGTTACACCCATCGGAGTTTTAAATTTAAAAGCCATTTTCAACACAAAACTGAGCTTATATGCACAAATACTGTATTTATGCATATAAGCTCGGTTTTGTGTTGAAAATGGCTTTTAAATCTAAAACTCCGGTGGGTGTAACAAGATTTGTGTGTTTTTTTTTTTTGTTTTTTTTTTTTTTTTTTATGCTGATCCGAGGATCGATCCGATCCGTGACTCTGATCCGAGGATCGATCCGATCCGTGAGATTTTTGATCCGTTGCACCCCTAATATATATATATATATATATATATATATATATATATATATATATATATATATATATATATATATATATATATATATATCCCAGCTTAGTGCAGCTACAGGCCATTAGTATGTCTGGAAGGCCAACAAGGAGAGGCAGACAGTCATAAGCCAATAAAAGAGGGCAAGCAGGCTCTGTGTCTAGAGGCAACAGTGCTTGTCGTGGAGACGGTGCATCCTCATCAGCACGTGGCCGTGGGACACGCTTGGCCTTTTTTTCGGCAGCTGGCCGTGTTGAGCCACAACATGCGGAAGACTTGGTCGAGTGGATGACCAAGCCATCATCATCCTCCTCATCCTCTCTCACTAATGCTCAGGGTACTTTGTCTGGCAAAGCAGCTGCCAACGCGGCCTCTTCCCTTGGCTCAATGGCATCAGTGACTCCTTTCCTAGCCCCCCCATGTCCTCCTGAGGAATCCCTTGAACTGTTTGACCACAGTGTTGGGTACATTCTCCAGGAGGATGCCCAGTATTTGGAAGGCTATGATGATGATACCGAGCTAGATGAAGGCAGTAACGTGAGCACGGATAGAGGGGGTGCCCAAGAAGGACAGCAATCTGGCAGTCATGCTCCCCCTGCTGCAGCATACTGCCAGGTTTGCTCCAGAGATGAGGAGGGAGGGGATGATGAGGTCACTGACTCAACGTGGGTGCCTGATAGGAGAGAGGAGGAGGAGGCACATCACCAATGAGGCAGGATGCCCTCCAGGGGCCAGCCTGAGGGCAGCACACTGACTGCATCACACTGCAAAGCTCCGCATGTGCAGGGCGCTGCTGTCTCTGTGCGTTATTCTAAAAGTTCTTTGGTGTGGGCCTTTTTTGAGACGAGTGCAACAGATCGCACCGCTGCTATTTGCAACATATCAACAAAAAAAATCCTAGTGTTGGAGTACCTAATATACAGGGTGACTCTGTAGGTACTTTGGATAATATTTGTGCCAACGTCCCCGATAATATATAGAAGGCATCAAGAGGCTAAATAGTGGGACTTTAAGGGCACAACCATAATAAACTACAGAATATATATAAAAAACTTAATTTTTATTAATAGCGTAAAAAACACAGAGAATAGACATGAAGGTTAAAAACACATCAAATATAGGCATACAACTCAGTTACATACACCATCATGAATCCTATCCTGCAGTCTCCTAGATAATTCTCTATACTTGTGTATAAACTGTATAACCAGTAGTTACGGGTAGAATAAAGGGTACACTTCCCCTGTAAAGTTGAATTTGAGAGAATGCTGCAGGTCTGGTGTTCCAAAAATGGTGTAGTCTCTAATTGCTCTACATGTTTCACGTTGACAAAGAACGCTTCTTCAGGAGCTAGAGGTTCTATTAAAAATACATACAAACAAAAAAAAAAAAAGACAAACATCATCATCACAGTACTAGAAAACTATTCACACTATATAAGCTATAACAAGATATGGGTAACAGCTGGGTTGGAAATTCCGCCCTACCCAAGGTGAGGCACGGCAGAGGCCCTATAAAAGACTAAGGTCTCGAATGGAAGGACAGCACAGCCTGGTAGTTTAGGGGGGCCCCCACAAGTGAGGCCAGTGCGAACATAGGATAACATAATTGAGGGTAAGTAATTAAGTGGGTAAATTTAAAGTAGAGCCAGCAAATTACAATCATGAGTGGACAGATAAGTTTCTAGTTGGTGCCCAAAAACGGAGGGAGAAACAGAAAAAAAACGGAAAGCAGAAAACAAAAACCAAGTAGATAGAAAAAAAAAAGTGTGTATAAATGTATAAAAAAAAAAAAAAAAAAAAAAGTTTTTGTACCAAAAATCGCTTACCAAATGGATATGTAGAAAAGAAAAATGCTCACAATAGTGAATCTAATCAATGCATCGCTGTCAGCGATCAGAAGTAAATATATATATATCTGAAAGGAAGTCGGATGGACAGCAAACAAGGAGCAGAGGCCTCCCAAATGTGTATCACATCTGATGGTTAAAGGTAAGCGTGTATGGGCTGCAGTTCTGATAAATAGAAAAACAAAGGGAAATTAAATAAAGATCAGCATGAGATGCAAAGTCAATATGAGTAACATGAAAGAAAGGTCTTGTAAGGGAGAGGCACCAACAATGAACTTACCCCACAATAATAGCACAGGAGTCTGGAGGTGTTCCGTCCTCCTGGAATGCTGCCAGGTTGTATGTCTCAAAGTGAGACAGAGAGCCGGCCCCATAAATAGGGACATCCTGATCGGAAACAGCCGGTCTAATCAGACCGGCGTCATCCGATCCCAGTGCGGGCAACTGCGCATGCGCCGGGCAGCGTCATCGGCCAAGCTAGATGACGCAGGCGCGGAAGGAAGCTCCGCGCATGCGCCGAACCAGGGCCTAGATAGACGGAGACCAGGCATTGCTAGAGCTGCAGAGACGGGGGCAAGGAGGAACCCGGAGGTTCTCGCGCTCGCGTCAATCGCCGCACATCCGGTCAGATGATCAAACCGGATGTGCGGCGCTGTGCAGTGGAAACCACCAGGAGTGGTGGCCAACCTCGTCCATGGGAGACCAAAACTAAGGGCACAATGCCAAACATAACCACAGGGGGGCGGAAAGAATAACAAAATACAAAGAAAGCAAATACAATCTGTGTACAGCAAATACATGTACAATTAAAGATTAAGTGAGATCAAGCATGTATATGGCAAAGCCAAAAATATACCAAAATGTACATCGATAAGTACATAAAGAGGGGGAGGAAGGGGAAAGGGCCTGGGAAATAGCACATTGATCTGGGATATGAATATTAAGTAAAGTCTCAATGGTTTAATGATTCATGATTATATATGCATTTTCTAAAATTGTGGGGTAAGTTCATTGTTGGTGCCTCTCCCTTACAAGACCTTTCTTTCATGTTACTCATATTGACTTTGCATCTCATGCTGATCTTTATTTAATTTCCCTTTGTTTTTCTATTTATCAGAACTGCAGCCCATACACGCTTACCTTTAACCATCAGATGTGATACACATTTGGGAGGCCTCTGCTCCTTGTTTGCTGTCCATCCGACTTCCTTTCAGATATATATATATTTACTTCTGATCGCTGACAGCGATGCATTGATTAGATTCACTATTGTGAGCATTTTTCTTTTCTACATATCCATTTGGTAAGCGATTTTTGGTACAAAAACTTTTTTTTTTTTTTTTTTTTTTTTTATACATTTATACACACTTTTTTTTTTCTATCTACTTGGTTTTTGTTTTCTGCTTTCCGTTTTTTTCTGTTTCTCCCTCCGTTTTCGGGCACCAACTAGAAACTTATCTGTCCACTCATGATTGTAATTTGCTGGCTCTACTTTAAATTTAGCCACTTAATTACTTACCCTCAATTATGTTATCCTATGTTCGCACTGGCCTCACTTGTGGGGGCCCCCCTAAACTACCAGGCTGTGCTGTCCTTCCATTCAAGACCTTAGTCTTTTATAGGGCCTCTGCCGTGCCTCACCTTGGGTAGGGCGGAATTTCCAACCCAGCTGTTACCCATATCTTGTTATAGCTTATATAGTGTGAATAGTTTTCTAGTACTGTGATGATGATGTTTGTCTTTTTTTTTTGTTTGTATGTATTTTTAATAGAACCTCTAGCTCCTGAAGAAGCGTTCTTTGTCAACGTGAAACATGTAGAGCAATTAGAGACTACACCATTTTTGGAACACCAGACCTGCAGCATTCTCTCAAATTCAACTTTACAGGGGAAGTGTACCCTTTATTCTACCCGTAACTACTGGTTATACAGTTTATACACAAGTATAGAGAATTATCTAGGAGACTGCAGGATAGGATTCATGATGGTGTATGTAACTGAGTTGTATGCCTATATTTGATGTGTTTTTAACCTTCATGTCTATTCTCTGTGTTTTTTACGCTATTAATAAAAATTAAGTTTTTTATATATATTCTGTAGTTTATTATGGTTGTGCCCTTAAAGTCCCACTATTTAGCCTCTTGATGCCTTCTATATATTATCGGGGACGTTGGCACAAATATTATCCAAAGTACCTACAGAGTCACCCTGTATATTAGGTACTCCAACACTAGGATTTTTTTGTTGCTATTCCAAACAGGGGTGGAAGCATCCCATTTGTTTTTTCCTAGTAAGGTGACATTCCTATTTTGCTAATTAAAACATTCCTTGTTATATAATTTCCTTCTTTACCCTCCTACTCTGAAACAACTCAATTTAGTGGATTATAGGGGCCAGCGGGTTGATCTGGAATGGATTTTGTGGGTAATGCTTGGTTGGGCTATATCAATGATGTCCAAGCAAGTTGTTTAACGGATACAGGACATGAAATCGGGCTTAATCACTACATCACCAAAATGAAAAAACTATTGAAGAAGAAATCTAACCTGCACTGGCATGTGGATTTCCTTCAACAATATACACGAGAAAATCTAAGCCCGGTGGGCTTGAGGATCCAGGTATTTCCATCTTTTCAAAATATAGGCACTGAGTTCAAGACTGCATGGGAAAAAATCCTCACCCAATGCAGTACGGATCCTATTAAACTTTTAATATCTCACTACCAAAATGAACTTGGCCAACTTGATGAAGAAATAATCACGTTTCAAACCAAAAACGATAATCTGAAAAGTCATGCACAGTTCAATCAAAAATGGCAGGAGGTTAAGGATTATATGACCAAAATTAACAAAGATATCATTTTCAAAAAACAAAATAAATTTATGAAAGATAAATGTGCTTTTGTGGAAGGCTATGCCTATCACTGGCATTCCCCCTCTCACAATCGCAGATTTAGAAAAACGACTCCAAGAAAACAACATCTAGACAATGATACAATGTATACAGATGATGATACTGAAATTGATTCTGATTCTTCTTTACCCATTCCCTCCTCACAGACATCCACGGGAAGAGACTTGAAGACTATACCCAATGACACTGGTGCACGTAAGAGACAATATGGTGGCGGGCACTATACACCCTATCCTAAAAAGAAAATCGACAAGCAGGACATTAAACGTATGGACGGTTCACTGCGTCAAGGGGTTCCCCCTTTAAAAGGTGGTGGTACTCACTTACAGTCTAACTATATAGGCCCTAATGCACAAAAAGCACTACTATTGTTAAACTCTCAAACGAGTTCTCTCAATAGTATATCCACGAACATGACAGTCCCACCACATCTTCCCAATTCTTTGAACCTATCCAACTCATTTTCCCTCACCCAATCACAAATGTCTAAAAAGCAAAGTACACTTGATTCCCATGTCATCTCCAATGTAACACCTACCCTAAATTTTTCCGACACCCGGGATAGTGCCGCCTCACACTTAGGACTTGATGTCATAAACCTTACCCCTTATCACTTCTCTGACCAAGATCTCAGCGTACTAAAATTGGGATTGAGTTTCTGTCCAACACAAAAAATTGATAAATATGAGACAATCAAAGATGCCTACATGTTTGCCCGAAATCTCACTTACAAATTTCTTTTCGACCCTGATCGATTAAGAACCAAAGAGGAACGGGAATTTTCGGAGAGCATAAAACACTTTAAAATGGATGAGTTTAGGGCACTTCGTGATTTAATACTCCTCTTAGAGGAAAATGACAATAGAGCGCTTAATGATACCCCTACACCAGTATCCGCAACTCCGCCCACATCCTTAGTTAATAGATTCAAGCCCAAATCCCGACAATTTCCTGACCTCTCTCAAAATCCCCAGATCTGGACATTCCTACAGAATGTGGTGAGCGACATCAAACATATGGACATACCATCTAGAAAAAACAACTTAACTGTAAAACAACGTCAAGCCATTTCCAGAATACACAATCACCCTGATGTTATTGTAAAGCCCGCCGATAAAGGTGGCAACATAGTTCTTTTAACGAGATCCTCCTATGAAACTATGTGCCTTAAGATTCTATCCAACAAAGACTGGTACAAAAAAATACCTGCATCTTCCACCATATCCTTTAGGAACCAATTTTTGGAGATTATCGGTGACGCTTTTTTTAAAGGGCTAATCACCAAGGACATCTACGAGTACCTGAATGTTCGGTCTCCCAGGGTGGCGACGTTCTATGCACTCCCTAAAGTGCATAAGGACCCAGTGTCGCCCCCTGGGAGACCGATAATTTCAGGTATTGGTAGCTTAACAGACAATGCCAGTAAACTTATAGATGCCACACTTATGCCCCATGTCACGGCCCTTCCGTCGTATACCAAGGATACCCTAGACCTTTTGAAACAGATTGAGGGGTTACCAGTCCCTCCCGGCTCCCTGCTCGTGACACTGGATGTGGAGGCCCTTTACTCCAGCATCCCTCACGAGCAGGGGGTTGGGATGGTTCGTACTTTTCTGTATGAGGAGGATCACCACCAGTGGAAGTACAATGACTTTATTTTAAAGTTACTTCACTTTATCTTGACCCATAATACCTTTGAATTCATGGGTTCCCACTACCTCCAGGTGCAGGGCGTAGCCATGGGCACTTGCTGTGCCCCTGGCTACGCCAATCTGTACCTGGGGGGGTGGGAACGTCATCTGTTCTCTCGAGATCATCTATCGGAATATCTAGATCACATTCTGATCTGGAAACGTTACATAGATGATATTTTTATGATCTGGACAGATACTAAACAAACTCTGCAACAATTTATACGTTTATTGGGTGTTAACCACTTTAATTTAACATTTACCCACCACTGTGACGTGCAAAGTATCAGTTTCTTAGATCTTGAGATATACAGAGACGCGAACAATACCTTGTCAACAAATCTATACCGAAAAAGAACAGCGGGAAATACACTGCTACATGCCACAAGTGCACATCCACCTACCCTCATAAAAAGCATACCATATGCGCAATACATTCGCCTCCGTCGAAACTGCACTCATATAACAGATTTCCAACACCAAGCGAATCTGCTCAGATCCCGGCTGTTAGCCAGAGGTTACAGCCGATCACTCTTACGGAAGGCCTTCAACAAAGCTAAAAATAGATCACGAAATGAGTTACTTTATACGAACAAAGCCCGATCAAAGGACCCCACCGTTAAATTCATCACCCGATTCTCTGCGCATCACCAAACCATCAGTCACATCCTTAGAAAGCATTGGCATTTTCTAACAGAGGACCCTATACTTGGGAAGTATGTTAATCCATACCCAGGGATAGTCTATAGACGTACGGTGTCCCTTAAAGACTGACTTGTATCCAGTCAATATAAACCTTTCGACCTAACCTCTTCCCGAGCACCAAGGGGCACAGCACCTTGTGGCAGTTGTTCCTTCTGCCCGTGGATATCTTCTGCGTACCCAGTCCTGCTCCCAAGCGGCGAAACCTACTATCCAAAATTTTCAGCGACCTGTCACACACAGGGGGTGGTATACTTGATGACCTGCACCTGTGGGGTTTTTTATGTGGGAAAGACGGCTAGACAACTCAGGCAAAGAATCAACGATCATGTTTATTACTCCGGGAATTGGAAAATGCTCACACCCGTGAGCAGACACCTTGATCTATACCACCGTTTTGATACATCCTGTATTTCTTTTACTGTTCTGGCCGTCATCCCAAGAAACCCCAGAGGCGGGGAATGGGACAAGTTCATTTTACAAAAAGAGTCCTTATGGATTGAACGGTTAAACGCCATTAGAGCACCTGGTTTGAACGAATCCCTCTCATATAAACCATTTCTCTGAGTTCAGCCCACCCCATTAACCATTCCCTTCCCTTTCTCCCCCTCCCCCCCCCCTTTCCCTTTTTCCCCTTTCTTTTCCCTCCCCCTCCCTAATAATTTTCTGCTCTACCTGCTGATGTGGTTTTCGCCGCTTGGAAGCTAATAACACACGTTTTTAGAAAATGTATATATAATCATGAATCATTAAACCATTGAGACTTTACTTAATATTCATATCCCAGATCAATGTGCTATTTCCCAGGCCCTTTCCCCTTCCTCCCCCTCTTTATGTACTTATCGATGTACATTTTGGTATATTTTTGGCTTTGCCATATACATGCTTGATCTCACTTAATCTTTAATTGTACATGTATTTGCTGTACACAGATTGTATTTGCTTTCTTTGTATTTTGTTATTCTTTCCGCCCCCCTGTGGTTATGTTTGGCATTGTGCCCTTAGTTTTGGTCTCCCATGGACGAGGTTGGCCACCACTCCTGGTGGTTTCCACTGCACAGCGCCGCACATCCGGTTTGATCATCTGACCGGATGTGCGGCGATTGACGCGAGCGCGAGAACCTCCGGGTTCCTCCTTGCCCCCGTCTCTGCAGCTCTAGCAATGCCTGGTCTCCGTCTATCTAGGCCCTGGTTCGGCGCATGCGCGGAGCTTCCTTCCGCGCCTGCGTCATCTAGCTTGGCCGATGACGCTGCCCGGCGCATGCGCAGTTGCCCGCACTGGGATCGGATGACGCCGGTCTGATTAGACCGGCTGTTTCCGATCAGGATGTCCCTATTTATGGGGCCGGCTCTCTGTCTCACTTTGAGACATACAACCTGGCAGCATTCCAGGAGGACGGAACACCTCCAGACTCCTGTGCTATTATTGTGGGGTAAGTTCATTGTTGGTGCCTCTCCCTTACAAGACCTTTCTTTCATGTTACTCATATTGACTTTGCATCTCATGCTGATCTTTATTTAATTTCCCTTTGTTTTTCTATTTATCAGAACTGCAGCCCATACACGCTTACCTTTAACCATCAGATGTGATACACCATTGGGAGGCCTCTGCTCCTTGTTTGCTGTCCATCCGACTTCCTTTCAGATATATATATATTTACTTCTGATCGCTGACAGCGATGCATTGATTAGATTCACTATTGTGATTATTTTTCTTTTCTACATATCCATTTGGTAAGCGATTTTTGGTACAAAAACTTTTTTTTTTTTTTTTTTTTTTATACATTTATACACACTTTTTTTTTTCTATCTACTTGGTTTTTGTTTTCTGCTTTCCGTTTTTTTCTGTTTCTCCCTCCGTTTTCGGGCACCAACTAGAAACTTATCTGTCCACTCATGATTGTAATTTGCTGGCTCTACTTTAAATTTACCCACTTAATTACTTACCCTCAATTATGTTATCCTATGTTCGCACTGGCCTCACTTGTGGGGGCCCCCCTAAACTACCAGGCTGTGCTGTCCTTCCATTCAAGACCTTAGTCTTTTATAGGGCCTCTGCCGTGCCTCACCTTGGGTAGGGCGGAATTTCCAACCCAGCTGTTACCCATATCTTGTTATAGCTTATATAGTGTGAATAGTTTTCTAGTACTGTGATGATGATGTTTGTCTTTTTTTTTTTGTTTGTATGTATTTTTAATAGAACCTCTAGCTCCTGAAGAAGCGTTCTTTTTCAACGTGAAACATGTAGAGCAATTAGAGACTACACCATTTTTGGAACACCAGACCTGCAGCATTCTCTCAAATTCAACTTTACAGGGGAAGTGTACCCTTTATTCTACCCGTAACTACTGGTTATACAGTTTATACACAAGTATAGAGAATTATCTAGGAGACTGCAGGATAGGATTCATGATGGTGTATGTAACTGAGTTGTATGCCTATATTTGATGTGTTTTTAACCTTCATGTCTATTCTCTGTGTTTTTTACGCTATTAATAAAAATTAAGTTTTTTATATATATTCTGTAGTTTATTATGGTTGTGCCCTTAAAGTCCCACTATTTAGCCTCTTGATGCCTTCTATATATTTGCAACATATGTCTCAAGCGTATCTCGCGTGGCCAAAACATCTCCCGCTTGGGTACCACATGCTTGACCAGACATATGTTGACCTGCCATGCAGTTCATTGGCAAGCGTATCTAAAAGACCCACACCAAAGAACAAAGAGGACCTCTCCTTGCTCCTCATCAGCTGAGATCTCTAACCCCACTATACCTTCAGTCCTCTCTGAGACCTGCATTGAGAGGAATGAAGGTGTAGTCAGATTGTACCAGGCAAATTTCCCTGCCCCAACTGCTGCACTGCTGAAAGAAGTTCACTCCCAGCCATCCACATGCCCAGCGGTTGAATGCTAGCTTGGCAAAATTGCTAGCACTTCAACTGCTACCTCTTCAGTTGGTAGACTCTGCCCCCTTCCGTGAGTTTGTGGAATGTGCGGTTCCTCAGTGGCAGGTACCCAAACGCCACTTTTTCTCACGGAAGGCGATTCCGGATCTCTACCGGCATGTGGAAGGCAATGTCTTGGCCTCGCAGGACAGGGCGGTCAGCGGTAAGGTGCATATTACCACTGACTTATGGTCCAGCAGGCATGGACAGGGACGTTATCTAAGTTTCAAGGCGCATTGGGTCACTCTGCTAGCAGCTGGGAAGGATGCAGGACAAGGTGCAGTAGTGTTGGAGGTTGTTCTGCCACCACGCCTCCAAAATGCAACTACTAATGATTCTGACACACCTCTCTCCTCCACCCCCCCTCTTCTTCTTCCTCCATGGCCTCTTCCTGTGGTTTGTCCTCGAACCAGCAGTGCTCCGTAGGCATTCAAGGGGCTACGCAAGTATGCAAGCCAAAAGATGCCATGCGGTGCTTGAGCTGGTGTGCTTGAGGGACAGGAGCCACACTGGGGCAGAGGTTCTGTCAGCTCTGCAGGGGCAGGTTCAGAGGTGGTTGACGCCACGCCAACTTAAGGCAGGAATGGTGGTTTGCGACAATGGTACCAACCTCCTCTCCGCCCTCCGACAGGGAAAACTGACCCATATGCCCTGTTTGGCTCACGTCCTTAACTTGATGGTGCAGCGGTTCTTGGGCAGGTACCCGGGCTTACAGGATGTCCTGAGGCAGGCCAGGAAAGTCTGTGTGCATTTCCGCCGGTCATATAATGCCAGTGCTCGGCTGGCAGACCTCCAAAAGGAGTTTAATCTGCCCAAGAACCGCTTAATCTGTGACATGCCCACCAGGTGGAACTCAACTTTGGCCATGCTGCAGTGGCTACACACGCAGCAGAGGGCCATCAATGAGTACCTGTGCGATTATGGCACCAGGACAGGGTCAGGGGAGCTTGTTTTTTTTTCCCCACGCCAGTGGGCCATGATCAGGGATGCATGCACTGTCCTGTCACCATTTGAGGAGGCCACGAGGATGGTGACAGTGCATGCATCAGTGACTCTGTCCCCCTTGTCCACCTGTTGGAGCACACACTGCGTGGAATAATGGACAGGGCACTTGAGGCAGAACAGAGGCAGGAAGAGGAGGACTTCCTTAGCTCTCAAGGCCCCCTTTATCCAGACAGTGTTCCTGCATGCCCGCCGATCACAAGGGAAGAGGACAAGGAGGAGGAGGAGGATTGTGTCAGTATGGAGGTTGAGCCTGGCACTCAGCATCAGCAGCAGTCTTTAAGGGATCAGTCCCAAGAAACACATGGACTTGTACGTGGCTGGGAGGAGGTGGCTGTGGACCATGATGCTGATGCTGAGTGACTATCCTGTTATGCTGAGTAATTATCCTCTTCCTCCTCAATGATCATGCTGATAGCTTGTAAGAACATTTTTGGTTCTGGGCGCCGCCACCAGTGCCTAAGGCCCAATTTTTAAGCCCCTGTTTAACAGGGGCATATAATTACAATTTTTGATGCAATTCTTTGCAGCAGGGCTAGTTCCTGTGTTCCAACTAGAGTATCTGTGAGGGGTTGCAGTGTTGTGGCACCAGTGCCTAAGGCCCAATTTTTCAGCCCGTGTTTAACAGGGGCGGGTAATTACAATTTTTGATGCAATACTTTGCAGCAGGGCTCGTTCCTGCATTCCAACTAGAGTATCTGTGAGGGGTTGCAGTGTTGTGGCACCAGCACCAGTGCCTAAGGCCCAATTTTTCAGCCCCTGTTTAACAGGGGCATGTAATTACAATTTTTGATGCAATACTTTGCAGCAGGGCTCGTTCCTGTGTTCCAACTAGAGTATCTGTGAGGGGTTGCAGTGTTGTGGCACCAGTGCCTAAGGCCCAATTTTTCAGCTCGTGTTTAACAGGGGCGTGTAATTACAATTTTTGATGCAATACTTTGCAGCAGGGCTCGTTCCTGCGTTCCAACTAGAGTATCTGTGAGGGGTTACAGGGGCATGTAATTAGAATTTTTGATCTAAAATTTCACAGCAGAGTCCGTTTCTGCGCCCACCAAGATTAACTGTGAGGACTTACAGTGTTGTGGCACCAACACCACGACCACCACCAAAGGCCCAATTTTTCTGCCCCTGTTCAACAGGGGCATGTAATTACAATTCTTGATTGAATATTTCACAGCAGGGCATGTTTCTGCGCCCACCAAGATTAACTGTGAGGACTTACAGTGTTGTGCCACCAGCACCACCACCAAAGGCCCAATTTTTCTGGCCCTGTTCAACAGGGGCATGTAATTACAATTCTTGATTGTATATTTAACAGCAGGGCCCGTTTCTGCGCCCACCAAGATTAACTGTGAGGACTAATGCCCCGTACACACGGTCGGATTTTCCGACGGAAAATGTGTGATAGGACCTTGTTGTTGGAAATTCCGACCGTGTGTAGGCTCCATCACACCTTTTCCATCGGATTTTCCAACACACAAAGTTTGAGAGCAGGATATAAAATTTTCCAACAACAAAATCTGTTGTCGGAAATTCCGATCGTGTGTACACAAATCCGATGGACAAAGTGCCACGCATGCTCAGAATAAATAAAGAGATGAAAGCTATTGGCTACTGCCCCGTTTATAGTCCCGACGTACGTGTTTTACATTACCGCGTTTAGAACGATCGGATTTTCCGACAACTTTGTGTGACCGTGTGTATACAAGACAAGTTTGAGCCAACATCCGTCGGAAAAAATCCTAGGATTTTGTTGTCGGAATGTCCGAACAAAGTCCGACCGTGTGTACGGGGCATTACAGTGTTGTGGCACTAACACCACCACCAAAGGCCCAATTTTTCAGCCCCTGTTCAACAGGGGCATGTATTTACAATTCTTGATCTAATATTTCACAGCAGGGCCCTGTGAAGGCTTGCAGTGTTGAGGCCACAACAACACCTAAGGCCGAAATTTCTGCTGAGTGTATAGGGCAGGCCCCTACTTTTAAACATCAATTTACAAACGACTTCTACTTGCAAACGGAAGGAGACAACAGGAAGTGAGATGAAATCTACCCCATAGGAAGGGAAATTCTCTCCTGTAAGAGTTAATATGGGAAAAACTTTTCTCCTTTCCACTGATGCTTTATCACCAATCCTTGTTTCACTAAAAACTCCACATTTTCAAAAAACATTTGTCATTGGGACAAAAAGTGAGGTGAAATCTTCTGAAGAGGAGCACAGACAGCAAAACAAATGTCACAGGGGTGATAACCCTTTCCTATGTTTTCCAAAAAGCTTAAAAACTGATTTTTTGGCTGGAGCTACACTTTAAAAATGTACCAGTTCAAAATTACAAACAGATTCTACTTAACAACAAACCTACAGTCCCTGTCTTGTGTGCACCTCCTGTATACTGCTGTTCAGAGTATATAGGGCCTGGGGGCCCCACGCCTTTCCTTTTTTTAATTTGGGTGCGGGGTTCCCCTTAATATCCATACAGGACCCAAAGGGCCTGGTAATGGAATGGAGGGAACCCTTGCCATTTGCCTCACTGATTTTTATCCATATCAGTTTTAAATGACTTTTTTTCCTATAAAAATGTCATTTTGTGCAGGGACTGTTGTAAGCACGGGAAACATGCGCCACTTTACAGGCATACTATAGACACCCCCCAGGTACAATATTTAAAGGAATATTTCACTTTTATTTTTTTTACTTTAAGCATCATTAAAATCACTGCTCCCGAAAAAACGGACGTTTTTAAAAGTTTTTTTTGCATTGATACATGTCCCCTGGGGCAGGACCTGGGTCCCCAAACCATTTTAGGACAATACCATGAAAATTAGCCTTTAAAATGAGCACTTTTGATTTCAAATGTTCGAGTCCCATAGACGTCAATGGGGTTCTAACGTTCGTGCGAATTTTCAGTCCGTTCGCAGGTTCTGGTGCGAACCGAACCGGGGGGTGTTCGGCTCATCCCTTCCCCTGACTGATATGACCAGAAAGGACGGTAACCCACAGAGTTGGTCTCCGGAGTCCATTTGAGAGTCTCAAGGCTGCCTTTGTTTCTGCTCCTGTGTTGGCACATCCTGATCCTACGTTACCTTTTATCCTTGAGGTTTATGCTTCTGAGACTGGAGTTTGTGCCCTTCCGTCTCAACGTCCTACCTCTGGGGAGCGCTATGCATCCTTGTGGCTACTTTTCCAAGAAATTGTCACCTGTGCAATTACAAGATTGGTGACAGAGAACTGTTAGTGATCATTTTAGCCCTGAAAGAATAGAGACATCTCCTCGAAGGTACCACTGTGCCAGTTCTTATTCTTACTGACCATAAGAATCTCACATTCTTGTCTGAGGCTAAACGCCTCTCTCTCAGAAGGGCACGATGGGCTTTTTTCTTGTCTGGTTTCAATTACATTGTCTCATCCTTACCCGGTACTAAGAATGTAAGGGCTGACGCTTTGTCACAACAATTTTCCTCCACTTCCAAGATGGAGTCGGTTCCAGTTCCTGTGATTCCTCCTGATCATATTCTGGCTACGGTTTGCACCAGTCTCACTTCTCCTTTGGGTGACAAAATTCTTGCTACTCAAGTCCATGCTCCTGAGAAACCTTGTGACCGCTGCTTTTTCTCTGTACTGTCATGCTCCAAACTTACCATTCTCCCAAGGCTGCTTGCCACCCTGGGAAGAATCAACTCTTTTGGGCCATTTCCCAACAATTCTGGTGGCCTAGTCTAGGTGCTGATGTAACTGCATTCATAGCTGCTTGTTCCGTGAGACTCCACTACACCTTCCAGTGGGCTTCCTACAACCCATACCCAATGGTGAAAGGCCCTGGACCCACCTGTCTATGGATTTCATTGTGGCGTTACCCAACTCCCAGGGCAACACAGTTATCCTTATGGTGGTTGACCGGTTCTTGAAAGTGTCCCATTGTATTCCCCTTAAGAAGTTGCCCACTTCTAGGGAACTGGCTTCCATTTTTGCTTGGGAGATCTTAGGCTTACATAGGCTACCCAAGGTGATTGTCTCAGACAGGGGTAGTCAGTTTGTGTCCCGGTTCTGGCATTTTGTGCACAGTTAGGAATTCAGCTTGCTTTCTTCTCTGCCTATCACCCGCAGACTAATGGGGCCGCAGAATGAGCCAATCCATCCTTGGAGCAATTCCTACATTGCTATATTTCTGATCATCATAACAGCTGGTCAGACCTCTTAACGTGGGCATGGGCCTCCAACTTCGTCTTCCCTCTCTGAAGTTCACACCTCGGTTTATTGGACCTTTCCATATTCATTGCAGGATTAACCCATTGGCTTACGCATTAGACCTTCCTTCTAATATGCGAATTTCAAATGTATTTCATGTCTCCTTATTAAAACCTTTGGTCTGCAACTGCTTTACCACCTCGGTGCCTCATCCTCACCCTGTACAGGTTGAGAACCATGAGGAGTGTGAAGTACAGTCCATTGTTGACTCCCCTAGGCTCCGTGGGCGCATACAGTACCTGGTGCATTGGAAAGGGTACGGTTCAGAGGAACGCTCTTGGGTCTCATCCTCAGACTTTGATGCCCCTGTCCTCCTCCGTGATTTCCATAGACATTTTCCCTTCAAACCTGGTGGTCCTCCGAAGGGGAGAGGTCATTGAGGAGGGGGTACTGTCAGGGCTGGGCTCATCCCTTCCTACTCAAAGCTGGCCACTCAGCTGTCGGCTAATTGCTAGCTCCTATCTCTCCACAGTGACTCATCCGTTGATAATATCCCGCTCGTCAGTCCTGCCTACTTAAGCCGTCCAGTCCAGATGATCTCTGCCTTCGCCTTGGTCACATCTCTAGAAACGCTCTCCTGTGTTCCTGTTAAAGACTTGCTTGGCTGACATTCCTTCTGGCTCCAGATCCTGCTTGCTGTTTAGCTACACTCATCTCTGGTTCCCTGACATTTTGGCTTGTCTGACTATCCGTTACAGTTCCTGAACTCTGGCTATGTTTTGACTAAGTTTACTCTGTTTACCTTTTTTATTATTATTAAACATGTGTGATTTAACTGTACTTCTGTCTAAGTCTGAGCTGTGAAATGATCTCTTCCTTTTTGATGCAATTCCTGTCTTCCTTTGCACAGTAGAGGCTTCCAGCTTAATAGTCCACTATTTCCAGATATATCTCATTTTAAGTGAGTTCAATATACGATTATATTCCTGCCATGGAATTCAGTTTAGTATTATTTTAGTCATACTTAACATGGTGTACTAATATATATTTACTTTTATTGGCAGAATATCTATACATTTTCATTATTATATCATTATCCACCCCTATCTACGGGTGACTTGGCAACATTCGGGGGGTTTGTTTGGACATGTGGATGCAAAATATTGTTGGATATCATTCTTCATTTAGTTTTAGCACTGTTCGGGCCCTCAGACTCACACCATGAGGTAGGGCCATTTGGTTTTTGTTTCAGTGAATGTCTCATGCCTCTCATTTAAAGTGGACTTCCACCCAAAAGTGGAACTTCCACTCATTAGATTGCTCCCCCCCTCCGGTGACACAGTTGGTACCTTTCAGGGGGGAGGGGGGTACAGATACCTGTATATTACAGGTATCTGTACCCACTTCCGGCATAGATACCCGCAGAATCTGCGGGTATTTACGCCACTTCCTGCTCCCTCCCCGCTGCCTGCTGGGAAACACACGGGTCCCAGAGGCAGCAGGGACCATCCGTGTTGCGCTGCGCGACTCGCGCATGCGCAGTAGAGAACCGGGAAGTGAAGCCGCACGGCTTCACTTCCTGATTCCCTTACCGAAGATGGAGGCGGCAGCACCCGAGGACGGAGAGACGCTTCGGCCTCGGGTGTCGACATCGCGGGCGCCCTGGACAGGTAAGTGTCCATGTTTTAAAAGTCAGCAGCTGCAGTATTTGTAGCTGCTGACTTTTAAAAAAAATTTTTTCGGTGGCGCTCCGCTTTAAGTGCAGTCATAGATATATATAAGATATACTTTGTTTATATCTGTTGTATTAATTTGTATCCTTTTCTGTCTCTATTGCAAAGTTGTCGAAATATAGGTTCTTATACTTAAATTTGTCGAATTATAGGTTCTTATACTTAAAACAAATGAACCACCACATTCTTTCCTAATGAAGCCATATGGTGAAACATGTAGAAAAGATGAACGTGACTACAGTAAATAATTGTCATTAATAGTATGTTTTGCACACATCCATGGCTGCGACTGTACTGTATGCATTATTTTTATGACGTTGCTCATTTAATAACATTTGTACATATACTTTTTACATATTGTTGTCTCAATGCTTTGCACCTATAAAGTCCCATATCTCCAAAATGTTCTTTCTTGTCTAAATGGGATGTTGGTGCCATATTTCATGTAAATTCTAACACTGCTCTCTGACCACATAATTTACCACTCATTTAAAATAGTAACCCAAAACACAACTATAGCAGTCTGAAATGCACCTGCACTGCAGTACATCACAATGCACATGCCAAGCATTGATTTGCTATGTGAAAAAAATGTATAGGTGTGATTTTTCATCTGTGGCTGGAATGGGTTTGCTTAGTACAATGCACATTCACATACAAAAAAAAAACACATTAAAGCTGGCCTTACACCTGTACAATTTCTGTAGAAAATGTTCAACCAGAGTGAGCAAAAAATGTGAAGGATAAAGATGGAAATTTTTTGTCAAACCTAATGGGAATTAATGAATTTCTAATTGTTGAATTCTCTCCTGGCAGAGGGAAATTGTAATTAGTCTTATGTGCATGCATTTGTCAAAGTTCATCCTGAAGTAGAAGGTTTGTTCTATGAAAATCTAATTATTGACATGGTGGTCAAACGAAAAGTCATTCAAAATCAGTCAAGCCCATGAAGGCTCCATTAAATAGTTGGACAAATGATTTTTATACTTTCTTACATTCCAACTAAATTCTTCAGGTGTAAGGCTAGCTTTACATTTGTGGCAAGGACTGCTGCTCCTGTGAAAAGTGATCCACATTCTGATTACTTTTCAGGGGCGCTTGACATGTGGTGAGGAGGCAGTATGTCATTGTGACTGTTTTAACTCCCTAAATGCTGCACTACTGCCCCACAGTCATGTGTATTGTAGTTGCGGGGCTGTTGTAGTCCGGCCCCATTCATTTAAATGGGTTGCATTTGCTGTGTGGCAGTGCCTGCCAAATGCAACAGGGTGTAAAATGCCTATCATGACACGTGTGCATCCCTGGTCATTCCTTTTGAAGCTAAAGGGGGAGCAGTTGGGAGGAAGTAAAAACGTGACTCAACAACGTGGTTTTACCACACCCAACAAGTGTAAACAAGTGCTTATACACTTGTGGTAATACATTACAATAAACCAGAAAAACTTGATGGAGCCCTAAAAACCTAAATAAGGGTTCATTTACACAAAACTTGATTTTTCCACATTCAGGAGAGGGATCTTGAACCTCCCCTAACCGCAGGCGCTCCTAAACTCTACTAAAAGACTATGGGGTTAATTTACTAAAGGCAAATACACTGTGCACTTTGCAAGAGCAGTTGCTCCAGAGTTTAGTAAATGAGCAGAAGTTCTGCTGACTTCCATCATCCAATCATGTGCAAGCAAAAATGCTGTTTTTTTGTTTTATTTTCCTTGCACCTGATTGGGTAGTTTTGCAAGCTCGGGAGCAACTGCACTTCCAGAGTGCAACTGCACTTTGCAAAGTGCACAGTCTATTTGCCTTTAGTAAATCTACCCCTATGTGTACATTGACACATAGGGGTAGATTTACTAAAGGCAAATAGACTGTGCATATTTGCAAGTGCAGTTGAGCCAGAGCTTAGTAAATTAGGGTGAGCTCTGCTGACTTTCCTCATCCAATCATGTGCAAGCAAAAATTTTGGTTTTGGTTTTTGTTTTTTGTGATTGGGTATTCTTTGCAAAGTGGAGCTTTACCTATTGTATTAAGCTGTGGAGTAACTTCACGTGCATTGTGCAACTGCAATTTACAAAGTGCAGTCTATTTGCCTTTAGTAAATCAACCCTATAGGCTTTTATGAAGTTGAGTTTTGGACCTTTGGGAAAAAAAGATGAAAAGCTAATAAATTCAAGTTTAGGAGCTGCTATTGTACAATGAAGCCTAAATCATTTAAACCAGAGACAGAGATGGGGATATTTTCTTCCTTTCACTCATTTGGCTCTGTGTGTTCTGAATAGAGCAGAACTGCAGAAGTACAAAGGAAACTCTCATTACAACGCAAAAGTACAGAATTACAGAAATCATACAGACCTCCATCTCCTAGTTTAACATGGTAGAAATGAAATATTAATCAGTGACATTTCATATTTACCTGAATAAAAAGGAATGCAAAAAGTACATTTTTGATCTGTAGTATCTGTAGTCTAATAAATAAATAAAGAAAATATATACATTCCCTCTGATGTCACATGAACTGCTGTGTAAATCCTATAGCAAACTCTGAGAAATAAGAGACAGGAAAACATAATACTGCATATGTAATGAGGAAAACTATTTTTTTTTGATATGGCAGTTTATGGTAATGACACATTTCTGAAAAAAAAAAAAATACTGTTCGTCTCCCACATCATCCAAAAGTACAAAGTTACAATCTAAATTTAGAATGCAATAACTTTAGAGCTTTAAATGTTCCGTTTGATCATTGCCAGATTCGAACCTATGTGAAATATAAAGTATCATGTCAAAGTTCATTTTGGCTTCGAGATCCTAAAGTTTTTAATTTGGATATGGATTTTTCCACTTTTGCACAGGGGATATAATCAGATGTACAGATACAATTGGGGTCAGCCTTTCTTATAGAGATCGGTACACTTTTGACTGAGTACCTTTGGAGACCTTAGTGAACTTATCTGACATTTCAGAGTAAAAGTGGTTCAGTTGTTCTGCTCTCCTGAAATCTGCAGCCTGTGAGGGGCTTATCCCAGGAAAGAGGATGTCACCAGGGTGATAATAAGCTGTCACACTGACACTGTCATAGTACTGGCAAGTGACACAGTGACAGCTTATTACAGTGTCTCTTATCTGCACAGCAATGCCTTCCCTAAGGCATTGAAAGGTGGATTAACCCTTTACTATTTATATGGCACATGGGTATAGCCACAGTCTTTGCTCAGCATGGTAATATTTATGAATTGTTTGCATTCCATGAGAAAAGTTTGGGGCAGCTAAGCTGCGTCCCTAAATTAGGATGTCTGCCTTTTGCACAAGCATACATATACATGCATGGCTGAAATAAGCGCATGTTTATATACTAGTTGACTGGTAAAAAGATCTACTATCTGTTATGGCATGCATACATGATCTGACCTTAATCTCATGTTTCTGGCCAACTTAAATCTGAATGACATTTAATTAGTTAAAGGGGTTGTAAATCCTCGTGTTCTTTCACCTTAAAACGGGGGTTCACCCACACCGCCAAAAAAAAAAAAAATATTAAAAGCCAGCAGCTACAAATACTGCAGCTGCTGACTTTTAATACATTGCCACTTACCTGTCCCGGGGTCCAGCGATGTCGGCAGGGGACGCCGAGAACCCGCTCGGTTCTCGGCAGCTGCCGCCGCCATCCTAGGTGAGGGAATCAGGAAGTGAAGCGTTGTGGCTTCACTTCCCGGTTCCCTACTGCGCATGCGTGAGTCCCGCTGCGCGTCCCTAGTGGTCCCCGCTCTCTACTGGGAGCTGTGTGTTCCTAGCAGACAGCGCGGTCGGGACGGGAAGAGGCATAGACTCCCATGGGAGTCTATGCCGGAAGTTGGTGCAAATACCTGTCTGTGACAGGTATCTGCACCCCCCTCCCCCCTAAAAGGTGCCAAATGTGACACCGGAGGGGGGGAGGGTTCCGAAAAGCGGAAGTTCCATTTTTGTGTGGAACTCCGCTTTAATGCATCCTATGCATTAAGGTGAAAAAACTTCTGACACTGACCAGCCCGGCAGCCCCCCCCCCCCCCGTTTTACTCGCCGGAGCCCATTCATTCCCTCAACAGAGACACGCTCTACCTCTTTGCCCGTTGTCTCGGCTCTTGATTGGATAGACTGATAGCAGCGCAGCCATTTGCTCCTGCTGCTGTCAATCAAATACAATGACGCAGGTGATGGGGGGCGGGGCCAAGTCCAGCATTCTGTGTCAACGGATGCAAATGCTGGACTTGGGAGCACCCGCACATAACCCCCAGGGAGAGCGCTTGTCCTAGGGGGTTTACAGATGCGGGGAGGAACTGATAGCACTGCCTGGGGACCCCCAGAACAAGTGGATCGGGGCAACTCATACTGCACAGTGGAGGTAAGTATGACATGTTTGTTATTTAAAAAAAAACAACAAGGGTTTACAACCCCTTTAAAGCACTGCATATCATAAAAAAATGGCATTAAAAAAAAAAAGAAATACTTGTTTTCACCTTTTTTTTCCATCCATTGTTGCATCTCTGTACTACTGGTCTCCTACAGCCTCTTTCCGTCTACATGCATGAACTTTAGGGATTGTTGCATGGTATTTCTCGGGGTGGGTTTCCTGGTGGTGACATGAGAGCATAAGCACCATTGGGAGAAAGGGTAAAAGTGTGATCACCATACAACAGGAAGTGCCTAAACAAAGATCTTCATGGCAGAATCATCAGGTGTTATTTTAATGACAGGTATAGATTGAAAAAGGCTAAAAATTACTTGTTGAATGTTTTTTTGAATTGAATGTTTTAAAAAATTACATGAGAGTTTAGAGATAGGGTTTACATGAACAGGACATGGTTCTAAAGGCTGAAGGATTTATACCTTCATGCATTCTATGCATAAAGGTAAAAACCCATCAGTGTACAGCAACACCCCCCCCTCCCCCCCGAATATTTACCTAAGCCTGATTTTGATCTATTGATTTGCACAAGAGCCAAGGCTCTCTCAGGTTTCTCCCTTCTCATTGACTGAGATGCAGCAGGGAGAGCCATTGGCTCCTGCTGCTGTCAATCATAGCAAGTGAGGGGGAGCGGGAGGCAGGGCTGAGGTGGTGCTCTCTGTGTCACATGGACACAGAGAGCAGGGCTTGGGAGCGAGCACACACAAGTGTCCCTATAGCAAACAGCTAGCTATTGGGGCCTTTGGCAGGGTGGAAGGGCAAGGAGCGCTGGCAGGGGACCTGAGAAGAGGAGAATGGGGGCTGCTCTGTGCAAAACCATTACACAGAGCAGGTAGTGTATGATTAAAAAAAATGTTTTTTTTAAACACTTGAGACTGGGTTCACACTAATAACGGATAGGGCTCACAACAGGGGTCAAGTTCGGCTCTGTTCTCCGTTTCAGGGATGAATCAGGGCCACATTTTTCCCTGAATTTGGCCCTGAAATGGAGCCAAAAATGCACAGGACTCCTGTACAAGCTGCTACACAGCCACCAAGAAGATATGTGAAGCGGCCCCATAGAGAGCCGATCAACCCAACATCCAATTCGCACTAGTGTGAACCTAGCCTTAAAGTCTACTTTTTTTTACTATTACCTGTTCTTATTCTTATTCCTACAGTGCTAAGTGTCACAGTGGGGATGAACATGGCTGGCTACACATTTCACAATGTTCTTGTTCAATTTCCTTTAGGTTTACCTTCAAATATTTAGTGCAAAGGCCTGCCTGATTGCATACAATTTAAAAGTGTTTAGGTTTGACCTCATATTATATGGTTTTGGTAAATCTAAAGGAAAATTTTACAAGAGAATTGTATAATGTGTAGCCAGCTTTAATTGTTGGACTGAACACAGACGTAAGCTGTCCCTCCCTCCAAATCAGCGCTTAGTTTGACTTTTCCAATCTGCAAACTTGTTCTGGGTCAGGGAGTCAGCAAGTATTGCGGTAACTGGCTCAGCATAAAAACCAGACAACTGGCACTTTCAAAAGGAGGTCAGCTATGTAAGACCCTGTATTTATTTCATGACAGACAGTCTCTGAAGTGCACCTGTGCCAAGACCATAGCTCCCAACTGTCCCTGATTTGGAGGGACTGTCCCTGATTTGGAGCAATGTCCCTCCGTCCCTTATTCCTCCTCATTTGTCCCTCATTTTGGTCTGATCTATATAGAAGTTTTTAAAATGCACTTTCCTGACGCCTCCATGGCAGCACACACTGGGTTGTGACTCCGCCCCAACAACCTGACAGGATTGATTAGCTAAAAAATTGGAGGGGAGACACCCCGCTGCATTCTCTTTTTTATCCTCACCTGACAGATTGGGAAGCAAGCTGGCTCCTGTTGTCAAGATTAAGAAAAAGCCTCTTACCGCACTCGCCCCAGCAGGTTCAAGCCTCTCCTGTTTGGAAGTTCCTCCTGTACAGTCTCTAAAGGAGCTTCTATGGAGGGAACCCCCAGTCTGGTGGTCTCAGGGGGTGTCTGGACATCTGGCACAGTAAGCTTTAAAGAAGCTTCATATTTGCAGTTGTCTCCTTTCTTTTTGTTTTGCCTGTACCTTTTTTTTCTGTATGTAGGTATGTTTCTCCTGCTTAGGGGGCTTGCTGGCACTTGCTGTCCATCGCTGTGGAACCGTCATGGCCGCCGACGCTCCTCCTCTGCTCTGCAATTGGCCTCAGGGCTAGGTGCTGCCTTGGGAAGGTTATGCCCTTCTCAAAGATGGCGCCGAGGTGTTCGGGACGCTCTGCGCATGCGCGGGAGCATCATTTTGCCGCGACGGCGGCGCCAAATTTAAAAACACAGGCATTTCTGTGTTTTTTGCTGAGGATTCTTACAAAATAGCTGGATTTCGCCGTGCGTTCCACTGCTTTGCCAGAAAACAACTCAGCAAGCGCAGGTAAGTTGAATCATCTGATTTAGACTATCTACAGCCTTTAAAAAAAAAAAAAAAGTAAGGGAATAAAAAAAAAAAAAAAAAAAAAATTTTCTCTTATTACTCTTCAGTCTTACTGTCACTATTACTATGGAGACCACTGCCCGCGCAGACCACCATCAACAAACGAGGTAAGAGGCCATCCGTCATTGGTAAGTATTGAAGAAGGGGAGAGAAAAAGAGAGCCAACCACTAACGCTGCGTTTTTGGCAGCCCTACCAGGTCAAGAGTCGCAAGTTCCAGGCATGAAGGGAGATCAAGTCATGCATCAAGCAAGAAGTCTCGCAGAAGCCGTTCAAGATCTTCTTCCCGCCACCGAAGACATAGCCGCTCACGTCACAGCCGCTCAAGATGCAGCCGCTCCCGTCATAGTCGGTCACACCGCAGACGGTCACCTTCATCACACCGCCAGAGCTGCCACACCCGTCCTGCAGCAAACGCTTGCTGGGTATGCGGCGCGCCGGCCTTGCCAGAGAAACTAGTCTGCAGATAAGTTGGTAAGTATTGAAGTAGGGGAGAGAAAAAGAGAGCCAACCACTAACGCTGCGTTTTTGGCAGCCCTACCAGGTCAAGAGTCGCAAGTTCCAGGCATGAAGGGAGATCAAGTCATGCGTCAAGCAAGAAGTCTCGCAAAAGCCGTTCAAGATCTTCTTCCCGCCACCGAAGACATAGCCGCTCACGTCACAGCCGCTCAAGACGCAGCCGCTCCCGTCATAGTCGGTCACACCGCAGACGGTCACCTTCATCACACCGCCAGAGCCGCCACACCCGTCCTGCAGCAAACGCTTGCTAGGTATGCGGCGCGCCGGCCTTGCCAGAGAAACTAGTCTGCAGATTCTGCTTCAATGAAGCAGCAAAGGACAAAGAACTAGACGCAAGAGTGGCTACGGAGCTCATAAGAGAATCTATGCGGGAATCCATAAGGGAGACAATGGCACCACTAATGGATAGGCCTACGCCTAGCACATCGGTAGCGGACAACCATCAACCCCAGGCATCAGAACCCTCCTCAGGAGATGAGGATCAGGACATGTCAGCAGGTTTTGAATTCTCCCTTGTACAGCCTTTCGCAAAGTCAGTTAAAGAAGCGATAGGCTGGGAAGAAGATAAAGCAAAACCGCAGAAAGTTCAGAAATATTTCCCAAATTTAATGAAAGAACCAGAGAATTTTCCTTTTATAGGTGAACTGGAGGATCTAATTAAAGATGAGTGGGAAAGATCTGATAAGCGGACCAGTCTCACCAACAGACTGACAAAAATGTATCCTCTGAAGGAGTCAAAAGTCAATTCATTGATGAACGCCACAGTAGTTGACTCCCCCTTGATGTGTCTTGCACGGCATGTCACTCTGCCTATTGAAGACGCGGTTTCCTTTCGGGATGTTCTGGATCGGAAATTGGATCTGGAATTAAAGAAAGCATACTCCACTGCTGGGGGCGCGTGCAGACCAGCAATTACCACAGCAGCAGTGGCTAAAGCCATATCAGGTTGGGCAACCAAGGTGGAGAAAGATCTGCAAGACGGTACTGAAGTAGACAAGATAATATCTTCTCTTCAGGAGATCAAGTTGGCAGGTGACTTTGTGGCAGAAGCTTCAGTGGATATTATAAGATCCTCGGCGAGATCAATGCTAGCCTCAGTCACGGCAAGAAGGGCCCTGTGGCTGAAACCATGGATGGCCGATACTGCATCTAAAACAAACTGGTGCAGAATTCCATATGATGGCTCAAACCTGTTCGGGTCTAAATTGGACACCGCTATCTCGAAGGTGACAGGAGGGAAGTCGGGATTAATTCCCTCAGACAGGAGACCCAAGGCCCAAAAGGGTCCGTCCTTCAGGCGCAACCTTCCTGAGAAATATAGGGAAGCTAGATCCTACCGTCCCGGTAGGGAGTTTAGAAGAGACTGGAAAAAAACAAGACCTTCCTTTCTAAGGATGCAAAAGTTCAAGCCTACCCCAGCAGGGGAGCAGCAGAAGTCTTTTTGAAGGTTCACCTGCCCACCCAGTACAGGTGGGCGCCAGGCTCAAGGACTTCGTACAGATTTGGTCAAGTCATATAAAGGACCCGTGGACTCTTTCCACAATCAAATTTGGACACAAGTGGAAGTTTATGGGCAAACTTCCAAAAAATCACTTCCAATCAACAAGACGTTACTATTAAAATATATAGTGGAATTGAAGGAGAAAGGGGCAATCCTGGAGGTTCCATCAGATCAAAAGGGGAGGGGGTTCTATTCCCCACTATTTATGGTAAAGAAGAAGACCGGAGACTTACGTCCTGTATTGGATTTAAAAAATCTCAACAGGAACATAAAGATAGAGGCCTTCAAAATGGAGAGTCTGCAGTCCATACTTCTGGCTGTGAACCTGGGCGACTGGATGCTCTCTGTAGATTTATCGGACGCTTATCTACATATTCCAATTCATCCCGCCTTTCAAAAATTCCTCCGATTTGCCATCAACAAAAGCCACTTCCAATTCCAGTGCCTTCCTTTCGGCATTTCGTCGGCTCCCAGGACATTCACCAAGGTCCTCCTACCCTTGGTTGCATTCCTCAGGGAAAAGGGTCCACCATTATTTGGACGACATCCTGCTCTTGGCAGAAGATCAAGAAACTTTGCTATGTCATCAGAGAATCTTACTCACGACTCTCCAGGACTTTGGTTGGCTAGTCAACTGGAAAAAGAGCAGTCTACAACCCACACAAAACATGGTATTCCTGGGAGCGGATCTGAACACCAAATTGAACAGGGTACAACTCCCTCAGGAGAAGATTCAGCCTCTAGTACAGAAGATGCGGAGATTACTATCAGCGAGGCATCTTCCAGCCAGAATCTGCTTGAGTGTGCTAGGGTCTATGGCTGCAACCCTGCCCATGGTGCAGTGGTCACAGTGGCACATGAGAGTTCTGCAAAACTCCTTTCTGAGGCAGTGGGATGGAGTATCGATGCGTCAGACCATTACCATCTCCAGACCAATGAAGCAATCAGTGTGGTGGTGGACACACTTGACCAACCTCAGGAAATACAAGCTGATAGTTCCCCCAGATCCGATAATAGTCACTTCGGATGCCTGTCAGAGCGGCTGGGGAGCTCACTGTCAAGATCGAGCAGCACAGGGCCGATGGCAGTTCCGGGCCCAGGATATAGTATCGAATATACTGGAACTCAGGGCAGCCTTCCAGGCCCTTATGGCATTTTCACCAGTCCTCAGAGGGAAGAACGTGCTTATTCGGATGGACAACAAGGTGGCAGTGTCCTACATCCAGAAGCAAGGGGGTACCAAGAGTCTCACACTGATGAAGGAAGTCCGTCCTATCTTGGAATGGGCACAGGCACACCTAGCAGACTTAAAAGCAATATATGTTCCTGCGGCACAGAACATGTTAGCCGATTACTTGAGTCGAAAGACTCTTTCGAACAACGAATGGTCCCTGAGTCTCCAGGCCTTTTCTCTTCTTACGGAGACATGGGGAGTGCCAGAGATCGACTTAGCAGCCACTCCGGCGAATACGAAGTGTCGGAGGTTTCTGTCCAGAGCATCTTTCCCTTCAGCCGAAGGGATAGATTGTCTAATTCACTCATGGAACTTCAAGTTGGTGTACATATTCCCGCCAACTCCGTTAATTGCAAGATTCCTGTCCAGGCTTCGGAGATCTTCAGCCACGGTAATCGGGGTAATCCCTCTTTGGCCGAGAAGACCATGGTTCACGACCCTATTGCAGCTCAGCCTTCAACTTCCAATCCTTCTTCCGGTAACTCTGGATTTACTATTTTAAGGCCAATTTCTACATCCAGCTCCAGAGAAGTTGCATCTGACAGCATGGAAGTTGAGAGGGTTAAGTTAAGGGAACAAGGCTGCTCACAGGAAGTAATATCAACCCTGATGCAAGCCAGGAAAAGTACCACCAACACCACCTATACAAGAATTTGGAACAAATTCTTTACAATGGAGCAGCAGAAGGGATGGGATCCTATTGCCCCAGAACCTTCTCAAATCCTAGAGTTCCTCCAGTCAGGAGTCAACAAAGGTCTAAGTTCAAGTACCCTTAAGGTACAAGTATCCGCCTTGTTGGCCAAAACAGGCACCAGATGGGCATTACATCCGCTGGTTATCCAATTCCTGAGAGCCTGCCTAAAAATCAAACCTCCTAAGAAACCAGTTTTTCCATCATGGGACCTCTCAGTAGTTCTCGACGCCTTCACCAATCCTCCTTTTACTCCATCTGAATCACTATCTCTGTGGGATCTGACTCTAAAACTGTCTTTTCTCATTGCAATTACATCAGCAAAGAGGGTATCTGAAATCCAAGCACTGATGGCATCAGAACCTTACTTAGTATTCTTCCCTGATAAGGTAGTACTAAGACCTTCAGACCACTTCATCCCGAAGGTAGCAACTTCCTTCCACTACAACCAAGATATTGTCTTACCATCCTTCACTAATGATCAGGGTGAACCTCATCCTAAAACTACCATCATTAGTTACCTGGCGGCTACAAATTCTTTTAGGAAGACTGATACCCTCATGGTCATTCCACATGGAAACAGACGAGGTCAAGCGGCTACTTCACGTACTATCGCCTCCTGGTTAGTCAAGTCCATCAAGAAGGCATACTCCATGCATCATATGGCAATTCCTGAAGGCATCAGGGCTCACTCGACCAGGGCAGTGGCTACCTCCTGGGCAGCGTATTGCAGGGTTTCACCGGAGACTATTTGCAAAGCAGCAACTTGGTCCTCCAGACATACCTTTATTTCTCACTATAGCGTAGATTCTGCTCACTTGGCTATTGCAGACTTCGGTAGATCCATTGTTAGAGCCAATTCTTCTGCATTATAAGGAATAAATATTATTTTCTTGCACCCACCCGACTGGCGAGTTATTTCCCAGTGTGTGCTGTCATGGAGGCATCAAGAAAGCGGAAAATTGTATACTCACCTTTCCGTAATTTTCCTTTCCTGACACCTCTCCATGGCAGCACACAGATTCCCACCCCGTTTTATGGTGATATATTTACAGAGAATGCAGTGGGGTGTCTCCCCTTCAAATTTATAGCTAACCAATCCTGTCAGGTTGTTGGGGCGGAGTCACAACCCAGTGTGTGCTGCCATGGAGAGGCGTCAGGAAAGGAAAATTACGGAAAGGTGAGTATACAATTTTCCGTTTTTTATCTATCAAAAAGTGTTTTCCAGCACTAAACCTTTCATCTGATTTCTAAATTGCTGCATTTGTAAATTCCAGAAGCCAAAATAAAGGAATAGTAGTTGTAAAAAAACACTTGTGGGTTTAGGAACAAAGAATACAGAGGAGAGATGGGTTTGCTTTAAGAGCATATTAAATAAGGGCATTAGCCAATGTATCCCATTGGGTAATAAATTTAAAAGAGCAAACAAAAATCCTGGATGGCTTAACTCCAATGTAAAAATGCATATAAAAGCAAAGGAGAAGGCCTTCAAAAAATACAAGGTTGAGGGATCATCCTCAGCATTCAGACTTTATAAAGAATGCAATAAGAAATGTAAGGGTGCAATTAGGACGGCTAAGATAGAACATGAAAGACACATAGCGGAGGAGAGCAAAAAAAAATCCCAAAAAATTCTTTAAGTATGCAAACAGTAAAAAAGGGAGGACAGACCATATTGGCCCCATAAAGAATGAGGAAGGACATCTGGTTACAAAGGATGGGGAGATGGCAAAGGTATTGAATTTATTCTTCCCCTCAGTCTTCACGAGTGAATCGGGGGGCTTCAGTAACCAAAACTGCAGTGTTTATCCTCATGACACAACACAGGAAGCACCTACATGGTTAACAGAGGACGGAATTAAAATTAGACTTGAGAAACTTAACATTAATAAATCACCGGGACCAGATGGCTTGCATCCGAGGGTACTTAGGGAACTCAGTCAGGTGATTGCCAGACCGTTGTTCCTAATTTTTACAGACAGTCTATTGACTGGAATGGTACCAGCTGATTGGAGAAAAGCCAATGTAGCACCAATATTTAAAAAGGGCCCAAAAAACATCCCTGGGAATTACAGACCAGTTAGCCTAACATCAATAGTATGTAAACTCTTGGAGGGGATGATAAGGGACTATATACAAGATTTTAGTAATAAGAATGATATCATTAGCAGTAATCAGCATGGATTCATGAAGAATCGTTCTTGCCAAACCAATCTATTAACCTTCTATGAGGAGGTGCGTTGCCATCTAGATAAAGGAAGGCCCGTAGACGTGGTGTATCTGGATTTTGCAAAAGCATTTGACACAGTTCCCCATAAACGTTTACTGTACAAAATAAGGTGCGTTGGCATGGACCATAGGGTGAGTACATGGATTGAAAACTGGCTACAAGGGCATGTTCAGAGGGTGGTGATAAATGGGGAGTACTCAGAATGGTCAGGGGTGGGTAGTGGGGTTCCCCAGGGTTCTGTGCTGGGACCAATCCTATTTAATTTGTTCATAAATGACCTGGAGGGTGGGATAAACAGTTCAATCTCTGTATTTGCAGACGATACTAAGCTAAGCAGGGCAATAACTTCTCCGCAGGATGTGGAAATCTTGCAAAAAGACCTGAACAATTTAATGGGGTGGGCGACTACATGGCAAATGAGGTTCAATGTAGAAAAATGCAAAATAATGCATTTGGGTGGCAAAAATATGAATGCAATCTATACACTGTGGGGAGAACCTCTGGGGGAATCTAGGATGGAAAAGGACCTGGTACATGATAGGCTCAGCAATGGCATGCAATGAAAAGCTGCTGCTAACAAAGCAAACAGAATATTGGCATGCATTAAAAAGGGGATCAACTCCAGATATAAAATGATAATTCTCCCGCTCTACAAGACTCTGGTCCGGCCTCACCTGGAGTATGCTGTCCAGTTCTGGGCTCCAGTCCTCAGGAAGGATGTACTGGAAATGGAGCGAATACAAAGAAAGGCAACAAAACTAATAAAGGGTCTGGAGGATATTAGTTATGAGGAAAGGTTGCGAGCCCTGAACTTATTCTCTCTGGAGAAGAGACGCTTGAGAGGGGATATGATTTCAATATACAACTCATTAAAATTAGAAGAAAAGAGGTTTAACCTTAACTACGTAGATGGTTATTTACTGTAAGAGCGGCAAGGATGTGGAATTCCCTTCCACAGGCAGGGGTCTCAGCAAGGGGGCATCAATAGTTTCAAGAAACTATTAGATAAGCACCTGAACCACTGCAACATACAGGGATATACAATGTAATACTGACATATAATCACACACATAGGTTGCACTTGACCTACTATGTAACTATGTAACTATGATATCTGCTGGCACCCACTGATCGTCAGGCAGAGACTTATGCCACGTACACACGGTCGGAATTTCCGATGGAAAATGTCCGATCGGAGTGTGTTGTTGGAAATTCCGACCGTGTGTGGGCTCCATCAGACATTTTCCATCGGATTTTCCGACACACAAAGTTTGAGAGCAGGATGTAAAATTTTCCGACAACAAAATCCGATCGCGTCAATTCCGACCGCGTGTGGCCTGTTCTGACGCACAAAGTGCCACGCATGCTCAGAAGAAATTCCGACACGGAACAGCTTGGTCTGGTAAAATCAGCGTTCGCAGTGGATACAGCACTTTCGTCACGCTGCAGTGTTAAAAATGGTTTAATACAGCGCACTCTCTTCTTCTTTATAATGTGACAAGAATTAAGTAGTTTTGCTGCTCATATTCACACACACTTCTCACAAACTTATTTCTTTACTATTTATCGGGATTCCCTCAATATATTTTGATTTGTCACATCTGACATCATTATTTTGGTGTTGTTTTTTTTGTTTTTTTTTTAAGGCCGATTATTTTTTTTTTGGTTTGTATTTTTTTCAAGGCTTATTTTTTTTTTTTTGATTTTTATTTGTACTCCTGAAAATTTTTGTGTGTGTTTTTTGTGTCAAGTTACCAAAACACCATTGATATGTTGTTCTATTTAATCTGTAGGAGATTGTTTGGTGTTGTTGTCCCTTGTTAATTTCACATTTAATGTTAGAAATGTACCTGAATCGTCACCAACAAACTGTCCTTTTTGGATGAAAACACACACAGGAGAGTATAATTTCCCAAAAAAAAACTTTTATTAAGGGCTCACAACTAAACAAAGAGGGAGGCAACGCTGGAGAAACTGCAGAAATTGGCGAAGCCTTGGACCCCCAGGGAAGACATCAACTATTTTCAAGCAAAATTGGGGGCCTGAGGAGTTCTTATCTAAGGGAGTGCAGTCTGGTCCAGAAGTCCCAGAGATCCGGAAAGCAGCAGATGACATCTGTGTCCCCAGGCTGTGGTCATACAAGAGACTGCAGCTTTTGTCAGACCAGACTGAACCCAGGGTCATCACTCTCTTGTCTTCTTTCCACGCCTCCTTCCACGCTGTGGCTCTGGTGGTGGAGTTGTGGCAGCAGGAGGAGGAGGATGGTCAAACTCAATCACGTTGGTCTTGGGTGTTAGTTCCCCACTCACCCCCTTAGTTAGGGCTTTATAAATAAATTGCTCACACAGGAGGCGTTGACCCTCCTGCATGCCCTGCAGTTTTGTGGCAGCCATGCAGGCAAAGGCCTCTTCAGGAGTGGGTAAGGCTCGGAGGGACGCAGAAGCCTCCTGAATGAGCCTGAGCGCAGAATCCTGCATGGGAGTCGCCTTCCTCACTCTTTTATATGGAAGGCGGAGGGGAGGAACCTGCGATTCAGTCAGGCTGCGACTGGTCCCAGGCTTCTCTTGGCTGACACTTAGCCCCGCCTCCTCCTGGCTGCCACTAATCCCCGCCTCCTCCTGACTGCCACATTCCACAACCTCTTCCTGGCTGAGGTCTTCCTGTGTATGAAAAAGGGACATAGTTTTAGTGTTTTATTCATCAATCACACACAATTTTCACCTCCTGACTGTTGCAAATTGAATGTTAACAAATATAACAGACTATCCTTCTGAGCCAAGCATTTTTCATTCTTGTCCCAATTATTTTTGCCCACTACTGTCTATTGATCTGTAAAACACTTTTTTCCATCAGCAATTAGTGATCAATAAAAACATCTAGTAAACATAATTTCTTTATTGTCCAGAAATCAGTAGACGAATGCTATACCTGACTCCAGCTGGGCTCCTTTACTTCTTCCTGGCTGGAAGGCCCAGGTTGGACATCGGAAGCCTCAGCTGGAGTGGAAGGAAGAGTGGAAGGAAGAGTGGAAGGAAGAGTGGAGAGGGATTCCCTGACTTCAGTGTGGTCTGACAGAAATCGCAGTCTCTCATAGTACCACAGCCTGGGGACATAAACGTCATCTGCCGCAGCTCCGGACCTCTGGGAATCCGTGACCTTCTTGCGCTCCCTTAGATAAGTGCTCCTCAGGCCACCAATTTTGGTTATTAAATAGGGGATGGTTGCTGTGGGGACCACCGGCTTCACCAACTCCAGCAGTTTCTCCAGCGCTGCCTGCCTCTTTTGTTTATGATTATAATGAGGATGTCTTTTAGTTTTTCATTTGCCTTTTTCTGTCACTTTTTAAATAGCTTTTTTTTCTTTTTTTTTTTTTCCTCTGGTTCCTTCAGCCTATCAATTAAGGGGGGTGGTTAATTGCTCACAGGTGCCTATTTAACTGGGTGTAGAACTCAGTCTGAGCATGCTCAGTCTTTGGCTGTGGAATTTTGTGTAAGTGGAACTTGGTATAAGTGGGAGTTAAAAACTACAGTTATAGAGTGAATAAGTCTTGCTTGTTGATTGCTGGGTTTGCTGGGGTGCATTTTTGGGGCTTTTCCTTTTAGTTTTTCATTTGCCTTTTTCTGTCACTTTTTAAATAGCTTTTTTTTTCTTTTTTTTCTTTTTTTTTTCCTCTGGTTCCTTCAGCCTATCAATTAAGGGGGGTGGTTAATTGCTCACAGGTGCCTATTTAACTGGGTGTAGAACTCAGTCTGAGCATGCTCAGTCTTTGGCTGTGGAACTTTGTGTAAGTGGAACTTGGTATAAGTGGGAGTTAAAAACTACAGTTATAGAGTGAATAAGTCTTGCTTGTTGATTGCTGGGTTTGCTGGGGTGCATTTTTGGGGCTTTTCCTTTTAGTTTTTCATTTGCCTTTTTCTGTCACTTTTTAAATAGCTTTTTTTTTCTTTTTTTTTCCTCTGGTTCCTTCAGCCTATCAATTAAGGGGGGTGGTTAATTGCTCACAGGTGCCTATTTAACTGGGTGTAGAACTCAGTCTGAGCATGCTCAGTCTTTGGCTGTGGAACTTTGTGTAAGTGGAACTTGGTATAAGTGGGAGTTAAAAACTACAGTTATAGAGTGAATAAGTCTTGCTTGTTGTTTGCTGGGGTGCATTTTTGGGGCTTTTCCTTTTAGTTTTTCATTTGCCTTTTTCTGTCACTTTTTAAATAGCTTTTTTTTTCTTTTTTTTCTTTTTTTTTTCCTCTGGTTCCTTCAGCCTATCAATTAAGGGGGGTGGTTAATTGCTCACAGGTGCCTATTTAACTGGGTGTAGAACTCAGTCTGAGCGTGCTCAGTCTTTGGCTGTGGAACTTTGTGTAAGTGGAACTTGGTATAAGTGGGAGTTAAAAACTAGAGTTATAGAGTGAATAAGTCTTGCTTGTTGATTGCTGGGTTTGCTGGGGTGCATTTTTGGGGCTTTTCTTTTTAGTTTTTCATTTGCCTTTTTCTGTCACTTTTTAAATAGCTTTTTTTTTTTTTTTCCTCTGGTTCCTTCAGCCTATCAATTAAGGGGGGTGGTTAATTGCTCACAGGTGCCTATTTAACTGGGTGTAGAACTCAGTCTGAGCGTGCTCAGTCTTTGGCTGTGGAACTTTGTGTAAGTGGAACTTGGTATAAGTGGGAGTTAAAAACTACAGTTATAGAGTGAATAAGTCTTGCTTGTTGATTGCTGGGTTTGCTGGGGTGCATTTTTGGGGCTTTTCTTTTTAGTTTTTCATTTGCCTTTTTCTGTCACTTTTTAAATAGCTTTTTTTTTTTTTTTTCTCCTCTGGTTCCTTCAGCCTATCAATTAAGGGGGTGGTTAATTGCTCACAGGTGCCTATTTAACTGGGTGTAGAACTCAGTCTGAGCATGCTCAGTCTTTGGCTGTGGAACTTTGTGTAAGTGGAACTTGGTATAAGTGGGAGTTAAAAACTACAGTTATAGAGTGAATAAGTCTTGCTTGTTGATTGCTGGGTTTGCTGGGGTGCATTTTTGGGGCTTTTCCTTTTAGTTTTTCATTTGCCTTTTTCTGTCACTTCTTAAATAGCTTTTTTTTCTTTTTTTTTCCTCTGGTTCCTTCAGCCTATCAATTAAGGGGGGTGGTTAATTGCTCACAGGTGCCTATTTAACTGGGTGTAGAACTCAGTCTGAGCATGCTCAGTCTTTGGCTGTGGAACTTTGTGTAAGTGGAACTTGGTATAAGTGGGAGTTAAAAACTACAGTTATAGAGTGAATAAGTCTTGCTTGTTGATTGCTGGGTTTGCTGGGGTGCATTTTTGGGGCTTTTCCTTTTAGTTTTTCATTTGCCTTTTTCTGTCACTTTTTAAATAGCTTTTTTTTTCTTTTTTTTCTTTTTTTTTTCCTCTGGTTCCTTCAGCCTATCAATTAAGGGGGGTGGTTAATTGCTCACAGGTGCCTATTTAACTGGGTGTAGAACTCAGTCTGAGCGTGCTCAGTCTTTGGCTGTGGAACTTTGTGTAAGTGGAACTTGGTATAAGTGGGAGTTAAAAACTAGAGTTATAGAGTGAATAAGTCTTGCTTGTTGATTGCTGGGTTTGCTGGGGTGCATTTTTGGGGCTTTTCCTTTTAGTTTTTCATTTGCCTTTTTCTGTCACTTTTTAAATAGCTTTTTTTTTTTTTTTCCTCTGGTTCCTTCAGCCTATCAATTAAGGGGGGTGGTTAATTGCTCACAGGTGCCTATTTAACTGGGTGTAGAACTCAGTCTGAGCATGCTCAGTCTTTGGCTGTGGAACTTTGTGTAAGTGGAACTTGGTATAAGTGGGAGTTAAAAACTACAGTTATAGAGTGAATAAGTCTTGCTTGTTGATTGCTGGGTTTGCTGGGGTGCATTTTTGGGGCTTTTCCTTTTAGTTTTTCATTTGCCTTTTTCTGTCACTTCTTAAATAGCTTTTTTTTCTTTTTTTTTCCTCTGGTTCCTTCAGCCTATCAATTAAGGGGGGTGGTTAATTGCTCACAGGTGCCTATTTAACTGGGTGTAGAACTCAGTCTGAGCATGCTCAGTCTTTGGCTGTGGAACTTTGTGTAAGTGGAACTTGGTATAAGTGGGAGTTAAAAACTACAGTTATAGAGTGAATAAGTCTTGCTTGTTGATTGCTGGGTTTGCTGGGGTGCATTTTTTGGGCTTTTCCTTTTAGTTTTTCATTTGCCTTTTTCTGTCACTTTTTAAATAGCTTTTTTTTTCTTTTTTTTCTTTTTTTTTTCCTCTGGTTCCTTCAGCCTATCAATTAAGGGGGGTGGTTAATTGCTCACAGGTGTCTATTTAACTGGGTGTAGAACTCAGTCTGAGCGTGCTCAGTCTTTGGCTGTGGAACTTGGTATAAGTGGGAGTTAAAAACTAGAGTTTAAAACAGGAGGTTATAACAGGGGTCATAGTACCTGTGTAGTGTGAGTATCTGAGTGTTGTCTGAGTAGTGTGTGTGGATCGTTAGTACTTGTGTATTGTGTACTGTATACTTGAGTATTGCGAGTGCACGTAGGTCTGCGACTGTTCTGCAATTGCACGTAGGTCTGTGAGTACCTGTGTATTGTCTTGTCTCCACCGGCACAGAGGCGGGTGGAGACAAAGAGGCGCAGGCACTTGCAAAGAGTAGATGGGTGACAGTCAGGAGGGGTAGAGGGGGAAGTGCCAGAGAGGCCGATCCAGGACTGGAGCATCCCAATAAGTATGAGTGTCATTGAGTGTCATTGGTGAAACCAGTCAGGGACCAGCACTGCTGGAGATGAGGGACTCTCCTAGCTGCCAGGGGAAGAACTCCTCCAGTGAGAGTGGGGGGGCAGCAAAGGGAAAGGAAAGACAGATTCTGGTGGTAGGGGACTCAATTCTTAGAAGGACAGAGAGGGCAATCTGTAACCAAGACCTGAAGCGCTGAACAGTATGTTGTCTACCGGGCGCTCGGGTTCGGCACATCACGGATCTTGTGGACAGATTACTGGGAGGGGCTGGGGAAGACTCGGCTGTCATGGTGCACGTTGGCACCAATGACAAAGTCAGAGGCAGATGGAGTGTCCTAAAGAACGATTTTAGGGACTTAGGTGCTAAATTGAGGAAAAGGACCTCCAAGGTAGTATTCTCAGGAAAACTACCGGTACATCGAGCCACACCAGAAAGGCAGAGGGAGATTAGGGAAGTAAACAAGTGGCTGAAGAGCTGGTGTAGTAAGGAGGGGTTTGGGTTCCTGGAGGACTGGGCCGACTTCTCAGTCGGTAACCGGTACTATAGAAGGGACGGACTGCACCTAAATGAGGAGGGTGCAGATCTGCTGGGAATGAAGATGGCCAAAAAGTTAGAGGGGTTTTTAAACTAGGCGATGGGGGGGAGGGTCCAGAGACAGTGATAGCCAGCGCGGATGATATTCCAGAGGGTAGTGTTGGGGGCATTAGTGGTAGGTTAACCAAAGCACAAAAACACAAGGTGAGTATAGTAGCAAGTCCTAGTTGCAATTTTGAAACACCCAATACGAGGACAATATGCGACCGGTCTAAACTATGTGGCATGTTCACCAATGCCAGGAGCATAGCAGACAAGATGGGTGAACTAGAGAAGATACTGTTGTACAAGGAGGATTTGGATTTTGTGGGAATTTCAGAGACCTGGTTCAACAGCTCTCATGATTGTCTGGCAAACATTCAAGGGTATACCCTATACCGCAAGGATAGAGAGGGTAAAAAAGGGGGAGGGGTATGCCTATATATCAAGAATAATGTACAAGCGAATGTGAGAGATGACATCACTGAGGGAGCTAGGGAGGTGGTGGAATCCTTATGGGTAGAGCTCCAAAGGGATGAAGCTAAGGGAAAAATAATACTGGGAGTATGCTATAGGCCCCCTAACCTGAAGGAGGAAGTGGAGACAGATCTCCTATCACAAATTGGATTAGCAGCAAGGATGGGAAGTGTTGTCATAATGGGGGATTTTAATTATCCAGACATAGACTGGGCGGAGGGAACCGCGCATTCATTTAAGGCTCGCCAGTTCCTTAATGTCTTGCAGGACAATTTTATGGGTCAGATGGTAGACGCACCAACTAGAAATAAATACTGGATCTACTGATTACCAACAATACAGACCTGATCACAGATGTGGAAATACGGGGCAACTTAGGTAACAGCGATCACAGGTCAATTAGTTTCAGTATAAATCACACAAATAGGAAACATAAAGGGAATACAAAGACACTGAATTTCAAAAGAGCCAACTTCCCTAAACTACAAACCTTGCTAAAAGGCATAAATTGGGATAAAATATTAGGAACAAAGAATACGGAGGAGAGATGGGTGTGGCTGCTGCAAACAGAATATTGGCATGTATTAAAAGGGGGATCAACTCCAGAGATAAAACGATAATTCTCCCGCTCTACAAGACTCTGGTCCGGCCGCACCTGGAGTATGCTGTCCAGTTCTGGGCACCAGTCCTCAGGAAGGATGTACTGGAAATGGAGCGAGTACAAAGAAGGGCAACAAAGCTAATAAAGGGTCTGGAGGATCTTAGTTATGAGGAAAGGTTGCGAGCGTTGAACTTATTCTCTCTGGAGAAGAGATGCTTGAGAGGGGATATGATTTCAATTTACAAATACTGTACTGGTGACCCCACAATAGGGATAAAACTTTTTCGCAGAAGAGAGTTTAATAGGACTCGGGGCCACTCATTACAATTATAAGAAAAGAGGTTTAACCTTAAACTACATAGAGGGTTCTTTACTGTAAGAGCAGTAAGGATGTGGAATTCCCTTCCACAGGCGGTGGTCTCAGCGGGGAGCATTGATAGCTTCAAGAAACTATTAGATAATCACCTGAATGACCGCAACATACAGGGATATGTAAGGTAATACTAACACATAATCACACACATAGGTTGGACTTGATGGACGTGTGTCTTTTTTCAACCTCACCTACTATGTAACTATATGTAACTATGTCTCACCTGCCACAGACAGGGCAGCTCCCTGTATTTGTCTATGAACAGGGGGAGGAAATTGTGGTCATTGAAGCCATCCATTTTATCTGTAAGACACAACACAAGACAAACCCTAAGGTCAGGCTAAACTCTCCTAATCTTGTTACAATATAGGCTTCAATTTCGAAGCAGTATAGGCCCAAGTTTAGATCTTACCTTCGTTATCACGATCGGCACTTTCGATGCTCCTTCCTCCGCTCACAGATCGTACGTAATACGCCCGCGTGTTATGCTCTATACACACTGCGCATGCGTGTAATTCCGCCCGCCCCTGATGTTCTTTCTAGTCTATTCCCCGCCCCTTTATGTTCTGCGCAGTGGGGGAAGAGCACATGGCGGATACACAGCAGGTGCGTGCTAATTATATGTTGTTTAGATGTTGGATGGTGGACATCCTGAAGAAGGCCGACTATGATGGAAAGTATGGACCTTACCCCAACCCCAATGTCAGAAAGGCCAAGATAATTGCGAAAGTGGTCAAGAGTCTGCACCGGAAATTCGGGGTACGACGATCGAAAGATCAGCTCAGGAAACGGTGGTCGGACCTGAAATTACGAGAACATGAGCAGTACAGAAGGATCCGGAGAGTGCTGCAAAAAACTAAGTAGTTGTCCTCTCTTCCTATTCTTTATGTTTCTTACGTTTGTGCTGCTCCATGTGCTTTTCTTACAAGTGTACATTTTTCAATGGCAATTTTCATGTTCATGGGTACATTAATTATCAAACATTTTTCTTTCGGCCTATAAAACACCATTGTTTAGGCCATATGCATTTGGCCACAATTTTTACACCCTAGTTGTCAGAAACTATTTTGGTTGCGTATATGGCTTTGTTACTACAATGAAATGCAAAGTAGATTCTGTGTAAGGAGAGGACACTCAGCAGCTGTTTTCACATCTGGACACTGGAGCACTAGTGTGGGACACAAGAAAACCATTTTTATTAGGGGGACACACAGGTGCTCCAGTGTATACTATAGGGGGGGCTACATCTGTGAAGCTTGTACCAAACAGGTAAAGTATTGAAGCTTGACAAAGGACACTGAAAATGCTACATTTTGGAACTCTGCCAAAATAGACAACTGTACCCCACTTCCAAGCAATGTTTCCTATTTATAGTTCTGCCATCAAATCACTGTGTGCTAAGTATAGCATTTTTGTTTTACATAGGGGAGAAAAGACTCGGAGGACACCCCTCATCCGAGGAGACCAGAGACCCCCCACCTCTGGAAGAAGGGGAAATACCCCCAACCCAAGAAGTGCAGGAGGAGGAAGAAGACGTGGTGGAACTAGTCACCACAACAGGTGAGTGTCTGCGACCACAGGCTCAGGTAAGAGATGGATGCCGGCATATTTTTGATACCTTTTTTTGGGGGGTTTCTCTCTTTTTAGGTGATCGTGATGTTGTGGATCCAGATCCTTCAACATCAGAAAGTGTCCAGATCCTGATCGGGGAGATCATGGGGTGTAATGTACAATTGTAAAACCTCAAGAAAAAAATCAATGATGTAATTCTAAAAAATAAAAATATCATTGATGTCTTGAGGCGAGTTTAAAACCCCTCCCAATCACTTTGTTTTTTGTGTGCTCCAATGTTCAAAATGTTTTAAAGATTTTTAGAAAAGCCTAATTTGGAGGATGCACACAGTGTACCAACATGTGCTATCTGCCATCACGGGAGATCAATGGACGCGTTTTGGGGGTGCAACCCCTTCCTCAATAAGAAAGTAGCTGAGAGGAAGGGGTTTCTCCCCCAAAACATGTCCCTTGATCCCCCGTGATGGCAGCTAGCACATGTTGACATTGGGAAATTTGTGTGCATCTTCCAAATTTGGCTTTTCCTGGGGTGACTTCACCCCATCTGAACGCAATATCAAACACAGTTCCTAAATACTCATGTCTGATATTGCCGTCAAGTTCTACCAAATGTGAACTTTGTAAGTTCAAGATTTGTGTCTTTCTTGTTGGTTTTACACATGCCTGTTTTATCTTAAATGGACATTTATCTGTTTTATAATGCTACCCAAAAAATTGTTATACAACAAACATGTTGGTTTGTTAGAAAAACCTTTTCTAAATGCACATGTGATTGTGCAGGTATTAAAGAGATTGTTAAGCAAGAATGTGTGGATTATTGTGTCAACGCTAAAACACTTTGTTGGTGATGTAATTGGTGTTTTCTGTGAAAATGGGGGTTATTTCCTAAGGGCAAATCCTCTTTGCACTACAAGTGCAGTTTCAGTGCACTTGTAGTGCAAAGTGTCTTTGCCTTTAGTAAATAACACCCAACAGTGCTTTGTATAAGGTTACACAATCACACCATTTTCTGGACTAAACACATTTCTGTGAGGGTCAGCTAAAACAAACACAAGCAGTAAATGTCCACAAAGATTTTCTTTTTTTTACTTTTTTATTTGATAAAGGCTTCACAAATTTGCTGGCATATTGATGGCCCCCCTACCCGCAAAGAACTCCAGGTATAGTAACCGGACATCAAGGGCACTCAGGGAGGGCAAGCCAGGACAGCCACTTTCAAGCGCCGTCAGTGTTGTTTCATGTATCATTCCGGCCTCAGGCCCAACTGAGCCAGCATAGTTGGCCTGAACGTTTGCGTAAAAAGTTATAGAGAATACAGCATGCCGGGATTATATGGTTAAGTTTATACTCCGCCATATGGATGGGTGTCAGAAATAGGCGGAACTGGCTGGCCAGGATTCCAAATGTGTTCTCCACCACTCTTCTGGCTCTGGCCAGCCGGTAATTAAAAACGTCAACATACAAGAAGTCGTAATTAGCCGACACCACCGCCAACATCACAATACTATTGAACCCCTTATAGTTGAAATAGTACGACCCCGAGTTGGGTGGTGGGACGATGTGGACGTGTTTCCCATCAATTGCCCCTCCGCAGTTAGGAAAGTCCCACCGCTGGGCAAAGTGGGAGGCCACATTCTGCCATTCCTGTGGCGTGGAAGGAAACTGTTGAGGAAAACAAAAATAAATTAATATTTTTGCACATAAACATGGCAAGCAGATTAGACACAAACATTCTTGGCCAACCTTCAGATAGCATTTATTAAGGGGAATTTAACAACACCAAAGTATAAGGTACAACTATCATACCCCCCCCCCCCCATGGGCCATTTCTAACATTATGGGGGGTGGGTAAATCTTGGACAGGTAACCCTCTCCACTTCATTAAGAGATGAATGCCTAAATACAGGGTATTACTTGAAACAGCCCCTCCTTAGTTACACTATTGGCAGCCCACTGGACAGGTAAGAAGTGTCATAATACAAAGATATAAATACACACTGTACACATTTGAGCACATTTGGACATTCTGCTATTACCTGTCAAGATAATAATAGGTTATAAAAACTTAAAACAGTACCATTGGAAAGTATACAGGCAGGCCCTTGCACTACATGCTTTGGGGAATTCATCCATACATCTGACCACAAAAGAGATGGGTATAGTGTGTATGGGTTTGGCAAAGTAGATAGATGATTGAGGATAGATAGAGAATTGGGATCAGCTGACTTAGCAGTTGGGGGGAGGGAGGGTTAATAAAAATGATTTGGGGACACCACAAAAAAAGTCTCTGGCACTCTGCCTGAATTTAAAGCACAAATCACATTTCTAAACATTTTAGGGGGTGTTTGGGGTAAAGCACTACTATGGAGCTGATAAAATACATTGTTAAGTGACTACATGAGGTGAATATAGGGGCAGGAGAACATGCTGGGGAGGTTATTGAAGGCAAATATGTATGAAGGACTAAAAAATTAATTGCATAAAAATCCAGCATGCATGAGGACAAAGGGGACATTCACAGCATATTCCAATCATGGTAATTAGGGAATGAGGAAAGAAATACAATATATTATCAATCATTAAATACAAAAAAATGTGAGATTAAAGGATACAAATCTTACCTTCATATACTCCTTCTGCAGGACCTGGATGATGGCAGAACAAGCCTCTGGGATAATGATCCCCAGAGCCTGGGGGGAGATGCCTGTGGAGAACTTCAAGTCCTGCAGACTTCTTCCTGTCGCCAAGTACCACAGGGTAGCGACCAGCCTCTGTTCCGGAGTGATGGCTTGCCTCATGCAGGTATCCTGCCTGCTAATATAAGGGGTCAGCGAAGCCAGCAGACGGTGAAACACGGGGTCCGTCATCCTGAGAAAGTTCCTGAAATCATCAGGATTATTCTCACGGATCTCATGGAGCAAAGGCATATGAGAGAACTGGTCACGCTGAAGCAACCAATTCTTGGTCCATGAACTCCTCCCCACCCTGTTCATGGACTGGACTTGTGTCAAGGTCAGGACCCCAACACCAAGCCCCCGCACAGCACGAACTCTACGAGGAGTACGTATACGCAACATGGCTAGAAAACAGTCAGCTGCTCAGAACGAAGTAACAGAACGCACTGAAGAACAGCAAGGCCTGTGAGGAGCGACTGGAAAAACAGTAACGAACGAACAAGAACACAATGACTGCTTAAAGTCACGTGGAACTTGCTTGCACGCACTGAAGAGCAGATACAAACCCACAAGCACAAACTGAACCGCAGTAAACGATCTGAAAGCGCGAATCGTCTCTCACCAAACTTTTACTAACACGAGATTAGCAATAGGAGCCCAAAGGGTGCCACGCTTGGTTCTGAACTAGCCTTTTCTAGTCTCGTCGTACGTGCTTGACGTTACCGCGTTGTTGGCGAATGGAAATTCCGACAACTTTGTGCGACCGTGTGTACGCAAAACAATTTTGAGCTAACATCTGTCGGAAAAAATCCTAGGATTTTGTTGTCGGAATGTCCGAACAAAGTCCGACCGTGTGTACGGGGCATTAGAATGGAGCTCTGCCTATGGAAATAAGGCAGAGTTCCATACTGATGGGGGGAAGGGATGGATTTTGTGTTCCTGCAAAGCATGAACTAAAATCCATCTCTTCCACTAGTAAAAGCAGCAAACATAGTAAACACAAACGCTGGCCAGGCACACAGTTAACCCTTTGATTGCCCTAGATGTTTAATCCCTTCCCAGCCAGTTTCATTAGTACAATGACAGTGCATATTTTTAGCACTGATCACTGCATTAGTGTCACTGGTTCCTGCAAAGTGCCAAAAGTGTCAGTTAGTGTCCAATTGTCTGCCACAATATCGCAGTCCCGCTATAATTCACTGATCACCGCCATTACTAATATAAAAATAATTTAAAATTCCAGCACATCCCATAGTTTGTAGACGCTACCACAAATATGATTTTTATTCATTTTTTTTTATTGGATATGTTTTATAGGAGAAAGTAAAACACATTGTTTTTTTTGTTTTTTTTAAATTAACGCTCTCTTATTTATATGAATAAAAAACACAGTGGTGATCAAATACCACTGAAATAATGCTCTATTTGTGGGAAAAAAATGACATACATTTTACATTTTATTTGGGTACAGCATTGCACGAATGCGCAATTGTCAGCAACGCAGTGCCATGTCGCAAACTGTGGCCTGGTCATGAGAGGGATAAATCTTCTGGAGGTCAAGTGGTTAAATCACTGTAGAAAGGGAAATGTCCCCATGGCTGTGAATATATGGAAATAAAAAAAAGTATATAAATTAGTTTAAAAAGTTGAAATGTTTTCTAGTCTATAATAGTCATTAAAGCAGACAGATCTCTCCGCTCTTGCTGAAATAGCTGAGAGATCTGCCCATGTATGTCTTAGCTTAAATCTTGATTCTGCTGCACAAACTTACTGATGTGCAGGGAAATGATTTATATGGGGCACCGCGAACAGACAGCAGGAGGTACAGACACCTCTGGCTATTCTGTGCTTATTTGATTTTTCCTCAGTGACAAGAACCTGTAAGAGATAAAACTGAAACATATGGGCTGAAACTCATATTGACTGCCAGGAAACAGGATTTCTTTCTTCCTGGAGGTGGTGGAAGTTGGATGCATCTTTATTTTCTGCCTGGTGTGAAGCAGAGAACATTCAGTAAATAAAGTCACGCTCAACCCGCACCCGGAATGACTGTGTCTCATTAAAAAGTAATCTGGACATTTGTACGAGTCAGAAAATAAGAGGCTATTATTGTGTTACATTTGAGAGCATAGACTACAGTGTGAAATACAGAGCAATAAAGATCATATTAATCATCCACACACAGTACCTGTTCCCAGGAGCTTGCAGTCTTATTATCTAGGACTTTTTTATGATGGATAATCACTGTTCAATTGCTGTCCATTTTGCTTAAAGCCGAATTTCTCATCTGTCTCAAATATCCATGTCTTTCTCTCAGGACAACATGAGTAAAAGCCTCAGACTAAAGGATAAAAGACTAAATTGCAGGCATTTGTATATGGCTTTTCTCGTGTATCTTCACAGTACTAGCACAATGAAAAAGTGTTTTATGTCTTTTTATATTTTGCTGCATGATGTTTTCATATCAGTTAAGAGCAAAGATGAGCAAATCAATCAAATACGTTGATTCATGCAAGTAGGATCGATAATTCACTCAGATGACTAAAATCTGGCCCGAAAATCAGCAAATAACTACAACAAGGTTTTTTTTCCTGCATTTTAACCAGTTAACGCCCGCTCGCCGCAGTTGTACTGTGGCAGGTTGGCTCTCTTGTGCAAATCGCCATCATTGTACGTCAGCTCAGGTAGGCAGAGTTATGGGTGGGCGCGCACCTGCTGCAAGCTGCGGAAGCGTGCCCATGGGTCGGGCGGACTCGATGTCCACCGGCATCCCGCGATCACCTAGTACAGAGGCAGAATGGGGATCTGCTTTTGTAAACAAGGCTGACCCCCACTCTGACAGGAGACATGACAGAGATCTACTGTTCCCAGTGATCGGGAAAAGTGATCCCTGTCATGTCCCAGGCAGCCCATCTCCCTACAGTTAGAACACACCCAGGGAACACACTTAACCCCTTGATTGCCCCATAGGGTTAACCCCTTCCCAGCCAGTGTCATTTTTACATTGATCAGTACATTTTTATAGCACTGATCAATGTAATATTGTCACTGGTCCCCAAAAATTGTAATTTGGGGTCAGATTTGTCCACCGCAATGTCACTGCCCTGCTAAAAATAGCAGATCGCTGCCATAACCAGCATACCTCCCAACTTTTTGAGATGGGAATGAGGGATACCTATTAGCAAAAGTATGTAGGCATAGGACACACCCCCTGCCATGCCCTCTTAAAGGAGAATTATACCAAAAAAGGTTAGTTAAACCCACAATTGCTTTTTTAAACAATACTATTCCTTTATACTGGCTTCAAAATGTACAAATGCAGCAATTTAGAAATTGGATGAAAGGTTTAGCACTGGGAAACACTCTTTGATAGATAAAAAGTGCATTTTATATACAACTATATAGATCAGACCAAAATGAGGGACAAATGAGGGGGAACGAGGGACAGAGGGACATTGTTCCAAACCAGGCACAGTTCCTCGAAATCAGGGACAGTTGGGAGGTATGATAACCAGTAGAAACTATTAAAAAAAAAAGTCCCTAAATCTAAGAATATATATTGGTCTAAACTGATGAATAAATTTGTTTTTTTGGATATGTATTATAGCAAAAAGTTTTGGTTTTTTTTTTTCAAAAATGTCGCTCTTTGTTTGTTTATAGCACAAAAAATGAAAACTGCAGAGGTTATCAAATACCACCAAAAGAAAGCTCTGTTTGTGGGGAAAAAGGGACGTAAATTTTGTTTGGATACAGCATCATACGACCACGCAATTGTCAGTTAAAGCGACGCAGTCCAGTATCGCAAAAATTGGCCTGGTCATTAAGGGGACAAATCCTTCTGGTCATTAAGTGGTTAAGGAATTACTTGTGGGGGAGGGCAGCTGGCAAAGATTGCAGGGTGTAAAAAGAAATCACCTGTACCATACCTCCTAACAATCTCAGATTCTGCTGGACTGTCCCAGAATCTTTTTTTTCTGCGTGCGCCACGATAGCAAGCCACTTGCTATGGAGGGGGGGACATGGGGACTCACTACTGAGCCGGGATGTGTGCATCCTTGGACACACACTGCATGGCTCGGCCCTGCCCCCACTCTCACCTTACAGGGTTTGCCAGTGCCTCCTGCTGCTACCTCTGTGTCTGGTGAATGCAGGGAGAGAGGGGAAAGCTGCTACAGATGGGCACAGTGCTGGATCGAAGGAGGTAAGTATTTAGAAGGGGGAAGCAATACAAATGCTGGGATATTTTAACCCAATGCAGGGAAAGCATAAAGGTAAAGCATGTCTTGCCTTTACAACAACTTTAAGTTACAAAATTGAAAGGTGTATATCTGTACAACAAACTAGACCAGATTAGGCTGCAGATCCCAATCCACCATGAGCTTCTTAATTATGAATAGGGCAGCCAGGATAGGCCATAACTTGAACATCTGTGTATAAAGTTGTCCGTATGTACATTTCTGTAATATTTACAAGCATACAGTGAAAATATGCACTATTGAATGCTAGGACTTTAGGCAGTTCCAGTCACCTTCATCCTAGAACCAAAGGATTTGTGTTGGCCCAGAATGAGTCATTTATTGAAAGCCTTCAGTCATTTAGGAATTCAGGGCTGATATTTAAACATTAATAGTGTGTGACCAGCGGCAGCAAAATCAGCTGATTACACACTATTATTTACATGTCAGCCCTGGGCAGCTGCTGCTGCCAATAGTGCCGCCTGCCTCCTAGCAAAAAAAGATGCTAGGAGGCTCAAGCCACCCTCCTCCCACCTCTTAATGTCTAGCGTACTTCATTGATAGGAGGACAAATGAGGAATTGTCGGCCAACAAACACGAGCGTAGTGACGTACTACATGGTTTTTCAGCTCTTTAGTGCCACCCTTTGGGCTCCTTCTGCTAATTTCGCGTTAGTAGAAGTTTGGTGAGTGTTGATTCGTGCTTTTCATTTCGTGCTTTTCATTTAGCGCTTTTCAGTTAGCGCTTCTCATTTCGTGCATTTCAGTTTGTTTCTGAATGGCCATTCCAGACATGTTGCGGAATCAGAGGAGATAACGTGTTATTTATTATTGGCCTTGGAGTTATTGCTTTGACCCAAGTCCAGTCCAGGAACAGGAGGAGGAGGAGTTCTTGGACCAAAAATTGTTTGCTTTATTAATCGTGACCAATTATGTCATATGCCTTTGCTGCGGGAGCTCCAGGAGACTAAACCAGATGATTTTTTGAATTTTTGGAATTATCTCCAGATGATGGACCCCTGCTTTCACCAACTCTTGGCATTGCTGACCCCCTATATTAAAAAGCTGGACACATGCATGAGGCTTTTATTTTATTTTTTGGTTGAATAATAATGATTTGATTTGGTATATTTACTATATTTTTTGATGCATAGAATGCACTTTTTGGTTAAGTTCTATTGGCAGATAGCATGTCTAATTTTTTTTGCTTTCTTTTTTTAATGCAAAATAAAACAATTGTGAAGAATAATACTTGGTTATGTGTTTTACTTCAAATGACAGTTTGGGAGTAGGCAGTTACATTTTAAAAAATACTATGTAAAATTAACAAGGAACACCAACATAGTTGTATCTTTGATCTTAAAAACTACAGAATAATGGCGTTGTGGTAACTTGCCCAAAAAACTAAACAAAAAACAAGCATAATAATATTATTCTTGATATCACTAGAAAAAAAAGCCTTTGAAAATATGTTTGGCAGAACTCCATCAGTATCACCAGCAAAGCAGCTTCATTATTATCACATTAAAGAAGAAGAGAATGTGCGCTGCATTTCGAAATTTCATAATTTGCCGCGTCACAAATGTTAATTCTCCATTACGAACACTAGTTTACAAGACTGACCTCTTCCAGCTCGACCTTGCTTCTGAGCATTTTTTGTTTATACTTTGGACTTTTGTCCGACATACTTGTGTACACATGCTCGGAAAATCCAACAACACACATTTGACCGCAGAAAATTTATAAACCTGCCATCCAACATTTATCCATTTATAACAATTGTCCAATGGAGCGTACAAATGGTCGGATTTTCCACCAAAAGCCTGTCATCGCACATATCCTGTCGGAAAAAACGATCGTGTTTACCTGGACAGAGCAGCAAGCAAGGAATGCAATGCAGGAAAAAAAGAAATGACACTATTGCAGTGGGGTTAACAAAGTGGGACATACAAAGAGAAAGCAGCAAGCCAGCACTTCAGTGAATAAACAAAACAACTGACACTTTCCAGAGCAGTTCATTAAATGGGTCATTTCAAGACAGAGCAGTAGGTAAAAAACTATTTTAGGTAAGCTTGCTTTTCAAAAGTAATACTGCATGTATTTGTTAATAATTGTACCAACACACCACTTCTAAGCTTAGGGAGTGTGACTGTATTTTGTAAATATTAGGCCTCGTTATATTGGTAGCCATTGCTGTCCCATGCCCCACTAATAAAAGCAATTTAATCATATTTAGTGGCTAGCATGATAAATACTTTGATGGGATCAGTGAGCATTTACAAGTGTTGCATACAAAGACCATTATTTGACATATACAGTATTTGCAGAATGCAGAACACTTCCTACTTGAGGAGATGTAGGAAACTTTGAACAGTGACATAAGAGCTTTTAAGGTTCTGTCTGACGATATCAATAAGGGAGATTTTAGTCTGTACTTCTGTGACAATGAATTTCATTATACAGGAGTTGTAAAACAGGAAACTTCTATTATTTTAAATGTGCAGTATGTAGATTATAGCAACACTTCGGTGAACTCCAGTTCCAAAGTCCATAGACATCCCCAGAAGCTCTGTTCTATTCTTGTAATGAGTGTTCACTGCTCTTTAAACTGATCTAAAATCGCAGACTCTGCTTCCAACACCAAAGACTTTTAGATGCCTTTTCTAAACGCACAAGTGCCTTCTAGATAGACTGTGACTTTGTAAAGCTGCATAATGGTAAATGGGATGAACTTTTTCAAGGAAGCACAGTGGAATCAGCACTAGTTGACAAAAACTGTATTTTTGTTTTACAGAAATTTTAATAAATACATATGTATTTTCTTTAGCTAAATACAGTAGGAACCATTGATATTGTGGGCTGCAAGTCTGACAATAATAATGGTGTCTAGTGGATATGCTTATTTCACCAAATGGGTTTCCAGCAGAATAGACACGGAACTCTCCTTGCTTAGATGTAAAAGAGTCTATGGTCTTGCCTGCTAGAAATGGAAAAATAGGTAAGCCACCCAATCCAGTCAGATAGCAGCTCAGGGCTGTGCTTTTGTCTTGTAATAAGTATTCCCTAATCTACAAAATACTAGGGGTTAATGAGTATGCCAGTGATATCTGGGAGTTGGCAGCCAAAACTAGGAAAACTACTATCATGCAGCCAAAAATCTAAAATCATTTGTTATGTATAAATTAATCTTCAGGTCATTGGAATTAAGAGAACAACGCCATTTGTTCCTGCTGCTGATTTGCTGTCCATCAGCACAGGTGGCATCAGCTTCTCTTGTGTACAAACAGCCACTACCCCCAGCTATAACTGGCCATTTCAGCAAGGAGCACATGGATGGGTGATGCACGTCAAACAAAAACAAAAGAGAATTCCCAGTTCAACTTACTGACCAGCCTGCAACCAACTGAATTATCCTGTCTAACAGTATGCGCTTAACTGCAAACAGGAAACAGGATACTTTATTATCGAGAAAAGACATATAGTTTACCATGCTACAAACTTATAAACACTGCTCTCTACTGGCTGATGTAGCTGTGGCACAAAATACATGAACAATGTATTCCAACGTCCCCACTCTACAACTACTACTTATATTAGTTCCATTTTGGATCTCAGTTCTATAAATCTGTTTCTTGTAAGCAGTTTTGTCAAATGATTTGATACACTTTTGTTTCTTGTGGGTTGGAGGTCTTTGCATCTCATCCCATGAATCTGGCTTTGGTTTTATTGCTAATAGAGCAACATACTGTAGGACAGACATTTGGCTGGGATACCGTTATTGCGTTTGGTGGATTTCCTTATTGAACCCTCTTGTGGCTGGGATTCTTTACAGCATTTGGATTGTCTGCATTAATTTCAATTTCTGTTTCACTTTGTTGCTTATCTTCATGTGACACTGATGTGGAATTTCCCTCATTTTAAAGTGTTTGTGTTAGTTGATGAAATTTTAAACACACTAAAGGTCAATAAAGACATAGATGAGCGATTTTCCCGACCTCGACCTGATTAGAACACTTTTAGGATGAATTAGAGCGGAGACAGGCCTTCTCATTCAACATCAGTGCCCGACCTCACAAACACGCTTCTGGAAGAATGGTCAAACATTCCAATAGACACACTCCTAAACCTTGTTGACAGCCTTCCCAGAAGAGTTGAAGCTGTTATAGCTGTAAAGTGTGGGCCAACTCAATATTGAACCCTATAGTCTGGGATTCCATTGAAGTTCATGTGCTTGAAAAGGCAGGCACCCCAATACTTTTGACAATATAGTGTGTGTGTATATATATATATATATATATATATATATATATATATATATATATATATATATATATATATATATATATATATACAGTGGGGACAGAAAGTATTCAGACCCCCTTAAATTTTTCACTCTTTGTTATATTGCAGCCATTTGCTAAAATCATGCTCAATAAGGTTTAGGTCTGGAGACATGCTTGGCCAGTCCCTCACCTTTCCCCTCAGCTTCTTTAGCAAGGCAGTGGTCCTCTTGGAGGTGTGTTTGGGGTCTTTATCATGTTGGAATACTGCCCTGGGGCCCAGTCTCTGAAGGAAGGGGATCATGCTCTGCTTCAGTATGTCACAGTACATGTTAGCATTCGTGGTTCCCTCAATGAACTGTAACTCCCCAGTGCTGGCAGCACTCATGCAGCCCCAGACCATGACGCTCCCACCACCATGCTTAACTGTAGGCAAGACACACTTGTCTTTGTACTTCTCACCTGGTTAAACCCCACACCTGCTTGACACCATCTGAACCGAATAAAGGTTACCATAGTCTCATCAGACCACGGGACATGGTTTCAGTAATCCATGTCTTTAGTCTGCTTGTCTTCAGCAAACTGTTTGCAAGCTTTCTTGTGCATCATCTTTAGAAGAGGCTTCCCTTCTGGGACGACAGCCATAAAAAACAATTTGATGCAGTGTGTGGTGTATGGTCTGAGCACTGACAGGCTGACTGCCCACCCCTTCAACCTCTGCAGCATTGCTGGCAGCACTCATACGTCTATTTCCCAAAGACAACTTCTGGATATGACGCTGAGCATGTGCACTCAACTTCTTTGGTCGACCATGCGGGGGCCTGTTCTGAGTGGAACCTCTCCTGTTAAACCGCTGTATGGTCTTGGCCACCGTGCTGCAGCTCAGTTTCAGGGTCTTGGAAATCTTCTTATAGCCTAGGCCATCTTTATGTAGAGCAACAATTCTTTATTTCAGATCCTCAGAGAGTTCTTTGCTATGAGGTGCCATGTTGAACTTCCAGTGACCAGTATGAGAGAGTGAGAGCGATAACACCAAATTTACCACACCTGCTCCCCATTCACACCTGAGACCTTGTAACACTAACGAGTCACATGACATCAGGGAGGGAAAATGGCTAATTGGGCTCAATTTGGACATTTTTACTTAGGGGTATACTCACTTTTGTTGCCTGTGGTTTAGACATTAATGGCTGTGTGTTGAGTTATTTTGAGAGGACAGCAAATTTACACTGTTATACAAGCTGTACACTCACTACTTTACATTGTAGCAAAGTGTGATTTCTTCAGTGTTGTCACATGAAAAGATAGAATAAAATATTTACAAAAATCTGAGTGGTGTACTCACTTTTGTGAGATACTGTATATATATATACAGTATGTATATATACAGTATCTCACAAAAGTGAGTACACCCCTCACATTTTTTGTAAATATTTTATTATATCTTTTAATGTGACAACACTAAAGAAATTACACTTTGCTACAATGTAAAGTATTGAGTGTACAGCTTGTATAACAGTGTAAATTTGCTGTCCTCTCAAAATAACTCAACACACAGCCATTAATGTCTTTTTTTTTTTTTGTTTACAAACTTTTTTATTTGGTGCAAAGAAATAGTACAAAAAGCTTATTGACATATGCCATACAATGTGCACTCAAAGTAATTTTTACAAAAATGAATAACAAAATATATTAAGTGGTTCTTGAATGGAGTATATATTTATATATAAATATTAATATTCCTATTATACATTAAACTCTATATTGATATAATACTCTTCAGTGAACTTCAGTATTTGGTAGAATTATTCGGGATTAAAGAAGAGATTAGCATTGTTAAACCATGGGTCCCATTTTTTTGTGTAGAATTGCTTGGTGTTTTGTAGTGTGATGAATATTTTTTACATTAAATTAATATTGTTAATTTTGGTTTTCAAATGTGAAAGAGCGGTGGGGGATTTCCAATGGTATGCTATCAACCAGTGTACAGCAACACATATTGTGTGGATCAATCTCATATTATGTATGGACAGACCGATGATAGGGGAAAATAGGAGACAGTTATAGATAGTGAGGTTTATATTACTATGTGAAATTTTGGAGGCAAATGTTTCAAGTTGTTTCCATATCTGAGTAACTTTATCACAGTTCCAGAAGATATGAGAAAAGGATCCTGTTGAATTGCAACTTCTGAAACATGTATGAGGGGGGTCAGGGAAAATAGCATGAATTTTAACTGGAGTATAATACCACCTTGTAAAAAGTTTGATTGTAGTTTCTTTGATCGTGATTGATCTTGTGTATTTGTGTAAGTTAATGATACATTTGTCCCAATTTTCCATTGTAAATGAGAAATCACATTCTTGTTCCCACTCAAGCATATAGGGAAGTTTGGATTGTTCTGCATTATTGACTAGATTAGAAAAAATTTCAGATATCAGACCTGCTCTCCTAGGTGTTTTTAGACAAATGTTTTCAAAAAATGATGGTGAGAGTGAGTTTACTGTTTGGAAATATGTACTAAAAAATGTCTAATTTGGAGAAATTTATTAAACTCTGTATTGGGGATCTGATGTCTAGATTTCAATGAAGAGAATTAAGTGAAGTTGTTTTCTAAAAAATTAAAGAGAGATATTAGGTTATTATTTGTCCACCATGAAAAGTCTCCTCTCTCATTTGAGGTAAGGGGGAATTTTGGGTCACCGATAGAGGATGCAAGTGGAGGTGTGTTAGAGGTTAAGTTATATTTTTTGTTATGTAGTTTCCATAATTGATATGAATGTGAGACTAATTGATTAAGGTTGTCTTGGATGTGAGTTGATGCTTTATTACCCCATAATATACTTGAGATAGAATATTGTTGGATGGAGTCTTTTTCAAATCTAACCCATGGGACTTTGGGGTTGGGAATGTGCATTACATTAATGTCTAAACCACAGGCTACAAAAGTGAGTATACCCCTAAGTAAAAATGTCCAAATTGGGCCCAATTAGCCATCCCCCCCCCGATGTCATGTGACTTATTAGTGTTACAAGGTCTCAGGTGCGAATGGGGAGCAGGTGTGTTAAATTTGGTGTTATCGCTCTCACTCT